>JAAAWK010000887.1:0-399623 GCA_022496015.1 Hordeum marinum
GTAAACACACCTTGGGGTTCAATAACCATGCAAATCGCTTCGGGACACCAAACGGTGAGTAATGGTCCGCGAAACGGGCCAGAATCGGCCAAAACCGCGAGTGTTGATGACCGACACGTAAACGCACCCCGGGGTTCATCAATCGTGGAAATCACCCCGGGACCCCAAAACAGTGAATAAGTCCACGAAACGGGCCAGAATCGGCCAAAACTGTGAGTGTTGATGACCGACACGTAAACGCACCTTGGGGTCCAACACCTTGGAAATCACTTCGAAACCCCAAAACGGTGAGTAATAGTGGACGAAACGGGCCAGAATCGTCCAGAATTGCGAGCGTTGACGACGGACACGTAAACGCACCTTGGGGTTCAACAACCATGGAAACCGCTTGCGGACACCAAACGGTGAGTAATAGTCCATGAAACGGGTCAGAATCGGCCAAAACCGCGAATATTGACGACCCACACGTAAGCGCACCTTGGGGTCCAACAACTATGGAATTTGCTTCGGAACCCCAAAACGGTGAGTTATAGTGCACGAAACGGGCCAGAATCAGCCAAAATTGCGAGCGTTGACGACGGGCACGTAAACACACCTTGGGGTTCAACAACCACGGAAATCGCTTCAGGACACCAAGCAATCAGTAATAGTACACGAAACGGGTCAGAATCGGCCAAAACCGAGAGTGTTGATGACCGACAGGTAAACGCACCCCGGGGTTCGTCAATCGTGGAAATCTCCCCGGGACCCCAAAACAGTGAATAATAGTCGACAAAACGTGCCAGAATCGGCCAAAACTGTGAGTGTTGATGACCGACACGTAAGCGCACCTTGGGGTCCAACAACTATGGAAATCACTTCGAAAACCCAAAACTCTAAGTAATAGTGGACGAAACGGGCCAGAATCGGCCAGAATTGCGAGCGTTGACGACGGACACGTAAGCGGCACCTTGGGGTTCAACAAGCATGGAAAACCATTTGAGGACACCAAACGGTGAGTAATAGTCCATGAAACGGGTCAGAATCGGCCAAAACCGCGAGTATTGATGACCGACACGTAAGCGTACCTTGGGGTCCAACAACTATGGAAATCGCTTCGCAACCCCAAAACGGTGAGTAATAGTGCCCGAAACGGGCCAGAATCGGCTAGAATTGCGAGCATTGATGACGGGCACATAAACGCGCCTTGGGGTTCAACAACCATGGAAATCACCCCGGGACCCAAAACAGTGAGTAATAGTCCACGAAACGGGTCAGAATCGGCCAGACCCGCGGGTGTTGATGACCGACATATAAGCGCACCTTGGGATCCAACAACTATGGAAATCGCTTTGAAAACCAAAAACTGTGAGTAATAGTGCACGAAACGGATCGGCTAGAATTGCGAGCATTGACGACGGACACGTAAACACACCTTGGGGTTCAATAACCATGCAAATCGCTTCGGGACACCAAACGGTGAGTAATGGTCCGCGAAACGAGCCAGAATCGGCCAAAACCGCGAGTGTTGATGACCGACACGTAAACGCACCCCGGGGTTCATCAATCGTGGAAATCACCCCGGGACCCCAAAACAGTGAGTAAGTCCACGAAACGGGCCAGAATCGGCCAAAACTGTGAGTGTTGATGACCGACAGGTAAACGCACCCCGGGGTTCGTCAATCGTGGAAATCTCCCCGGGACCCCAAAAGAGTGAATAATAGTCGACGAAACGGGCCAGAATCGGCCAAAACCGCGAGTGTTGATGACCGACACGTAAGCGCACCTTGGGGCCCAACAACTATGGAAATCGCTTCGAAAACCCAAAACTCTGAGTAATAGTGGACGAAACGGGCCAGAATCGACAAGAATTGCGAGCGTTGACGACGGACACGTAAACGCACCTTGGGGTTCAACAAGCATGGAAACCATTTGAGGACACCAAACGGTGAGTAATAGTCCATGAAACGGGTCAGAATCGGCCAAAACCGCGAGTATTGATGACCGACACGTAAGCGCACCTTGGGGTCCAACAACTATGGAATTCGCTTCGGAACCCCAAAACGGTGAGTTATAGTGCACGAAACGGCCAGAATCGGCCAGAATTGCGAGCGTTGACGACGGGCACGTAAACGCGCCTTGGGGTTCAACAACCATGGAAATCACCCCGGGACCCCAAAACGGTGAGTAATGGTCCGCGAAACGGGCCAGAATCGGCCAAAACCGCGAGTGTTGATGACCGACACGTAAACGCACCCCGGGGTTCATCAATCGTGGAAATCACCCCGGGACCCCAAAACAGTGAGTAAGTCCACGAAACGGGCCAGAATCGGCCAAAACTGTGAGTGTTGATGACCGACACGTAAACGCACCTTGGGGTCCAACACCTTGGAAATCACTTCGAAACCCCAAAACGGTGAGTAATAGTGGACGAAACGGGCCAGAATCGTCCAGAATTGCGAGCGTTGACGACGGACACGTAAACGCACCTTGGGGTTCAACAACCATGGAAACCGCTTGCGGACACCAAACGGTGAGTAATAGTCCATGAACCGGGTCAGAATCGGCCAAAACCGCGAATATTGATGACCGACACGTAAGCGCACCTTGGGGTCCAACAACTATGGAATTCGCTTCGGAACCCCAAAACGGTGAGTTATAGTGCACGAAACGGCCAGAATCGGCCAAAATTGCGAGCGTTGACGACGGGCACGTAAACACACCTTGGGGTTCAACAACCATGGAAATCGCTTCGGGACACCAAACAGTCAGTAATAGTACACGAAACGGGTCAGAATCGGCCAAAACCGCGAGTGTTGATGACCGACAGGTAAACGCACCCCCGGGTTCGTCAATCGTGGAAATCTCCCCGGGACCCCAAAAGAGTGAATAATAGTCGACGAAACGGGCCAGAATCGGCCAAAACTGTGAGTGTTGATGACCGACACGTAAGCGCACCTTGGGGCCCAACAACTATGGAAATCGCTTCGAAAACCCAAAACTCTGAGTAATAGTGGACGAAACGGGCCAGAATCGACAAGAATTGCGAGCGTTGACGACGGACACGTAAACGCACCTTGGGGTTCAACAAGCATGGAAACCATTTGAGGACACCAAACGGTGAGTAATAGTCCATGAAACGGGTCAGAATCGGCCAAAACCGCGAGTATTGATGACCGACACGTAAGCGTACCTTGGGGTCCAACAACTATGGAAATCGCTTCGGAACCCCAAAACGGTGAGTAATAGTGCACGAAACGGGCCAGAATCGGCTAGAATTGCGAGCATTGACGACGGGCACGTAAACGCGCCTTGGGGTTCAACAACCATGGAAATCACCCCGGGACCCCAAAACAGTGAGTAATAGTCCACGAAACGGGTCAGAATCGGCCAGACCCGCGGTTGTTGATGACCGACACATAAGCGCACCTTGGGATCCAACAACTATGGAAATCGCTTTGAAAACCAAAAACTGTGAGTAATAGTGCACGAAACGGATCGGCTAGAATTGCGAGCATTGACGACGGACACGTAAACGCACCTTGGGGTTCAACAACCATGGAAACCATTTGGGGACACCAAACGGTGAGTAATAGTCCACGAAACGGGTCAGAATCGGCCAAAACCGTGAATATTGATGACCGACACATAAGCGCACCTTGGGGTCCAACAACTATGGAAATCGCTTCGGAACCCCAAAACGGTGAGTAATAGTGCACGAAACGGGCCAGAATCGGCCAGAATTTCGAGCGTTGACGACGGGCACGTAAACACACCTTGGGGTTCAATAACCATGCAAATCGCTTCGGGACACCAAACGGTGAGTAATGGTCCGCGAAACAGGCCAGAATCGGCCAAAACCGCGAGTGTTGATGACCGACACGTAAACGCGCCCCGGGGTTCATCAATCGTGGAAATCACCCCGGGACCCCAAAACAGTGAGTAAGTCCACGAAACGGGCCAGAATCGGCCAAAACTGTGAGTGTTGATGACCGACACGTAAACGCACCTTGGGGTCCAACACCTTGGAAATCACTTCGAAACCCCAAAACGGTGAGTAATAGTGGACGAAACGGGCCAGAATCGGCCAGAATTGCGAGCGTTGACGACGGACACGTAAACGCACGTTGGGGTTCAACAACCATGGAAACCGCTTGCGGACACCAAACGGTGAGTAATAGTCCATGAAATAGGTCAGAATCGGCCAAAACCGCGAATATTGATGACCGACACGTAAGCGCACCTTGGGGTCCAGCAACTATGGAATTCGCTTCGGAACCCCAAAACGGTGAGTTATAGTGCACGAAACGGCCAGAATCGGCCAGAATTGCGAGCGTTGACGACGGGCACGTAAACGCGCTTTGGGGTTCAACAACCATGGAAATCACCCCGGGACCCCAAAACGGTGAGTAATGGTTCGCGAAACGGGCCAGAATCAGCCAAAACCACGAGTGTTGATGACCGACACGTAAACGCACCCCGGGGTTCATCAATCGTGGAAATCACCCCGGGACCCCAAAACAGTGAGTAAGTCCACGAAACGGGCCAGAATCGGCCAAAACTGTGAGTGTTGATGACCGACACGTAAACGCACCTTGGGGTCCAACACCTTGGAAATCACTTCGAAACCCCAAAACGGTGAGTAATAGTGGACGAAACGGGCCAGAATCGGCCAGAATTGCGAGCGTTGACGACGGACACGTAAACGCACCTTGGGGTTCAACAACCATGGAAACCGCTTGCGGACACCAAACGGTGAGTAATAGTCCATGAAACGGGTCAGAATCGGCCAAAACCGCGAATATTGACGACCCACACGTAAGCGCACCTTGGGGTCCAAGAACTATGGAATTTGCTTCGGAACCCCAAAACGGTGAGTTATAGTGCACGAAACGGGCCAGAATCGGCCAAAATTGCGAGCGTTGACGACGGGCACGTAAACACACCTTGGGGTTCAACAACCACGGAAATCGCTTCAGGACACCAAACAGTCAGTAATAGTACACGAAACGGGTCAGAATCGGCCAAAACCGAGAGTGTTGATGACCGACAGGTAAACGCACCCCGGGGTTCGTCAATCGTGGAAATCTCCCCGGGACCCCAAAACAGTGAATAATAGTCGACAAAACGTGCCAGAATCGGCCAAAACTGTGAGTGTTGATGACCGACACGTAAGCGCACCTTGGGGTCCAACAACTATGGAAATCACTTCGAAAACCCAAAACTCTAAGTAATAGTGGACGAAACGGGCCAGAATCGGCCAGAATTGCGAGCGTTGACGACGGACACGTAAGCGCACCTTGGGGTTCAACAAGCATGGAAACCATTTGAGGACACCAAACGGTGAGTAATAGTCCATGAAACGGGTCAGAATCGGCCAAAACCGCGAGTATTGATGACCGACACGTAAGCGTACCTTGGGGTCCAACAACTATGGAAATCGCTTCGGAACCCCAAAACGGTGAGTAATAGTGCACGAAACGGGCCAGAATCGGCTAGAATTGCGAGCATTGACGACGGGCACGTAAACGCGCCTTGGGGTTCAACAACCATGGAAATCACCCCGGGAGCCCAAAACAGTGAGTAATAGTCCACGAAACGGGTCAGAATCGGCCAGACCCGCGGTTGTTGATGACCGACACATAAGCGCACCTTGGGATCCAACAACTATGGAAATCGCTTTGAAAACCAAAAACTGTGAGTAATAGTGCACGAAACGGATCGGCTAGAATTGCGAGCATTGACGACGGACACGTAAACGCACCTTGGGGTTCAACAACCATGGAAACCATTTGGGGACACCAAACGGTGAGTAATAGTCCACGAAACGGGTCAGAATCGGCCAAAACCGTGAATATTGATGACCGACACATAAGCGCACCTTGGGGTCCAACAACTATGGAAATCGCTTCGGAACCCCAAAACGGTGAGTAATAGTGCACGAAACGGGCCAGAATCGGCCAGAATTTCGAGCGTTGACGACGGGCACGTAAACACACCTTGGGGTTCAATAACCATGCAAATCGCTTCGGGACACCAAACGGTGAGTAATGGTCCGCGAAACGGGCCAGAATCGGCCAAAACCGCGAGTGTTGATGACCGACACGTAAACGCGCCCCGGGGTTCATCAATCGTGGAAATCACCCCGGGACCCCAAAACAGTGAGTAAGTCCACGAAACGGGCCAGAATCGGCCAAAACTGTGAGTGTTGATGACCGACACGTAAACGCACCTTGGGGTCCAACACCTTGGAAATCACTTCGAAACCCCAAAACGGTGAGTAATAGTGGACGAAACGGGCCAGAATCGGCCAGAATTGCGAGCGTTGACGATGGACACGTAAACGCACGTTGGGGTTCAACAACCATGGAAACCGCTTGCGGACACCAAACAGTGAGTAATAGTCCATGAAATAGGTCAGAATCGGCCAAAACCGCGAATATTGATGACCGACACGTAAGCGCACCTTGGGGTCCAGCAACTATGGAATTCGCTTCGGAACCCCAAAACGGTGAGTTATAGTGCACGAAACGGCCAGAATCGGCCAGAATTGCGAGCGTTGACGACGGGCACGTAAACGCGCCTTGGGGTTCAACAACCATGGAAATCACCCCGGGACCCCAAAACGGTGAGTAATGGTTCGCGAAACGGGCCAGAATCGGCCAAAACCACGAGTGTTGATGACCGACACGTAAACGCACCCCGGGGTTCATCAATCGTGGAAATCACCCCGGGACCCCAAAACAGTGAGTAAGTCCACGAAACGGGCCAGAATCGGCCAAAACTGTGAGTGTTGATGACCGACACGTAAACGCACCTTGGGGTCCAACACCTTGGAAATCACTTCGAAACCCCAAAACGGTGAGTAATAGTGGACGAAACGGGCCAGAATCGGCCAGAATTGCGAGCGTTGACGACGGACACGTAAACGCACCTTGGGTTCAACAACCATGGAAACCGCTTGCGGACACCAAACGGTGAGTAATAGTCCATGAAACGGGTCAGAATCGGCCAAAACCGCGAATATTGACGACCCACACGTAAGCGCACCTTGGGGTCCAACAACTATGGAATTTGCTTCGGAACCCCAAAACGGTGAGTTATAGTGCACGAAACGGGCCAGAATCGGCCAAAATTGCGAGCGTTGACGACGGGCACGTAAACACACCTTGGGGTTCAACAACCACGGAAATCGCTTCAGGACACCAAACAGTCAGTAATAGTACACGAAACGGGTCAGAATCGGCCAAAACCGAGAGTGTTGATGACCGACAGGTAAACGCACCCCGGGGTTCGTCAATCGTGGAAATCTCCCCGGGACCCCAAAACAGTGAATAATAGTCGACAAAACGTGCCAGAATCGGCCAAAACTGTGAGTGTTGATGACCGACACGTAAGCGCACCTTGGGGTCCAACAACTATGGAAATCACTTCGAAAACCCAAAACTCTAAGTAATAGTGGACGAAACGGGCCAGAATCGGCCAGAATTGCGAGCGTTGACGACGGACACGTAAGCGCACCTTGGGGTTCAACAAGCATGGAAACCATTTGAGGACACCAAACGGTGAGTAATAGTCCATGAAACGGGTCAGAATCGGCCAAAACCGCGAGTATTGATGACCGACACGTAAGCGTACCTTGGGGTCCAACAACTATGGAAATCGCTTCGGAACCCCAAAACGGTGAGTAATAGTGCCCGAAACGGGCCAGAATCGGCTAGAATTGCGAGCATTGACGACGGGCACATAAACGCGCCTTGGGGTTCAACAACCATGGAAATCACCCCGGGACCCCAAAACAGTGAGTAATAGTCCACGAAACGGGTCAGAATCGGCCAGACCCGCGGGTGTTGATGACCGACATATAAGCGCACCTTGGGATCCAACAACTATGGAAATCGCTTTGAAAACCAAAAACTGTGAGTAATAGTGCACGAAACGGATCGGCTAGAATTGCGAGCATTGACGACGGACACGTAAACACACCTTGGGGTTCAATAACCATGCAAATCGCTTCGGGACACCAAACGGTGAGTAATGGTCCGCGAAACGAGCCAGAATCGGCCAAAACCGCGAGTGTTGATGACCGACACGTAAACGCACCCCGGGGTTCATCAATCGTGGAAATCACCCCGGGACCCCAAAACAGTGAGTAAGTCCACGAAACGGGCCAGAATCGGCCAAAACTGTGAGTGTTGATGACCGACACGTAAACGCACCTTGGGGTCCAACACCTTGGAAATCACTTCGAAACCCCAAAACGGTGAGTAATAGTGGACGAAACGGGCCAGAATCGGCCAGAATTGCGAGCGTTGACGACGGACACGTAAATGCACCTTGGGGTTCAACAACCATGGAAACCGCTTGCGGACACCAAACGGTGAGTAATAGTCCATGAAACGGGTCAGAATCGGCCAAAACTGTGAGTGTTGATGACCGACACGTAAGCGCACCTTGGGGTCCAACAACTATGGAAATCGCTTCGAAAACCCAAAACTCTGAGTAATAGTGGACGAAACGGGCCAGAATCGGCCAGAATTGCGAGCGTTGACGACGGACACGTAAACGCACCTTGGGGTTCAACAAGCATGGAAACCATTTGAGGACACCAAACGGTGAGTAATAGTCCATGAAACGGGTCAGAATCGGCCAAAACCGCGAGTATTGATGACCGACACGTAAGCGTACCTTGGGGTCCAACAACTATGGAAATCGCTTCGGAACCCCAAAACGGTGAGTGTGCACGAAACGGGCCAGAATCGGCTAGAATTGCGAGCATTGACGACGGGCACGTAAACACGCCTTGGGGTTCAACAACCATGGAAATCACCCCGGGACCCCAAAACAGTGAGTAATAGTCCACGAAACGGGTCAGAATCGGCCAGACCCGCGGTTGTTGATGACCGACACATAAGCGCACCTTGGGATCCAACAACTATGGAAATCGCTTTGAAAACCAAAAACTGTGAGTAATAGTGCACGAAACGGATCGGCTAGAATTGCGAGCATTGACGACGGACACGTAAACGCACCTTGGGGTTCAACAACCATGGAAACCATTTGGGGACACCAAACGGTGAGTAATAGTCCACGAAACGGGTCAGAATCGGCCAAAACCGCGAATATTGATGACCGACACATAAGCGCACCTTGGGTCCAACAACTATGGAAATCGCTTCGGAACCCCAAAACGGTGAGTAATAGTGCACGAAACGGGCCAGAATCGGCCAGAATTTCGAGCGTTGACGACGGGCACGTAAACACACCTTGGGGTTCAATAACCATGCAAATCGCTTCGGGACACCAAACGGTGAGTAATGGTCCGCGAAACGAGCCAGAATCGGCCAAAACCGCGAGTGTTGATGACCGACACGTAAACGCACCCCGGGGTTCATCAATCGTGGAAATCACCCCGGGACCCCAATACAGTGAGTAAGTCCACGAAACGGGCCAGAATCGGCCAAAACTGTGAGTGTTGATGACCGACACGTAAACGCACCTTGGGGTCCAACACCTTGGAAATCACTTCGAAACCCCAAAACGGTGAGTAATAGTGGACGAAACGGGCCAGAATCGGCCAGAATTGCGAGCGTTGACAACGGACACGTAAACGCACCTTGGGGTTCAACAACCATGGAAACCGCTTGCGGACACCAAACGGTGAGTAATAGTCCATGAAACGGGTCAGAATCAGCCAAAACCGCGAATATTGACGACCGACACGTAAGCGCACCTTGGGGTCCAACAACTATGGAATTCGCTTCGGAACCCCAAAACGGTGAGTTATAGTGCACGAAACGGGCCAGAATCGGCCAAAATTGCGAGCGTTGACGACGGGCACGTAAACACACCTTGGGGTCCAACAACCACGGAAATCGCTTCGGGATACCAAACAGTCAGTAATAGTACACGAAACGGGTCAGAATCGGCCAAAACCGCGAGTGTTGATGACCGATAGGTAAACGCACCCCGGGGTTCGTCAATCGTGGAAATCTCCCCGGGACCCCAAAACAGTGAATAATAGTCGACAAAACGGGCCAGAATCGGCCAAAACTGTGAGTGTTGATGACCGACACGTAAGCGCACCTTGGGGTCCAACAACTATGGAAATCGCTTCGAAAACCCAAAACTCTGAGTAATAGTGGACGAAACGGGCCAGAATCGGCCAGAATTGCGAGCGTTGACGACGGACACGTAAACGCACCTTGGGGTTCAACAAGCATGGAAACCATTTGAGGACACCAAACGGTGAGTAATAGTCCATGAAACGGGTCAGAATCCGCCAAAACTGAGAGTATTGATGACCGACACGTAAGCGTACCTTGGGGTCCAACAACTATGGAAATCGCTTCGGAACCCCAAAACGGTGAGTAATAGTGCACGAAACGGGCCAGAATCGGCTAGAATTGCGAGCATTGACGACGGGCACGTAAACGCGCCTTGGGGTTCAACAACCATGGAAATCACCCCGGGACCCCAAAACAGTGAGTAATAGTCCACGAAACGGGTCAGAATCGGCCAGACCCGCGAGTGTTGATGACCGACACATAAGCGCACCTTGGGATCCAACCACTATGGAAATCGCTTTGAAAACCAAAAACTGTGAGTAATAGTGCACGAAACGGATCGGCTAGAATTGCGAGCATTAACGACGGACACGTAAACGCACCTTGGGGTTCAACAACCATGGAAACCATTTGGGGACACCAAACGGTGAGTAATCGTCCACGAAACGGGTCAGAATCGGCCAAAACCGCGAATATTGATGACCGACACATAAGCGCACCTTGGGGTCCAACAACTATGGAAATCGCTTCGGAACCCCAAAACGGTGAGTAATAGTGCACGAAACGGGCCAGAATCGGCCAGAATTTCGAGCGTTGACGACGGGCACGTAAACACACCTTGGGGTTCAATAAACATGCAAATCGCTTCGGGACACCAAACGGTGAGTAATAGTCCATGAAACGGGTCAGAATCGGCCAAAACCGCGAATATTGATGACCGACACGTAAGCGCACCTTGGGGTCCAACAACTATGGAATTCGCTTCGGAACCCCAAAACGGTGAGTTATAGTGCACGAAACGGCCAGAATCGGCCAGAATTGCGAGCGTTGACGACGGGCACGTAAACGCGCCTTGGGGTTCAACAACCATGGAAATCACCCCGGGACCCCAAAACGGTGAGTAATGGTCCGCGAAACGGGCCAGAATCGGCCAAAACCGCGAGTGTAGATTACCGACACGTAAACGCACCCCGGGGTTCATCAATCGTGGAAATCATCCCGGGACCCCAAAACAGTGAGTAAGTCCACGAAACGGGCCAGAATCGGCCAAAACTGTGAGTGTTGATGACCGACACGTAAACGCACCTTGGGGTCCAACACCTTGGAAATCACTTCGAAACCCCAAAACGGTGAGTAATAGTGGACGAAACGGGCCAGAATCGGCCAGAATTGCGAGCGTTGACGACGGACACGTAAACGCACCTTGGGGTTCAACGACCATGGAAACCGCTTGCGGACACCAAACGGTGAGTAATAGTCCATGAAACGGGTCAGAATCGGCCAAAACCGCGAATATTGACGACCGACACGTAAGCGCACCTTGCGGTCCAACAACTATGGAATTCGCTTCGGAACCCCAAAACGGTGAGTTATAGTGCACCAAACGGGCTAGAATCGGCCAAAATTGCGAGGGTTGACGACGGGCACGTAAACACACCTTGGGGTTCAACAACCACGGAAATCGCTTCGGGACACCAAACAGTCAGTAATAGTACACGAAACGGGTCAGAATCGGCGAAAACCGCGATTGTTGATGACCGACAGGTAAACGCACCCCGGGGTTCGTCAATCGTGGAAATCTCCCCGGGACCCCAAAACAGTGAATAATAGTCAACAAAACGGGCCAGAATCGGCCAAAACTGTGAGTCTTGATGACCGACACGTAAGCGCACCTTGGGGTCCAACAACTATGGAAATATCTTCGAAAACCCAAAACGCTGAGTAATAGTGGACGAAACGGGCCAGAATCTGCCAGAATTACGAGCGTTGACGACGAAGACGTAAACGCACCTTGGGGTTCAACAAGCATGGAAACCATTTGAGGACACCAAACGGTGAGTAATAGTCCATGAAACGGGTCAGAATCGGCCAAAACCGCGAGTATTGATGACCGACACGTAAGCGTACCTTGGGGTCCAACAACTATGGAAATCGCTTCGTAACCCCAAAACGGTGAGTAATAGTGCACGAAACGGGCCAGAATCGGCTAGAATTGCGAGCATTGACGACGGGCACGTAAACGCGCCTTGGGGTTCAACAACCATGGAAATCACCCCGGGACCCCAAAACAGTGAGTAATAGTCCACGAAACGGGTCAGAATCGGCCAGACCCGCGGGTGTTGATGACCGACACATAAGCGCACCTTGGAATCCAACCACTATGGAAATCGCTTTGAAAACCAAAAACTGTGAGTAATAGTGCACGAAACGGATCGGCTAGAATTGCGAGCATTGACGACGGACACGTAAACGCACCTTGGGTTCAACAACCATGGAAACCATTTGGGGACACCAAACGGTGAGTAATCGTCCACGAAACGGGTCAGAATCGGCCAAAACCGCGAATATTGATAACCGACACATAAGCGCACCTTGGGGTCCAACAACTATAGAAATCGCTTCGGAACCCCAAAACGTTGAGTAATAGTGCACGAAACGGGCCAGAATCGGCCAGAATTTCGAGCGTTCACGACGGGCACGTAAACACACCTTGGGGTCCAACACCTTGGGAATTTGCTTCGAAACCCGAAAACGGTGAGTAATAGTGGACGAAACGGGCCAGAATCGGCCAGAATTGCGAGCGTTGACGACGGGCACGTAAACGCACCTTGGGGTTCAACAACCATGGAAACCGCTTGCGGACACCAAACGGTGAGTAATAGTCCATGAAACGGGTCAAAATCGGCCAAAACCGCGACTATTGACGACCCACACGTAAGCGCACCTTGGGGTCCAACAACTATGGAATTTGCTTCGGAACCCCAAAACGGTGAGTTATAGTGCACGAAACGGGCCAGAATCGGCCAAAATTGCGAGCGTTGACGACGGGCACGTAAACACACCTTGGGGTTCAACAACCACGGAAATCGCTTCAGGACACCAAACAGTCAGTAATAGTACACGAAACGGGTCAGAATCGGCCAAAACCGAGAGTGTTGATGACCGACAGGTAAACGCACCCCGGGGTTCGTCAATCGTGGAAATCTCCCCGGGACCCCAAAACAGTGAATAATAGTCGACAAAACGGGCCAGAATCGGCCAAAACTGTGAGTGTTGATGACCGACACGTAAGCGCACCTTGGGGTCCAACAACTATGGAAATCGCTTCGAAAACCCAAAACCCTGAGTAATAGTGGACGAAACGGGCCAGAATCGGCCAGAATTGCGAGCGTTGACGACGGACACGTAAACGCACCTTGGGGTTCAACAAGCATGGAAACCCTTTGAGGACACCAAACGGTGAGTAATAGTCCATGAAACGGGTCAGAATCGGCCAAAACCGCGAGTATTGATGACCGACACGTAAGCGTACCTTGGGGTCCAACAACTATGGAAATCGCTTCGGAACCCCAAAACGGTGAGTAATAGTGCACGAAACGGGCCAGAATCGGCTAGAATTGCGAGCATTGACGACGGGCACGTAAACGCGCCTTGGGGTTCAACAACCATGGAAATCACCCCGGGACCCGAAAACAGTGAGTAATAGTCCACGAAACGGGTCAGAATCGGCCAGACCCGCGGGTGTTGGTGACCGACACATAAGCGCACCTTGGGATCCAACAACTATGGAAATCGCTTTGAAAACCAAAAACTGTGAGTAATAGTGCACGAAACGGATCGGCTAGAATTGCGAGCATTGACGACGGACACGTAAACGCACCTTGGGGTTCAACAACCATGGAAACCATTTGGGGACACCAAACGGTGAGTAATCGTCCACGAAACGGGTCAGAATCGGCCAAAACCGCGAATATTGATGACCGACACATAAGCGCACCTTGGGGTCCAACAACTATAGAAATCGCTTCAGAACCCCAAAACGGTGAGTAATAGTGCACGAAACGGGCCAGAATCGGCCAGAATTTCGAGCGTTCACGACGGGCACGTAAACACACCTTGGGGTTCAAGAACCATGCAAATCGCTTCGGGACACCAAACGGTGAGTAATAGTCCATGAAACGGGTCAGAATCGGCCAAAACCGCGAATATTGATGACCGACACGTAAGCGCACCTTGGGGTCCAACAACTATGGAATTCGCTTCGGAACCCCAAAACGGTGAGTTATAGTGCACGAAACGGCCAGAATCGGCCAGAATTGCGAGCGTTGACGACGGGCACGTAAACGCGCCTTGGGGTTCAACAACCATGGAAATCACCCCGGGAGCCCAAAACGGTGAGTAATGGTCCGCGAAACGGGCCAGAATCGGCCAAAACCGCGAGTGTTGATCACCGACACGTAAACGCACCCCGGGGTTCATCAATTGTGGAAATCACCCTGGGACCCCAAAACAGTGAGTAAGTCCACGAAACGGGCCAGAATCGGCCAAAACTGTGAGTGTTGATGACCGACATGTAAACGCACCTTGGGGTCCAACACCTTGGAAATCACTTCGAAACCCCAAAACGGTGAGTAATAGTGGACGAAACGGGCCAGAATCGGCCAGAATTGCGAGCGTTGACGACGGACACGTAAACGCACCTTGGGGTTCAACAACCATGGAAACCGCTCGCGGACACCAAACGGTGAGTAATAGTCCATGAAACGGGTCAGAATCGGCCAAAACCGCGAATATTGATGACCGACACGTAAGCGCACCTTGGGGTCCAACAACTATGGAATTCGCTTCGGATCCCCAAAACGGTGAGTTATAGTGCACGAAACGGTCAGAATCGGCCAGAATTGCGAGCGTTGACGACGGGCACGTAAACGCGCCTTGGGGTTCAACAACCATGGAAATCACCCCGGGAGCCCAAAACGGTGAGTAATGGTCCGCGAAACGGGCCAGAATCGGCCAAAACCGCGAGTGTTGATGACCGACACGTAAACGCACCCCGGGGTTCATCAATCGTGGAAATCACCCCGGGACCCCAAAACAGTGAGTAAGTCCACGAAACGGGCCAGAATCGGCCAAAACTGTGAGTGTTGATGACCGACACGTAAACGCACCTTGGGGTCCAACACCTTGGAAATCACTTCGAAACCCCAAAACGGTGAGTAATAGTGGACGAAACGGGCCAGAATCGGCCAGAATTGCGAGCGTTGACGACGGACACGTAAACGCACCTTGGGGTTCAACAACCATGGAAACCGCTTGCGGACACCAAACGGTGAGTAATAGTCCATGAAACGGGTCAGAATCGGCCAAAACCGCGAATATTGACGACCGACACGTAAGCGCACCTTGGGGTCCAACAACTATGGAATTCGCTTCGGAACCCCAAAACGGTGAGTTATAGTGCACCAAACGGGTCAGAATCGGCGAAAACCGCGAGTGTTGATGACCGACAGGTAAACGCACCCCGGGGTTCGTCAATCGTGGAAATCTCCCCGGGACCCCAAAACAGTGAATAATAGTCGACAAAACGGGCCAGAATCGACCAAAACTGTGAGTGTTGATGACCGACACGTAAGCGCACCTTGGGGTCCTACAACTATGGAAATCGCTTCGAAAACCCAAAACTCTGAGTAATAGTGGACGAAACGGGCCAGAATCGGCCAGAATAGCGAGCGTTGACGAGGGACACGTAAACGCACCTTGGGGTTCAACAAGCATGGAAACCATTTGAGGACACCAAACGGTGAGTAATAGTCCATGAAACGGGTCAGAATCGGCCAAAACCGCGAGTATTGATGACCGACACGTAAGCGTACCTTGGGGTCCAACGACTATGGAAATCGCTTCGGAACCCCAAAACGGTGAGTAATAGTGCACGAAACGGGCCAGAATCGGCCTGAATTGCGAGCATTGACGACGGGCACGTAAACGCGCCTTGGGGTTCAACAACCATGGAAATCACCCCGGGCCCCCAAAACAGTGAGTAATAGTCCACGAAACGGGTCAGAATCGGCCAGACCCGCGGGTGTTGATGGCCGACACATAAGCGCACCTTGGGATCCAACAACTATGGAAATCGCTTTGAAAACCAAAAACTGTGAGTAATAGTGCACGAAACGGATCGGCCAGAATTGCGAGCATTGACGACGGACACGTAAACGCACCTTGGGGTTCAACAACCATGGAAACCATTTGGGGACACCAAACGGTGAGTAATCGTCCACGAAACGGGTCAGAATCGGCCAAAACCGCGAATATTGATGACCGACACATAAGCGCACCTTGGGGTCCAACAACTATGGAAATCGCTTCGGAACCCCAAAACGGTGAGGAATAGTGCACGAAACGGGCCAGAATCGGCCAGAATTTCGAGCGTTCACGACGGGCACGTAAACACACCTTGGGGTTCAATAACCATGCAAATCGCTTCGGGACACCAAACGGTGAGTAATGGTCCGCGAAACGGGCCAGAATCGGCCAAAACCGCGAGTGTTGATGACCGACACGTAAACGCACCCCAGGGTTCATCAATCGTGGAAATCACCCCGGGACCCCAAAACAGTGAGTAAGTCGACGAAACGGTCCAGAATCAGCCAGAATTGCGAGCGTTGACGACGGACACGTAAACGCACCTTGGGGTTCAACAACCATGGAAACCGCTTGCGGACACCAAACGGTGAGTAATAGTCCATGAAACGGGTCAGAATCGGCCAAAACCGCAAATATTGATGACCGACACGTAAGCGCACCTTGGGGTCCAACAACTATGGAAATCGCTTCGAAAACCCAAAACTCTGAGTAATAGTGGACGAAACGGGCCAGAATCGGCCAGAATTGCGAGCATTGACGACGGACACGTAAACGCACCTTGGGGTTCAACAAGCATGGAAACCATTTGCGGACACCAAACGGTGAGTAATAGTCCATGAAACGGGTCATAATCGGCCAAAACCGCGAGTATTGATGACCGACACCTAAGCGTACCTTGGGGTCCAACAACTATGGAAATCGCTTCGTAACCCCAAAACGGTGAGTAATAGTGCACGAAACGGGCCAGAATCGGCTAGAATTGCGAGCATTGACGACGGGCACGTAAACGCGCCTTGGGGTTCAACAACCATGGAAATCACCCCGGGACCCCAAAACAGTGAGTAATAGTCCACGAAACGGGTCAGAATCGGCCAGACCCGCGGGTGTTGATGACCGACACATAAGCGCACCTTGGGATCCAACAACTATGGAAATCGCTTTGAAAACCAAAAACTGTGAGTAATAGTGCACGAAACGGATCGGCTAGAATTGCGAGCATTGACGACGGACACGTAAACGCACCTTGGGGTTCAACAACCATGGAAACCATTTGGGGACACCAAACGGTGAGTAATCGTCCACGAAACGGGTCAGAATCGGCCAAAACCGCGAATATTGATGACCGACACATAAGCGCACCTTGGGGTCCAACAACTATGGAAATCGCTTCGGAACCCCAAAACGGTGAGTAATAGTGCACGAAACGCGCCAGAATCGGCCAGAATTTCGAGCGTTGACGACGGGCATGTAAACACACCTTGGGGTTCAATAACCATGCAAATCGCTTCGGGACACCAAACGGTGAGTAATGGTCCGCGAAACGGGCCAGAATCGGCCAAAACCGCGAGTGTTGATGACCGACACGTAAACGCACCCCGGGGTTCATCAATCGTGGAAATCACCCCGGGACCCCAAAACAGTGAGTAAGTCGACGAAACGGTCCAGAATCGGCCAAAACTATGAGTGTTGATGACCGCCACGTAAACGCACCTTGGGGTCCAACACCTTGGAAATCACTTCGAAACCCCAAAACGGTGAGTAATAGTGGACGAAACGGGCCAGAATCGGCCAGAATTGCGAGCGTTGACGACGGACACGTAAACGCACCTTGGGGTTCAACAACCATGGAAACCGCTTGCGGACACCAAACGGTGAGTAATAGTCCATGAAACGGGTCAGAATCGGCCAAAACCGCAAATATTGATGACCGACACGTAAGCGCACCTTGGGGTCCAACAACTATGGAATTCGCTTCGGAACCCCAAAACGGTGAGTTATAGTGCACGAAACGGCCAGAATCGGCAAGAATTGCGAGCGTTGACGACGGGCACGTAAACGCGCCTTGGGGTTCAACAACCATGGAAATCACCCCGGGAGCCCAAAACTGTGAGTAATGGTCCGCGAAACGGGCCAGAATCGGCCAAAACCGCGAGTGTTGATGACCGACACGTAAACGCACCCCGGGGTTCATCAATCGTGGAAATCACCCCGGGACCCCAAAACAGTGAGTAAGTCCACGAAACGGGCAGAATCGGCCAAAACTGTGAGTGTTGATGACCGACACGTAAACGCACCTTGGGGTCCAACACCTTGGAAATCACTTCGAAACCCCAAAACAGTGAGTAATAGTGGACGAAACGGGCCAGAATCGGCCAGAATTGCGAGCGTTGACGACGGACACGTAAACGCACCTTGGGGTTCAACAACCATGGAAACCGCTTGCGGACACCAAACGGTGAGTAATAGTCCATGAAACGGGTCAGAATCGGCCAAAATCGCGAATATTGATGACCGACACGTAAGCGCACCTTGGGGTCCAACAACTATGGAATTCGCTTCGGAACCCCAAAATGGTGAGTTATAGTGCACAAAACGGGCCAGAATCGGCCAAAATTGCGAGGGTTGACGACGGGCACGTAAACACACCTTGGGGTTCAACAACCACGAAAATCGCTTCGGGACACCAAACAGTCAGTAATAGTACACGAAACGGGTCAGAATCGGCCAAAACTGTGAGTGTTGATGATCGACAGGTAAACGCACCCCGGGGTTCGTCAATCGTGGAAATCTCCCCGGGACCCCAAAACAGTGAATAATAGTCGACAAAACGGGCCAGAATCGGCCAAAACTGTGAGTGTTGATGACCGACACGTAAGCGCACCTTGGGGTCCAACAACTATGGAAATCGCTTTGAAAACCCAAAACTCTGAGTAATAGTGGACGAAACGGGCCAGAATCGGCCAGAATTGCGAGCGTTGACGACGGACACGTAAACGCACCTTGGGGTTCAACAAGCATGGAAACCATTTGAGGACACCAAACGGTGAGTAATAGTCCATGAAACGGGTCAGAATCGGCCAAAACCGCGAGTATTGATGACCGACACGTAAGCGTACCTTGGGGTCCAACAACTATGGAAATCGCTTCGGAACCCCAAAAGGGTGAGTAATAGTGCACGAAACGGGCCAGAATCGGCTAGAATTGCGAGCATTGACGACGGGCACGTAAACGCGCCTTGGGGTTCAACAACCATGGAAATCACCCCGGGACCCCAAAACAGTGAGTAATAGTCCACGAAACGGGTCAGAATCGGCCAGACCCGCGGGTGTTGATAACCGACACATAAGCGCACCTTGGGATCAAACAACTATGGAAATCGCTTTGAAAACCAAAAACTATGAGTAATAGTGCACGAAACGGATCGGCCAGAATTGCGAGCATTGATGACGGACACGTAAACGCACCTTGGGGTTCAACAACCATGGAAACCATTGGGGGACACCAAGCGGTGAGTAATAGTCCACGAAACGGGTCAGAATCGGCCAAAACCGCGAATATTGATGATCGACACATAAGCACACCTTGGGGTCCAACAACTATGGAAATCGCTTCGGAACCCCAAAACGGTGAGTAATAGTGCACGAAACGGGCCAGAATCGGCCAGAATTTCGAGCGTTGACGACGGGCACGTAAACACACCTTGGGGTTCAATAACCATGCAAATCGCTTCGGGACACCAAACGGTGAGTAATGGTCCGCGAAACGGGCCAGAATCGGCCAAAACCGCGAGTGTTGATGACCGACACGTAAACGCACCCCGGGGTTCATCAATCGTGGAAATCACCCCGGGACCCCAAAACAGTGAGTAAGTCGACGAAACGGTCCAGAATCAGCCAAAACTGTGAGTGTTGATGACCGACACGTAAACGCACCTTGGGGTCCAACACCTTGGAAATCACTTCGAAACCCCAAATCGGTGAGTAATAGTGGACGAAACGGGTCAGAATCGGCCAGAATTGCGAGCGTTGACGACGGACACGTAAACGCACCTTGGGGTTCAACAACCATGGAAACCGCTTGCGGACACCAAACGGTGAGTAATAGTCCATGAAATGGGTCAGAATCGGCGAAAACTGCGAATATTGATGACCGACACGTAAGCGCACCTTGGGGTCCAACAACTATGGAAATCGCTTCGAAAACCCAAAACTCTGAGTAATAGTGGACGAAACGGGCAGAATCGGCCAGAATTGCGAGCATTGACGACGGACACGTAAACGCACCTTGGGGTTCAACAAGCATGGAAACCATTTGAGGACACCAAACGGTGAGTAATAGTCCATGAAACGGGTCATAATCGGCCAAAACCGCGAGTATTGATGACCGACACGTAAGCGTACCTTGGGGTCCAACAACTATGGAAATCGCTTCGTAACCCCAAAACGGTGAGTAATAGTGCACGAAACGGGCCAGAATCGGCTAGAATTGCGAGCATTGACGACGGGCGGGTAAACGCGCCTTGGGGTTCAACAACCATGGAAATCACCCCGGGACCCCAAAACAGTGAGTAATAGTCCACGAAACGGGTCAGAATCGGCCAGACCCGCGGGTGTTGATGACCGACACATAAGCGCACCTTGGGATCCAACAACTATGGAAATCGCTTTGAAAACCAAAAACTGTGAGTAATAGTGCACGAAACGGATCGGCTAGAATTGCGAGCATTGACGACGGACACGTAAACGCACCTTGGGGTTCAACAACCATGGAAACCATTTGGGGACACCAAACGGTGAGTAATCGTCCACGAAACTGGTCAGAATCGGCCAAAACCGCGAATATTGATGACCGACACATAAGCGCACCTTGGGGTCCAACAACTATGGAAATCGCTTCGGAACCCCAAAACGGTGAGTAATAGTGCACGAAACGGGCCAGAATCGGCCAGAATTTCGAGCGTTGACGACGGGCACGTAAACACACCTTGGGGTTCAATAACCATGCAAATCGCTTCGGGACACCAAACGGTGAGTAATGGTCCGCGAAACGGGCCAGAATCGGCGCAAACCGCGAGTGTTGATGACCGACACGTAAACGCACCCCGGGGTTCATCAATCGTGGAAATCACCCCGGGACCCCAAAACAGTGAGTAAGTCGACGAAACGGTCCAGAATCGGCCAAAACTATGAGTGTTGATGACCGACACGTAAACGCACCTTGGGGTCCAACACCTTGGAAATCACTTCGAAACCCCAAAACGGTGAGTAATAGTGGACGAAACGGGCCAGAATCGGCCAGAATTGCGAGCGTTGACGACGGACACGTAAATGCACCTTGGGGTTCAACAACCATGGAAACCGCTTGCGGACACCAAACGGTGAGTAATAGTCCATGAAACGGGTCAGAATCGGCCAAAACCGCATATATTGATGACCGACACGTAAGCGCACCTTGGGGTCCAACAACTATGGAAATCGCTTCGAAAACCCAAAACTCTGAGTAATAGTGGACGAAACGGGCCAGAATCGGCCAGAATTGCGAGCGTTGACGACGGACACGTAAACGCACCTTGGGGTTCAACAAGCATGGAAACCATTTGAGGACACCAAACGGTGAGTAATAGTCCATGAAACGGGTCAGAATCGGCCAAAACCGCGAGTATTGATGACCGACACGTAAGCGTACCTTGGGGTCCAACAACTATGGAAATCGCTTCGGAACCCCAAAAGGGTGAGTAATAGTGCACGAAACGGGCCAGAATCGGCTAGAATTGCGAGCATTGACGACGGGCACGTAAACGCGCCTTGGGGTTCAACAACCATGGAAATCACCCCGGGACCCCAAAACAGTGAGTAATAGTCCACGAAACGGGTCAGAATCGGCCAGACCCGCGGGTGTTGATAACCGACACATAAGCGCACCTTGGGATCAAACAACTATGGAAATCGCTTTGAAAACCAAAAACTATGAGTAATAGTGCACGAAACGGATCGGCCAGAATTGCGAGCATTGATGACGGACACGTAAACGCACCTTGGGGTTCAACAACCATGGAAACCATTTGGGGACACCAAGCGGTGAGTAATAGTCCACGAAACGGGTCAGAATCGGCCAAAACCGCGAATATTGATGATCGACACATAAGCGCACCTTGGGGTCCAACAACTATGGAAATCGCTTCGGAACCCCAAAACGGTGAGTAATAGTGCACGAAACGGGCCAGAATCGGCCAGAATTTCGAGCGTTGACGACGGGCACGTAAACACACCTTGGGGTTCAATAACCATGCAAATCGCTTCGGGACACCAAACGGTGAGTAATGGTCCGCGAAACGGGCCAGAATCGGCCAAAACCGCGAGTGTTGATGACCGACACGTAAACGCACCCCGGGGTTCATCAATCGTGGAAATCACCCCGGGACCCCAAAACAGTGAGTAAGTCGACGAAACGGTCCAGAATCAGCCAAAACTGTGAGTGTTGATGACCGACACGTAAACGCACCTTGGGGTCCAACACCTTGGAAATCACTTCGAAACCCCAAATCGGTGAGTAATAGTGGACGAAACGGGTCAGAATCGGCCAGAATTGCGAGCGTTGACGACGGACACGTAAACGCACCTTGGGGTTCAACAACCATGGAAACCGCTTGCGGACACCAAACGGTGAGTAATAGTCCATGAAATGGGTCAGAATCGGCCAAAACTGCGAATATTGATGACCGACACGTAAGCGCACCTTGGGGTCCAACAACTATGGAAATCGCTTCGAAAACCCAAAACTCTGAGTAATAGTGGACGAAACGGGCAGAATCGGCCAGAATTGCGAGCATTGACGACGGACACGTAAACGCACCTTGGGGTTCAACAAGCATGGAAACCATTTGAGGACACCAAACGGTGAGTAATAGTCCATGAAACGGGTCATAATCGGCCAAAACCGCGAGTATTGATGACCGACACGTAAGCGTACCTTGGGGTCCAACAACTATGGAAATCGCTTCGTAACCCCAAAACGGTGAGTAATAGTGCACGAAACGGGCCAGAATCGGCTAGAATTGCGAGCATTGACGACGGGCGCGTAAACGCGCCTTGGGGTTCAACAACCATGGAAATCACCCCGGGACCCCAAAACAGTGAGTAATAGTCCACGAAACGGGTCAGAATCGGCCAGACCCGCGGGTGTTGATGACCGACACATAAGCGCACCTTGGGATCCAACAACTATGGAAATCGCTTTGAAAACCAAAAACTGTGAGTAATAGTGCACGAAACGGATCGGCTAGAATTGCGAGCATTGACGACGGACACGTAAACGCACCTTGGGGTTCAACAACCATGGAAACCATTTGGGGACACCAAACGGTGAGTAATCGTCCACGAAACTGGTCAGAATCGGCCAAAACCGCGAATATTGATGACCGACACATAAGCGCACCTTGGGGTCCAACAACTATGGAAATCGCTTCGGAACCCCAAAACGGTGAGTAATAGTGCACGAAACGGCCAGAATCGGCAAGAATTGCGAGCGTTGACGACGGGCACGTAAACGCGCCTTGGGGTTCAACAACCATGGAAATCACCCCGGGAGCCCAAAACGGTGAGTAATGGTCCGCGAAACGGGCCAGAATCGGCCAAAACCGCGAGTGTTGATGACCGACACGTAAACGCACCCCGGGGTTCATCAATCGTGGAAATCACCCCGGGACCCCAAAACAGTGAGTAAGTCCACGAAACGGGCCAGAATCGGCCAAAACTGTGAGTGTTGATGACCGACAGGTAAACGCACCTTGGGGTCCAACACCTTGGAAATCACTTCGAAACCCCAAAACGGTGAGTAATAGTGGACGAAACGGGCCAGAATCGGCCAGAATTGCGAGCGTTGACGACGGACACGTAAACGCACCTTGGGGTTCAACAACCATGGAAACCGCTTGCGGACACCAAACGGTGAGTAATAGTCCATGAAACGGGTCAGAATCGGCCAAAATCGCGAATATTGACGACCGACACGTAAGCGCACCTTGGGGTCCAACAACTATGGAATTCGCTTCGGAACCCCAAAACGGTGAGTTATAGTGCACAAAACGGGCCAGAATCGGCCAAAATTGCGAGGTTTGACGACGGGCATGTAAACACACCTTGGGGTTCAACAACCACGAAAATCGCTTCGGGACACCAAACAGTCAGTAATAGTACACGAAACGGGTCAGAATCGGCCAAAACTGTGAGTGTTGATGATCGACAGGTAAACGCACCCCGGGGTTCGTCAATCGTGGAAATCTCCCCGGGACCCCAAAACAGTGAATAATAGTCGACAAAACGGGCCAGAATCGGCCAAAACTGTGAGTGTTGATGACCGACACGTAAGCGCACCTTGGGGTCCAACAACTATGGAAATCGCTTCGAAAACCCAAAACTCTGAGTAATAGTGGACGAAACGGGCCAGAATCGGCCAGAATTGCGAGCGTTGACGACGGACACGTAAACGCACCTTGGGGTTCAACAAGCATGGAAACCATTTGAGGACACCAAACGGTGAGTAATAGTCCATGAAACGGGTCAGAATCGGCCAAAACCGCGAGTATTGATGACCGACACGTAAGCGTACCTTGGGGTCCAACAACTATGGAAATCGCTTCGGAACCCCGAAAGGGTGAGTAATAGTGCACGAAACGGGCCAGAATCGGCTAGAATTGCGAGCATTGACGACGGGCACGTAAACGCGCCTTGGGGTTCAACAACCATGGAAATCACCCCGGGACCCCAAAACAGTGAGTAATAGTCCACGAAACGGGTCAGAATCGGCCAGACCCGCGGGTGTTGATAACCGACACATAAGCGCACCTTGGGATCAAACAACTATGGAAATCGCTTTGAAAACCAAAAACTGTGAGTAATAGTGCACGAAACGGATCGGCCAGAATTGCGAGCATTGATGACGGACACGTAAACGCACCTTGGGGTTCAACAACCATGGAAACCATTTGGGGACACCAAACGGTGAGTAATAGTCCACGAAACGGGTCAGAATCGGCCAAAACCGCGAATATTGATGACCGACACATAAGCGCACCTTGGGGTCCAACAACTACGGAAATCGCTTCGGAACCCCAAAACGGTGAGTAATAGTGCACGAAACGGGCCAGAATCGGCCAGAATTTCGAGCGTTGACGACGGGCACGTAAACACACCTTGGGGTTCAATAACCATGCAAATCGCTTCGGGACACCAAACGGTGAGTAATGGTCCGCGAAACGGGCCAGAATCGGCCAAAACCGCGAGTGTTGATGACCGACACGTAAACGCACCCCGGGGTTCATCAATCGTGGAAATCACCCCGGGACCCCAAAACAGTGAGTAAGTCGACGAAACGGTCCAGAATCGGCCAAAACTGTGAGTGTTGATGACCGACACGTAAACGCACCTTGGGGTCCAACACCTTGGAAATCACTTCGAAACCCCAAATCGGTGAGTAATAGTGGACGAAACGGGTCAGAATCGGCCAGAATTGCGAGCGTTGACGACGGACACGTAAACGCACCTTGGGGTTCAACAACCATGGAAACCGCTTGCGGACACCAAACGGTGAGTAATAGTCCATGAAACGGGTCAGAATCGGCCAAAACCGCGAATATTGATGACCGACACGTAAGCGCACCTTGGGGTCCAACAACTATGGAAATCGCTTCGAAAACCCAAAACTCTGAGTAATAGTGGACGAAACGGGCCAGAATCGGCCAGAATTGCGAGCATTGACGACGGACACGTGAACGCACCTTCGGGTTCAACAAGCATGGAAACCATTTGAGGACACCAAACGGTGAGTAATAGTCCATGAAACGGGTCAGAATCGGCCAAAACCGCGAGTATTGATGACCGACACGTAAGCGTACCTTGGGGTACAACAACTATGGAAATCGCTTCGTAACCCCAAAACGGTGAGTAATAGTGCACGAAACGGGCCAGAATCGGCTAGAATTGCGAGCATTGACGATGGGCACGTAAACGCGCCTTGGGGTTCAACAACCATGGAAATCACCATGGGACCCCAAAACAGTGAGTAATAGTCCACGAAACGGGTCAGAATCGGCCAGACCCGCGGGTGTTGATGACCGACACATAAGCGCACCTTGGGATCCAACAACTATGGAAATCGCTTTGAAAACCAAAAACTGTCAGTAATAGTGCACGAAACGGATCGGCTAGAATTGCGAGCATTGACGACGGACACGTAAACGCACCTTGGGGTTCAACAACCATGGAAACCATTTGGGGACACCAAACGGTGAGTAATCGTCCACGAAACGGGTCAGAATCGGCCAAAACCGCGAATATTGATGACCGACACATAAGCGCACCTTGGGGTCCAACAACTATGGAAATCGCTTTGAAACCCCAAAACGGTGAGTAATTGTGCACGAAACGGGCCAGAATCGGCCAGAATTGCGAGCGTTGACGACGGGCACGTAAACACACCTTGGGGTTCAACAACCATGCAAATCGCTTCGGGACACCAAACGGTGAGTAATGGTCCGCGAAACAGGCCATAATTGGCCAAAACCGCGAGTGTTGATGACCGACACGTAAACGCACCCCGGGGTTCATCAATCGTGGAAATCACCCCGGGACCCCAAAACAGTGAGTAAGTCCACGAAACGGGCCAGAATCGGCCAAAACTATGAGTGTTGATGACCGACACGTAAACGCACCTTGGGGTCCAACACCTTGGAAATCACTTCGAAACCCCAAAACGGTGAGTAATAGTGGACGAAACGGGCCAGAATCGGCCAGAATTGCGAGCGTTGACGACGGACACGTAAACGCACCTTGGGGTTCAACAACCATGGAAACCGCTTGCAGACACCAAACGGTGAGTAATAGTCCATGAAACGGGTCAGAATCGGCCAAAATCGCGAATATTGACGACCGACACGTAAGCGCACCTTGGGGTCCAACAACTATGGAATTCGCTTCGGAACCCCAAAACGGTGAGTTATAGTGCACAAAACGGGCCAGAATCGGCCAAAATTGCGAGGGTTGACGACGGGCACGTAAACACACCTTGGGGTTCAACAACCACGAAAATCGCTTCGGGAGACCAAACAGTCAGTAATAGTAGACGAAACGGGTCAGAATCGGCCAAAACTGTGAGTGTTGATGATCGACAGGTAAACGCACCCCGGGGTTCGTCAATCGTGGAAATCTCCCCGGGACCCCAAAACAGTGAATAATAGTCGACAAAACGGGCCAGAATCGGCCAAAACTGTGAGTGTTGATGACCGACACGTAAGCGCACCTTGGGGTCCAACAACTATGGAAATCGCTTCGAAAACCCAAAACTCTGAGTAATAGTGGACGAAACGGGCCAGAATCGGCCAGAATTGCGAGCGTTGACGACGGACACGTAAACACACCTTGGGGTTCAACAAGCATGGAAACCATTTGAGGACACCAAACGGTGAGTAATAGTCCATGAAACGGGTCAGAATCGGCCAAAACCGCGAGTATTGATGACCGACACGTAAGCGTACCTTGGGGTCCAACAACTATGGAAATCGCTTCGGAACCCCAAAAGGGTGAGTAATAGTGCACGAAACGGGCCAGAATCGGCTAGAATTGCGAGCATTGACGACGGGCACGTAAACGCGCCTTGGGGTTCAACAACCATGGAAATCACCCCGGGACCCCAAAACAGTGAATAATAGTCCACGAAACGGGTCCGAATCGGCCAGACCCGCGGGTGTTGATAACCGACACATAAGCGCACCTTGGGATCAAACAACTATGGAAATCGCTTTGAAAACCAAAAACTGTGAGTAATAGTGCACGAAACGGATCGGCCAGAATTGCGAGCATTGATGACGGACACGTAAAGGCACCTTGGGGTTCAACAACCTTGGAAACCATTTGGGGACACCAAACGGTGAGTAATAGTCCACGAAACGGGTCAGAATCGGCCAAAACCGCGAATATTGATGACCGACACATAAGCGCACCTTGGGGTCCAACAACTATGGAAATCGCTTCGGAACCCCAAAACGGTGAGTAATAGTGCACGAAACGGGCCAGAATCGGCCAGAATTTTGAGCGTTGACTGTTGGGGAACGTCGCATGGGAAACAAAAATTTTCCTACGCACACGCAAACCTATCCATGGTGATGAGCATCTACGAGAGGGAGAGTGGATCTACATACCCTTGTAGATCGCTAAGCGGGAAGCGTTAAGAAACGCGGTTGGTGTAGTCGAACATCTTCACGATCCAAATCGCCGAGCGTCCCGCGATCTCATCACGATCCGTCCCGCGATCCAATCACGATCCGTCCCGCGATCCAATCACGATCCGTCCCGTGAACTCATCACGATCCGTCCCGCGATCTCATCACGATCCGTCTCACGATCTTGATCATGATCTGTCCCGCGAACTCATCACGGTCCGTTCCGCGATCTCATCACGAACCGTCTCGCGATCTCGATCACGGTCCTTCCGATCTAGCGCCGAACGGACGGCACCTCCGCGTTCAGCACACGTGCAGCTTGATGACGATCTCCACCGTCTCGATCCAGCGAGAGGAGGTGGAGAGGAGAGAGAGTTCACCGGCAGCGTGACGGCGCTCCGGTGATGATGGTGGAGTGATTCCGGCAGGGCTTCGCCTAAGCGCTACGGAAAACCGATCTAGAGGAGAAACTGTGCACCGGTGAAACGGGTAGCACGTGGCCGGAAATTCTGTCCAAAAACCACCCAATCCACTAGTATATATAGGAGTAGAGGAGAGGAGAGGCAGCCAAGGCCTTTGGGTCGGCCGAAATAGGAGGTGGGAGCAATCCTACTTCACCTCCAATCCTAGTTGGAGTAGGATTGCCTCCTATTGGCTGATTTTCCACTTTTTGCTTTAGGACTTTCTCTCCTGCGCCATGGGCCTTTGTGGCTGTTTTCCCAGCCCACTAAGGGCTGGTTATTATTCTCCCACAGCCCATGGACCTCTTGGGGTCGAAATACCCCTCCCGGAGGTCCTCCGGTACACTACCGGCACTCCCGGTACAATACCGATACTCCCGGTACACTACCGATGAGCCCGAAACTTTTCCGGAAACCAAACTGGGACTTCCTATATATGAATCTTTACCTCCGGACCATTCCGGAGCTCCTCGTGACGTCCGGGATCTCATCCGGGACTCCAAACAACCTTCGGTCACCACCATACATAACTCTACACTACCGAAACGTCACCGAACCTTAAGTGTGCAGACCCTGCGGGTTCGAGAACTATGTAGACATGACCGAGACACCTCTACGGTCAATAACCAATGGCGGGACCTGGACGTCCACATTGGTTCCTACATATTCTACGAAGATCTTTATCGGTCGAACCTCTATGTCAAGGATTCAGTTAATCCCGTATAACGTTCCCTTTGTTGTTCGGTATGTTACTTGCCCGAGATTCGATCGTCGGTATCTCCATACCTAGTTCAACCTCGTTACCGGCAAGTCTCTTTACTCGTTCCATAATACAAGATCCCGCAACTAACAATTAGTCACATTGCTTGCAAGGCTCATTGTGATGTTGTATTACCGAGTGGGCCCTGAGATACCTCTCCGTCACACGGAGTAACAAATCCCAGTCTCGATCCATGCCAACTCAACAGACACCATCGGAGATACCTGTAGAGCACCTTTATAGTCACCCAGTTACGTTGCGACGTTTGATACACACAAGGCACTCCTCCGATATCCGTGAGTTGCATGATCTCATGGTCATAGGAACATATACTTGACATGCAGAAAACAGTAGCAATAAACTGACACGATCATATGCTATGTTTGTAGTTTGGGTCTTATCCATCACATCATTCTCCTAATGATGTGATCCCGTTATCAAATGACATCTCATGTCCATGGCTAGGAAACCTTAACCATCCTTTGATCAACGAGCTAGTCCATTAGAGGCATACTAGGGACATGGTTTTGTCTATGTATCCACACATGCATTTAAGTCTCCGATCAATACAATTATAGCATGGATAATAAACGATTATCATGAACAAGGAAATATGATAATAACTAATTTATTATTGCCTCTAGGGCATATTTCCAACAGTCTCCCACTTGCACTAGAGTCAATAATCTAGTTCACATCACCATGTGATTCGCATTGTTATGAATCTAACACCCAATGAGTTCTGGGGCTCGATCATGCTTTGCATGTGAGAGAGGTCTTATAGTCAACGGGTCTGCGATATTCAGATCCGTGTGTACTTTGCAAATCTCTATGTCAAACCGTAAACACTGCTACCACACTCCACTTGGTACTATTTCCAAATGGCTGCTCCACTATACGTATCCAGATTGCTACTACTAGTCATCCGGATAGGTGTTAAAGCTTGCATCGACGTAACTCTTTACGACGAACTCTTTATCACCTCCATAATCAAGAAACATTTCCTTAGTCCTCTGGTTACTAAGGATAATTCCGACCGCTGTCCAGTGATCCACTCCTGGACCACTCTTGTACCCCTTGACAGACTCATGGCAAGGCACACATAGGTGCGGTACACAACATGGCATAATATAGAGCCTATGGCTAAGGCATAGGGGACGACGTTCGTCCTTTCTCTTTCTTCTGCCGTTGTCGAGCTTTGAGTCTCACTCAACTTCACACCTTACAAATCAGACGAGAACTATTTCTCTGGCTGATCCATTTTGAACTCTTTCAAAATCTTGTCAAGGTATACACTCATTGAAAGTCTCATCAAGCATCTTGATCTATCTCTATAGATTTTGATGCTCAACAATTAGGTAGCTTTATCCAGGTCTTCCTTTGAAAATCACTTTCCAAATAACCGTTTTATGCTTTCCAGAAACTCTACATTATTTCTGATCAACAATATGTCATCCACATATACTTATCAGAAATTCTATAGTGCTCCCACTCACTTTATTGCAAATACAAGTTTCTCGTAAACTTTGTATAAACATCAAAACTTTGATCACCTCATCAAAGCGTATATTCCAACTCCGAGATGCTTGCTTCAGTCCATGGAAGGATCACCGAAGCTTGCACACATTTTAGCATCCTTAGGCCTGACAAAACCTTCTGGTTGTATGACATACAACCTTTCCTCAAGTAAACCGTTAAGGAAACGATGTTTTGACATCCATCTGCCAGATTTCATAATTGAAAACACAGCAACTACTAACATAATTCCAACAGACTTTAGCACCACTACGAGTGAGAAAGTCTCATCGTAGTCAACTCCTTGAACTTGTCACAAACATCTTTGCAACAAGTCGAGCTTTACAAATAGTGACATTCACCATCAGTGTCTGTCTTCATTTTAAAGATCCATTTGTACTCAACGACCTGCCGTCCAACGAGCAAGTCTACCAAAGTCTACACTTGGTTTTCATACATGGATCTATCTCGGATTTCATGGCCTCTAACCATTCGTCGGAATCCGGGCCCATCATCGCTTCTCCATAGCTCATAGGTTCATCATTGTCCAACAACATGATCTCCAAGACAGAGTTGTCGTACCACTTAGGAGCAGTACACATCCTTGTTGACCTACGAAGTTTGATAGTAACTTGATCCTGAAGCTTCATGATCATCATCATTAACTTCCTCTTCAACTAACGTAGGCTTCACAGAAACATCTTTCTGTGTTGCGCTACTCTCTGGTTGAACAAAGGTTTAACAACCTCATCAAGTTCTATCTTCCTCCCACTCAATTCTTTCGAGAGAAACATTTCCTCGAGAAAGGATCCGTTTAAGCAACAAACACTTTGCACTTGGATCTGAGCTAGAAGGTTCACCCAGCTGATCTTAGGGTATTCTATGAAGATGCATTTGTCCGCCTTGGGTTCGACCTCATTAGGTGAAAACATTTTCCACACAAGTGTCACATCCCAAAATATTAAGAAATGACAGCTTAGGTTTCTATCAAACCATAATTCACACGGTGTCATCTCAACGGATTTAGATGATGCCCTATTTAAAGTGAATGTAGTTGTCTCTAATGCATAACCCCAAAAATTATAGTAGTAAAACGATAAGAGACATCACAGTATGCACTATATCAATAGAGCATGACTATGATGTTCGGACACACCATCACACCATGGTGTTCCAGGTGGCGTTAGCTGTGAAACAAATTTCACGTTGTCTTAAGTTGTATGCCAAACTCGTAACTCAGATATTCACCTCCACGATCATATCGCGGTCATTTTTATCTTCTTGTCACGATGATCTTTAAACTTCACTCCGAATTTGCTTGAACCTTTCAAACGATTCAGACTTGTGTTTCATTAAGTAAATATACACTATATCTACTCAAATCATCAGTGAAGGTAAGAAAATAATGATATCCACTGCACGCTACAAGACTCACTAGATTGCATACATCAACATGTATCATTTCCAATGAATCACTTGCCCGCTCCATCCAACGGGGTCCTTTAGTCATCTTGCCCAAGAGGCATGGTTCGCATGTCTCAACCGATTCAAAATCGAATGAGTCCAAATATCCATCACCATGGAGTTTCTACATGCGCTTTATACCAATATGACATTTAGCGGCAGTGCCACAAGTATGTGGTACTATCATTATTAACTTTGTATCTTTTGACATCAATGTTATGAACATGTGTAATACTACGATCAAGATTTCAACAAACCATTCTCACTGGGTGCATGACCATTGAAGGTATTATTCATGTAAACAGAATAACCATTATTCTCTAACTTAAATGAATAACCGTGTTGCAATAAACATGATCTAATCATGTTCATGCTCAACGCAAAACACCAAATAACATTTATTTAGGTTCGTCACTAATCCTGAAGGTAGAGAGAGCGTGCGATGTTGATCACATCAACCTTGGAAACACTTCCAACACATATCGTCACCTCACCCTTAGCTAGTTCTCCGTTTATTCCGTAGCTTTTATTTCGAGTTACTAACATTTAGCAACCGAACCGGTATCCAATACCCAGGTGCTACTAAGAGTACTAGCAAGGTACACATCAATAACTCGTATATCAAATATACTTCTGTCGATGTTGCCAGCCTTCTTATCTACCAAGTATCTAGGGTTGTTCCGCTTCAGCGACCTCTCACCTCATAATAGAAGCACTTAGTCTCAGGTTTGAGTTCAACTTTGGGTAGCTTCACTGGAGCAGCAACTGACTTGCTATCCATGAAGTTTCCCTCCTTGCTCTTGCCCTTTTCGAAACTAGTGGTTTGATTAACCATCAACACTTGACGCTCCTTCTTGATTTCTACCTTCGCGGTGTCAAACATCGCGAACAGCTCAGGGATCAATACTTCTATCCCTGGTGTATTATAGTTCATCACTAAGTTCTAGTAGCTTTAGTGACAGTGACTTGGAGAACTATATCAATCACTATCTTATCAGGAAGATCAACTCCCACTTGATTCAAGCGATTGTAGTACCCAGACAATCTGAGTACATGCTCAACGATTGAGCTATTCTCCTTCACCTTACAGCCAAAGAATCTTGTTGGAGATCTCATATCTCGCAACACAGGCACGAGCCTGAGATCACAATCTCTGCTTCTAGAACATCTCATATGTTCCGTGACGTTCAAAACGGTTCCGAGCCTCAATTCTAAGCCGTAATGCATGACGCACTAAACTATCAAGTAGTCATCGAAACGTGCCTGTCAGATGTTCACAACATCTATAGACGACGCTAGAGGGGGTGGCGCACCGAGCGGTGCATTAAGGACATAAGCCTTCTGTGCAGCAATGAGGACAATTCTCAGATCACGGACCCAGTCCGCAATATTGCTACCAACATCTTTCAACTCTATTTCTCTAGGAACATATAAAAATACAAGGGAGCTACAGCGCGAGCTAGTAATCTACAACATAATTTGCAAAGACACTTTCACTATGTTCATGATAATGAGTTCAATTAATCATATTACTTAAGAACTCCCACTCAAATTGACATCCCTCGGGCCATTCGAGTGATACATGATCCAAATTCACCAACTCAAGTCCGATCATCACGTGAGTTAAGGTGGCTTCAATGGTGAACATCATTATGTTGATCATATCCACTATATGACTCATGCTCGACCTTTCGGTCTCTTGTGTTCCGAGGCCATGTCTGTACATGCTAGGCTCGTCAAGTTTAACCCGAGTGTTCTGCGCGTGCAAATCTGGCTTGCACCCGTTGTATGTGAACGTAGAGTCTATCACACCCGATCATCACGTGGTGTCTCAACACGACGAACTTTCGCAACGGTGCACACTCGGGGAGAACACAATTTATCTTGAAATTAAGTGAGGGATCACCTTATAATGCTACCGCCTTCCTAAGCAAAACAAGGTGCATAAAAAGGATTAACATCACATGCAAATCATAAGTGACATGATATGGCCATGAACTTGTGCTTTTGATCTCCATCTAGAAAGCACCGGCATGATCTCCATCGTCACCGGCACAACACCATGATCTCCATCATCTTGATCTCCATCAATGTGTTGCCATTGGGGTTGTCACGCCCTGCATGCTTCTACTACTATTGCTACCGTAGCGATAAAGTAAAGCATTACATAGCGCTTAATGATTGACACGCAGGTCATACAATAATTAAAGACAACCCTATGGCTCCTGCCGGTTGCCGTACTCATCGACATGCAAGTCGTGATAATCTATAAATCACATGATCATCTCATACATCACATATATCTCATCATGTAATTGGCCATATCACATCACAACATACCCTGCAAAAACAAGTTAGACGTCCTCTAATTGTTGTTGCATATTTTACGTGGCTGCTATGGGTATCTAGCAAGAACGATTCTCACCTACGCATAAACCACAACGGTGATACACTAGTTTGCTTTTCAACCTTCTCAAGGACCGCCTTTGTCGAATCCGATCCAACTAAAGTGAGAGAAACTGTCACCCGCAAGCCATCTAGGCAACAAGTTGCGTCGAGGGAACCGGTCTCTCGTAAGCGTACGAGTAATGTTGGTCCGGGCCGCTTCATCTCACAATCCCGTTGAACCAAAATACGACCAAGGGAGGAAGCAATCTAAGCATCAACGCCCACAAACCTTTTGTGTTCTACTCGAGATCTCATCGAACCATCAACCTAGCTCATGATGCCACTGTTGGGGAACGTCGCATGGGAAACAAAAATTTTCCTACGCACACGCAAACCTATCCATGGTGATGAGCATCTACGAGAGGGAGAGTGGATCTACATACCCTTGTAGATCGCTAAGCGGGAAGCGTTAAGAAACGCGGTTGGTGTAGTCGAACATCTTCGCGATCCAAATCGCCGAGCGTCCCGCGATCTCATCACGATCCGTCCCGCGATCCAATCACGATCCGTCCCGCGATCCAATCACGATCCGTCCCGTGAACTCATCACGATCCGTCCCGCGATCTCATCACGATCCGTCTCACGATCTTGATCATGATCTGTCCCGCGAACTCATCACGGTCCGTTCCGCGATCTCATCACGAACCGTCTCGCGATCTCGATCACGGTCCTTCCGATCTAGCGCCGAACGGACGGCACCTCCGCGTTCAGCACACGTGCAGCTTGATGACGATCTCCACCGTCTCGATCCAGCGAGAGGAGGTGGAGAGGAGAGAGAGTTCACCGGCAGCGTGACGGCGCTCCGGTGATGATGGTGGAGTGATTCCGGCAGGGCTTCGCCTAAGCGCTACGGAAAACCGATCTAGAGGAGAAACTGTGCACCGGTGAAACGGGTAGCACGTGGCCGGAAATTCTGTCCAAAAACCACCCAATCCACTAGTATATATAGGAGTAGAGGAGAGGAGAGGCAGCCAAGGCCTTTGGGTCGGCCGAAATAGGAGGTGGGAGCAATCCTACTTCACCTCCAATCCTAGTTGGAGTAGGATTGCCTCCTATTGGCTGATTTTCCACTTTTTGCTTTAGGACTTTCTCTCCTGCGCCATGGGCCTTTGTGGCTGTTTTCCCAGCCCACTAAGGGCTGGTTATTATTCTCCCACAGCCCATGGACCTCTTGGGGTCGAAATACCCCTCCCGGAGGTCCTCCGGTACACTACCGGCACTCCCGGTACAATACCGATACTCCCGGTACACTACCGATGAGCCCGAAACTTTTCCGGAAACCAAACTGGGACTTCCTATATATGAATCTTTACCTCCGGACCATTCCGGAGCTCCTCGTGACGTCCGGGATCTCATCCGGGACTCCAAACAACCTTCGGTCACCACCATACATAACTCTACACTACCGAAACGTCACCGAACCTTAAGTGTGCAGACCCTGCGGGTTCGAGAACTATGTAGACATGACCGAGACACCTCTACGGTCAATAACCAATGGCGGGACCTGGACGTCCACATTGGTTCCTACATATTCTACGAAGATCTTTATCGGTCGAACCTCTATGTCAAGGATTCAGTTAATCCCGTATAACGTTCCCTTTGTTGTTCGGTATGTTACTTGCCCGAGATTCGATCGTCGGTATCTCCATACCTAGTTCAACCTCGTTACCGGCAAGTCTCTTTACTCGTTCCATAATACAAGATCCCGCAACTAACAATTAGTCACATTGCTTGCAAGGCTCATTGTGATGTTGTATTACCGAGTGGGCCCTGAGATACCTCTCCGTCACACGGAGTAACAAATCCCAGTCTCGATCCATGCCAACTCAACAGACACCATCGGAGATACCTGTAGAGCACCTTTATAGTCACCCAGTTACGTTGCGACGTTTGATACACACAAGGCACTCCTCCGATATCCGTGAGTTGCATGATCTCATGGTCATAGGAACATATACTTGACATGCAGAAAACAGTAGCAATAAACTGACACGATCATATGCTATGTTTGTAGTTTGGGTCTTATCCATCACATCATTCTCCTAATGATGTGATCCCGTTATCAAATGACATCTCATGTCCATGGCTAGGAAACCTTAACCATCCTTTGATCAACGAGCTAGTCCATTAGAGGCATACTAGGGACATGGTTTTGTCTATGTATCCACACATGCATTTAAGTCTCCGATCAATACAATTATAGCATGGATAATAAACGATTATCATGAACAAGGAAATATGATAATAACTAATTTATTATTGCCTCTAGGGCATATTTCCAACATTGACGACGGGCACGTAAACACACCTTGGGGTTCAATAACCATGCAAATCGCTTCGGGACACCAAACGGTGAGTAATGGTCCGCGAAACGGGCCAGAATCGGCCAAAACCGCGAGTGTTGATGTCCGACACGTAAACGCACCCCAGGGTTCATCAATCGTGGAAATCACCCCGGGACCCCAAAAGAGTGAGTAAGTCCACGAAACGGGCCAGAATCGGCCAAAACTGTGAGTGTTGATGACCGACACGTAAACGCACCTTGGGGTCCAACACCTTGGAAATCACTTCGAAACCCCAAAACGGTGAGTAATAGTGGACGAAACGGGCCAGAATCGGCCAGAATTGCGAGCGTTGACGACGGACACGTAAAAGCACCTTGGGGTTCAACAACCATGGAAACCGCTTGCGGACACCAAACGGTGAGTAATAGTCCATGAAACGGGTCAGAATCGGCGAAAACCGCGAATATTGATGACCGACACGTAAGCGCACCTTGGGGTCCAACAACTATGGAATTCGCTTCGGCACCCCAAAACGGTGACTTATAGTGCACGAAACGGCCAGAATCGGCCAGAATTGCGAGCGTTGACGACGGGCACGTAAACGCGCCTTGGGGTTCACTAACCATGGAAATCACCCCGGGACCCCAAAATGGTGAGTAATGGTCCTCGAAACGGGCCAGAATCGGCCAAAACTGTGAGTGTTGATGACCGACACGTAAGCGCACCTTGGGGTCCAACAACTATGGAAATCGCTTCGAAAACCCAAAACTCTGAGTAATAGTGGTAGAAACGGGCCAGAATCGGCCAGAATTGCGAGCGTTGACGACGGACACGTAAACGCACCTTGGGGTTCAACAAGCATGGAAACCATTTGAGGACACCAAACGGTGAGTAATAGTCCATGAAACGGGTCAGAATCGGCCAAAACCGCGAGTATTGATGACCGACACGTAAGCGTACCTTGGGGTCCAACAACTATGGAATTCGCTTCGGAACCCCAAAACGGTGAGTTATAGTGCACGAAACGGGCCAGAATCGGCCAAAACTGTGAGTGTTGATGACCGACACGTAAGCGCACCTTGGGGTCCAACAACTATGGAAATCGCTTCGAAAACCCAAAACTCTGAGTAATAGTGGACGAAACGGGCCAGAATCGGCCAGAATTGCGAGCGTTGACGACGGACACGTAAACGCACCTTGGGGTTCAACAAGCATGGAAACCATTTGAGGACACCAAATGGTGAGTAATAGTCCATGAAACGGGTCAGAATCGGCCAAAACCGCGAGTATTGATGACCGACACGTAAGCGCACCTTGGGATCCAACAACTATGGAATTCGCTTCGGCACCCCAAAACGGTGAGTTATAGTGCACGAAACGGCCAGAATCGGCCAAAACCGTGAGTGTTGATGACCGACACGTAAACGCACCCCGGGGTTCATCAATCGTGGAAATCACCCCGGGACCCCAAAACACTGAGTAAGTCCACGAAACGGGCCAGAATCGGCCAAAACTGTGAGTGTTGATGACCAACACGTAACCGCACCTTGGGGTCCAACAACTATGGAAATCACTTCGAAACCCCAAAACGGTGAGTAATAGTGGACGAAACGGGCCAAAATCGGCCATAATTGCGAGCGTTGACGACGGACACGTAAACGCACCTTGGGGTTCAACAACCATGGAAACCGCTTGGGGACACCAAACGGTGAGTAATAGTCCATGAAACGGGTCAGAATCGGCCAAAACCGCGAATATTGACGACCGACACGTAAGCGCACCTTGGGGTCCAACAACTATGGAATTCGCTTCGGAACCCCAAAACGGTGAGTTATAGTGCACGAAACGGGCCAGAATCGGCTAGAATTGCGAGCATTGACGACGGGCACGTAAACGCGCCTTGGGGTTCAACAACCATGGAAATCACCCCGGGACCCCAAAACAGTGAGTAATAGTCCACGAAACGGGTCAGAATCGGCCAGACCCGCGGGTGTTGATGACCGACACGTAAGCGCACCTTGGGATCCAACAACTATGGAAATCGCTTTGAAAACCAAAAACTGTGAGTAATAGTGCACGAAACGGATCGGCCAGAATTGCGAGCATTGACGACGGACACGTAAACGCACCTTGGGGTTCAACAACCATGGAAACCATTTGGGGACACCAAACGGTGAGTAATAGTCCACGAAACGGGTCAGAATCGGCCAAAACCGCGAATATTGATGACCGACACATAAGCGCACCTTGGGGTCCAACAACTATGGAAATCGCTTCGGAACCCCAAAACGGTGAGTAATAGTGCACGAAACGGGCCAGAATCGGCCAGAATTTCGAGCGTTGACGACGGGCACGTAAACACACCTTGGGGTTCAACAACCATGCAAATCGCTTCGGGACACCAAACGGTGAGTAATGGTCCGCGAAACGGGCCAGAATCGGCCAAAACCGTGAGTGTTGATGACCGACACGTAAACGCACCCAGGGGTTCATCAATCGTGGAAATCACCCCGGGACCCCAAAACAGTGAGTAAATCCACGAAACGGGCCAGAATCGGCCAAATCTGTGAGTGTTGATGACCGACACGTAAACGCACCTTGGGGTCCAACAACTATGGAAATCACTTCGAAACCCCAAAACGGTAAGTAATAGTGGACGAAACGGGCCAGAATCGGCCAGAATTGCGAGCGCTGACGACGGACACATAAACGCACCTTGGGGTTCAACAACCATGGAAACCGCTTGCGGACACCAAACGGTGAGTAATAGTCCATGAAACGGGTCAGAATCGGCCAAAACCGTGAATATTGATGACCGACACGTAAGCGCACCTTGGGGTCCAACAACTATGGAATTCGCTTCGGAACCCCAAAACGGCGAGTAATAGTGCACGAAACGGGCCAGAATCGGCCAAAATTGCGAGCGTTGACGACGGGCACGTAAACACACCTTGGGGTTCAACAACCACGGAAATCGCTTCGGGACACCAAACAGTCAGTAATAGTACACGAAACGGGTCAGAATCGGCGAAAACCGCGAGTGTTGATGACCGACAGGTAAACGCACCCCGGGGTTCGTCAATCGTGGAAATCTCCCCGGGACCCAAAACAGTGAATAATAGTCGACAAAACGGGCCAGAATCGGCCAAAACTGTGAGTGTTGATGACCGACACGTAAGCGCACCTTGGGGTCCAACAACTATGGAAATCGCTTCGAAAACCCAAAACTCTGAGTCATAGTGGACGAAACGGGCCAGAATTGCGAGCGTTGACGACGGAAACGTAAACGCACCTTGGGGTTCAACAAGCATGGAAACCATTTGAGGACACCAAACGGTGAGTAATAGTCCATGAAACGGGTCAGAATCGGCCAAAACCGCGAGTATTGATGACCGACACGTAAGCGTACCTTGGGGTCCAACAACTATGGAAATCGCTTCGGAACCCCAAAACGGTGAGTAATAGTGCACGAAACGGGCCAGAATCGGCTAGAATTGCGAGCATTGACGACGGGCACGTGAACGCGCCTTGGGGTTCAACAACCATGGAAATCACCCCGGGACCCCAAAACAGTGAGTAATAGTCCACGAAACGGGTCAGAATCGGCCAGACCCGCGGGTGTTGATGACCGACACGTAAGCGCACCTTGGGATCCAACAACTATGGAAATCGCTTTGAAAACCAAAAACTGTGAGTAATAGTGCACGAAACGGATCGGCCAGAATTGCGAGCATTGACGACGGACACGTAAACGCACCTTGGGGTTCAACAACCATGGAAACCATTTGGGGACACCAAACGGTGAGTAATAGTCCACGAAACGGGTCAGAATCGGCCAAAACCGCGAATATTGATGACCGACACATAAGCGCACCTTGGGGTCCAACAACTATGGAAATCGCTTCGGAACCCCAAAACGGTGAGTAATAGTGCACGAAACGGGCCAGAATCGGCCAGAATTTCGAGCGTTGACGACGGGCACGTAAACACACCTTGGGGTTCAACAACCATGCAAATCGCTTCGGGACACCAAACGGTGAGTAATGGTCCGCGAAACGGGCCAGAATCGGCCAAAACCGTGAGTGTTGATGACCGACACGTAAACGCACCCCGGGGTTCATCAATCGTGGAAATCACCCCGGGACCCCAAAACAGTGAGTAAGTCCACGAAACGGGCCAGAATCGGCCAAATCTGTGAGTGTTGATGACCGACACGTAAACACACCTTGGGGTCCAACAACTATGGAAATCACTTCGAAACCCCAAAACGGTAAGTAATAGTGGACGAAACGGGCCAGAATCGGCCAGAATTGCGAGCGCTGACGACGGACACATAAACGCACCTTGGGGTTCAACAACCATGGAAACCGCTTGCGGACACCAAACGGTGAGTAATAGTCCATGAAACGGGTCAGAATCGGCCAAAACCGCGAATATTGATGACCGACACGTAAGCGCACCTTGGGGTCCAACAACTATGGAATTCGCTTCGGAACCCCAAAACGGTGAGTAATAGTACACGAAACGGGTCAGAATCGGCGAAAACCGCGAGTGTTGACGACCGACAGGTAAACGCACCCCGGGGTTCGTCAATCGTGGAAATCTCCCCGGGACCCTAAAACAGTGAATAATAGTCGACAAAACGGGCCAGAATCGGCCAAAACTGTGAGTGTTGATGACCGACACGTAAGCGCACCTTGGGGTCCAACAACTATGGAAATCGCTTCGAAAACCCAAAACTCTGAGTAATAGTGGACGAAACGGGCCAGAATTGCGAGCGTTGACGACGGACACGTAAACGCACCTTGGGGTTCAACAAGCATGGAAACCATTTGAGGACACCAAACGGTGAGTAATATTCCATGAAACGGGTCAAAATCGGCCAAAACCGCGAGTATTGATGACCGACACGTAAGCGTTCCTTGGGGTCCAACAACTATGGAAATCGCTTCGGAACCCCAAAACGGTGAGTAATAGTGCACGAAACGGGCCAGAATCGGCTAGAATTGCGAGCATTGACGACGGGCACGTAAACGCGCCTTGGGGTTCAACAACCATGGAAATCACCCCGGGACCCCAAAACAGTGAGTAATAGTCCACGAAACGGGTCAGAATCGGCCAGACCCGCGGGTGTTGATGACCGACACGTAAGCGCACCTTGGGATCCAACAACTATGGAAATCGCTTTGAAAACCAAAAACTGTGAGTAATAGTGCACGAAACGGATCGGCCAGAATTGCGAGCATTGACGACGGACACGTAAACGCACCTTGGGGTTCAACAACCATGGAAACCATTTGGGGACACCAAACGGTGAGTAATAGTCCACGAAACGGGTCAGAATCGGCCAAAACCGCGAATATTGATGACCGACACATAAGCGCACCTTGGGGTCCAACAACTATGGAAATCGCTTCGGAACCCCAAAACGGTGAGTAATAGTGCTCGAAACGGGCCAGAATCGGCCAGAATTTCGAGCGTTGACGACGGGCACGTAAACACACCTTGGGGTTCAACAACCATGCAAATCGCTTCGGGACACCAAACGGTGAGTAATGGTCCGCGAAACGGGCCAGAATCGGCCAAAACCGTGAGTGTTGATGACCGACACGTAAACGCACCCCGGGGTTCATCAATCGTGGAAATCACCCCGGGACCCCAAAACAGTGAGTAAGTCCACGAAACGGGCCAGAATCGGCCAAATCTGTGAGTGTTGATGACCGACACGTAAACGCACCTTGGGGTCCAACAACTATGGAAATCACTTGGAAACCCCAAAACGGTAAGTAATAGTGGACGAAACGGGCCAGAATCGGCCAGAATTGCGAGCGCTGACGACGGACACATAAACGCACCTTGGGGTTCAACAACCATGGAAACCGCTTGCGGACACCAAACGGTGAGTAATAGTCCATGAAACGGGTCAGAATCGGCCAAAACCGTGAATATTGATGACCGACACTTAAGCGCACCTTGGGGTCCAACAACTATGGAATTCGCTTCGGAACCCCAAAACGGCGAGTAATAGTGCACGAAACGGGCCAGAATCGGCCAAAATTGCGAGCGTTGACGACGGGCACGTAAACACACCTTGGGGTTCAACAACCACGGAAATCGCTTCGGGACACCAAACAGTCAGTAATAGTACACGAAACGGGTCAGAATCGGCGAAAACCGCGAGTGTTGATGACCGACAGGTAAACGCACCCCGGGGTTCGTCAATCGTGGAAATCTCCCCGGGACCCAAAACAGTGAATAATAGTCGACAAAACGGGCCAGAATCGGCCAAAACTGTGAGTGTTGATGACCGACACGTAAGCGCACCTTGGGGTCCAACAACTATGGAAATCGCTTCGAAAACCCAAAACTCTGAGTAATAGTGGACGAAACGGGCCAGAATTGCGAGCGTCGACGACGGAAACGTAAACGCACCTTGGGGTTCAACAAGCATGGAAACCATTTGAGGACACCAAACGGTGAGTAATAGTCCATGAAACGGGTCAAAATCGGCCAAAACCGCGAGTATTGATGACCGACACGTAAGCGTACCTTGGGGTCCAACAACTATGGAAATCGCTTCGGAACCCCAAAACGGTGAGTAATAGTGCACGAAACGGGCCAGAATCGGCTAGAATTGCGAGCATTGACGACGGGCACGTAAACGCGCCTTGGGGTTCAACAACCATGGAAATCACCCCGGGACCCCAAAACAGTGAGTAATAGTCCACGAAACGGGTCAGAATCGGCCAGACCCGCGGGTGTTGATGACCGACACGTAAGCGCACCTTGGGATCCAACAACTATGGAAATCGCTTTGAAAACCAAAAACTGTGAGTAATAGTGCACGAAACGGATCGGCCAGAATTGCGAGCATTGACGACGGACACGTAAACGCACCTTGGGGTTCAACAACCATGGAAACCATTTGGGGACACCAAACGGTGAGTAATAGTCCACGAAACGGGTCAGAATCGGCCAAAACCGCGAATATTGATGACCGACACATAAGCGCACCTTGGGGTCCAACAACTATGGAAATCGCTTCGGAACCCCAAAACGGTGAGTAATAGTGCACGAAACGGGCCAGAATAGGCCAGAATTTCGAGCGTTGACGACGGGCACGTAAACACACCTTGGGGTTCAACAACCATGCAAATCGCTTCGGGACACCAAACGGTGAGTAATGGTCCGCGAAACGGGCCAGAATCGGCCAAAACCGTGAGTGTTGATGACCGACACGTAAACGCACCCCGGGGTTCATCAATCGTGGAAATCACCCCGGGACCCCAAAACAGTGAGTAAGTCCACGAAACGGGCCAGAATCGGCCAAATCTGTGAGTGTTGATGACCGACACGTAAACACACCTTGGGGTCCAACAATTATGGAAATCACTTCGAAACCCCAAAACGGTAAGTAATAGTGGACGAAACGGGCCAGAATCGGCCAGAATTGCGAGCGCTGACGACGGACACATAAACGCACCTTGGGGTTCAACAACCATGGAAACCGCTTGCGGACACCAAACGGTGAGTAATAGTCCATGAAACGGGTCAGAATCGGCCAAAACCGCGAATATTGATGACCGACACGTAAGCGCACCTTGGGGTCCAACAACTATGGAATTCGCTTCGGAACCCCAAAACGGTGAGTAATAGTACACGAAACGGGTCAGAATCGGCGAAAACCGCGAGTGTTGATGACCGACAGGTAAACGCACCCCGGGGTTCGTCAATCGTGGAAATCTCCCCGGGACCCTAAAACAGTGAACAATAGTCGACAAAACGGGCCAGAATCGGCCAAAACTGTGAGTGTTGATGACCGACACGTAAGCGCACCTTGGGGTCCAACAACTATGGAAATCGCTTCGAAAACCCAAAACTCTGAGTAATAGTGGACGAAACGGGCCAGAATTGCGAGCGTTGACGACGGACACGTAAACGCACCTTGGGGTTCAACAAGCATGGAAACCATTTGAGGACACCAAACGGTGAGTAATAGTCCATGAAACGGGTCAGAATCGGCCAAAACCGCGAGTATTGATGACCGACACGTAAGCGTACCTTGGGGTCCAACAACTATGGAAATCGCTTCGGAACCCCAAAACGGTGAGTAATAGTGCACGAAACGGGCCAGAATCGGCTAGAATTGCGAGCATTGACGACGGGCACGTAAACGCGCCTTGGGGTTCAACAACCATGGAAATCACCCCGGGACCCCCAAAACAGTGAGTAATAGTCCACGAAACGGGTCAGAATCGGCCAGACCCGCGGGTGTTGATGACCGACACGTAAGCGCACCTTGGGATCCAACAACTATGGAAATCGCTTTGAAAACCAAAAACTGTGAGTAATAGTGCACGAAACGGATCGGCCAGAATTGCGAGCATTGACGACGGACACGTAAACGCACCTTGGGGTTCAACAACCATGGAAACCATTTGGGGACACCAAACGGTGAGTAATAGTCCACGAAACGGGTCAGAATCGGCCAAAACAGCGAATATTGATGACCGACACATAAGCGCACCTTGGGGTCCAACAACTATGGAAATCGCTTCGGAACCCCAAAACGGTGAGTAATAGTGCACGAAACGGGCCAGAATTGGCCAGAATTTCGAGCGTTGACGACGGGCACGTAAACACACCTTGGGGTTCAACAACCATGCAAATCGCTTCGGGACACCAAACGGTGAGTAATGGTCCGCGAAACGGGCCAGAATCGGCCAAAACCGTGAGTGTTGATGACCGACACGTAAACGCACCCGGGGTTCATCAATCGTGGAAATCACCCCGGGACCCCAAAACAGTGAGTAAGTCCACGAAACGGGCCAGAATCGGCCAAATCTGTGAGTGTTGATGACCGACACGTAAACGCACCTTGGGGTCCAACAACTATGGAAATCACTTCGAAACCCCAAAACGGTAAGTAATAGTGGACGAAACGGGCCAGAATCGGCCAGAATTGCGAGCGCTGACGACGGACACATAAACGCACCTTGGGGTTCAACAACCATGGAAACCGCTTGCGGACACCAAACGGTGAGTAATAGTCCATGAAACGGGTCAGAATCGGCCAAAACCGTGAATATTGATGACCGACACGTAAGCGCACCTTGGGGTCCAACAACTATGGAATTCGCTTCGGAACCCCAAAACGGTGAGTAATAGTGCACGAAACGGGCCAGAATCGGCCAAAATTGCGAGCGTTGACGACGGGCACGTAAACACACCTTGGGGTTCAACAACCACGGAATTCGCTTCGGGACACCAAACAGTCAGTAATAGTACACGAAACGGGTCAGAATCGGCGAAAACCGCGAGTGTTGATGACCGACAGGTAAACGCACCCCGGGGTTCGTCAATCGTGGAAATCTCCCCGGGACCCAAAACAGTGAATAATAGTCGACAAAACGGGCCAGAATCGGCCAAAACTGTGAGTGTTGATGACCGACACGTAAGCGCACCTTGGGGTCCAACAACTATGGAAATCGCTTCGAAAACCCAAAACTCTGAGTAATAGTGGACGAAACGGGCCAGAATTGCGAGCGTTGACGACGGACACGTAAACGCACCTTGGGGTTCAACAAGCATGGAAACCATTTGAGGACACCAAACGGTGAGTAATAGTCCATGAAACGGGTCAAAATCGGCCAAAACCGCGAGTATTGATGACCGACACGTAAGCGTACCTTGGGGTCCAACAACTATGGAAATCGCTTCGGAACCCCAAAACGGTGAGTAATAGTGCACGAAACGGGCCAGAATCGGCTAGAATTGCGAGCATTGACGACGGGCACGTAAACGCGCCTTGGGGTTCAACAACCATGGAAATCACCCCGGGACCCCAAAACAGTGAGTAATAGTCCACGAAACGGGTCAGAATCGGCCAGACCCGCGGGTGTTGATGACCGACACGTAAGCGCACCTTGGGATCCAACAACTATGGAAATCGCTTTGAAAACCAAAAACTGTGAGTAATAGTGCACGAAACGGATCGGCCAGAATTGCGAGCATTGACGACGGACACGTAAACGCACCTTGGGGTTCAACAACCATGGAAACCATTTGGGGACACCAAACGGTGAGTAATAGTCCACGAAACGGGTCAGAATCGGCCAAAACCGCGAATATTGATGACCGACACATAAGCGCACCTTGGGGTCCAACAACTATGGAAATCGCTTCGGAACCCCAAAACGGTGAGTAATAGTGCACGAAACGGGCCAGAATCGGCCAGAATTTCGAGCGTTGACGACGGGCACGTAAACACACCTTGGGGTTCAACAACCATGCAAATCGCTTCGGGACACCAAACGGTGAGTAATGGTCCGCGAAACGGGCCAGAATCGGCCAAAACCGTGAGTGTTGATGACCGACACGTAAACGCACCCCGGGGTTCATCAATCGTGGAAATCACCCCGGGACCCCAAAACAGTGAGTAAGTCCACGAAACGGGCCAGAATCGGCCAAATCTGTGAGTGTTGATGACCGACACGTAAACACACCTTGGGGTCCAACAACTATGGAAATCACTTCGAAACCCCAAAACGGTAAGTAATAGTGGACGAAACGGGCCAGAATCGGCCAGAATTGCGACCGCTGACGACGGACACATAAACGCACCTTGGGGTTCAACAACCATGGAAACCGCTTGCGGACACCAAACGGTGAGTAATAGTCCATGAAACGGGTCAGAATCGGCCAAAACCGCGAATATTGATGACCGACACGTAAGCGCACCTTGGGGTCCAACAACTATGGAATTCGCTTCGGAACCCCAAAACGGTGAGTAATAGTACACGAAACGGGTCAGAATCGGCGAAAACCGCGAGTGTTGATGACCGACAGGTAAACGCACCCCGGGGTTCGTCAATCGTGGAAATCTCCCCGGGACCCTAAAACAGTGAATAATAGTCGACAAAACGGGCCAGAATCGGCCAAAACTGTGAGTGTTGATGACCGACACGTAAGCGCACCTTGGGGTCCAACAACTATGGAAATCGCTTCGAAAACCCAAAACTCTGAGTAATAGTGGACGAAACGGGCCAGAATTGCGAGCGTTGACGACGGACACGTAAACGCACCTTGGGGTTCAACAAGCATGGAAACCATTTGAGGACACCAAACGGTGAGTAATAGTCCATGAAACGGGTCAGAATCGGCCAAAACCGCGAGTATTGATGACCGACACGTAAGCGTACCTTGGGGTCCAACAACTATGGAAAATCGCTTCGGAACCCCAAAACGGTGAGTAATAGTGCACGAAACGGGCCAGAATCGGCTAGAATTGCGAGCATTGACGACGGGCACGTAAACGCGCCTTGGGGTTCAACAACCATGGAAATCACCCCGGGACCCCAAAACAGTGAGTAATAGTCCACGAAACGGGTCAGAATCGGCCAGACCCGCGGGTGTTGATGACCGACACGTAAGCGCACCTTGGGATCCAACAACTATGGAAATCGCTTTGAAAACCAAAAACTGTGAGTAATAGTGCACGAAACGGATCGGCCAGAATTGCGAGCATTGACGACGGACACGTAAACGCACCTTGGGGTTCAACAACCATGGAAACCATTTGGGGACACCAAACGGTGAGTAATAGTCCACGAAACGGGTCAGAATCGGCCAAAACAGCGAATATTGATGACCGACACATAAGCGCACCTTGGGGTCCAACAACTATGGAAATCGCTTCGGAACCCCAAAACGGTGAGTAATAGTGCACGAAACGGGCCAGAATCGGCCAGAATTTCGAGCGTTGACGACGGGCACGTAAACACACCTTGGGGTTCAACAACCATGCAAATCGCTTCGGGACACCAAACGGTGACTAATGGTCCGCGAAACGGGCCAGAATCGGCCAAAACCGTGAGTGTTGATGACCGACACGTAAACGCACCCCGGGGTTCATCAATCGTGGAAATCACCCCGGGACCCCAAAACAGTGAGTAAGTCCACGAAACGGGCCAGAATCGGCCAAATCTGTGAGTGTTGATGACCGACACGTAAACGCACCTTGGGGTCCAACAACTATGGAAATCACTTCGAAACCCCAAAACGGTAAGTAGTAGTGGACGAAACGGGCCAGAATCGGCCAGAATTGCGAGCGCTGACGACGGACACATAAACGCACCTTGGGGTTCAACAACCATGGAAACCGCTTGCGGACACCAAACGGTGAGTAATAGTCCATGAAACGGGTCAGAATCGGCCAAAACCGTGAGTATTGATGACCGACACGTAAGCGTACCTTGGGGTCCAACAACTATGGAAATCGCTTCGGAACCCCAAAACGGTGAGTAATAGTGCACGAAACGGGCCAGAATCGGCTAGAATTGCGAGCGTTGACGACGGGCACGTAAACGCGCCTTGGGGTTCAACAACCATGGAAATCACCCCGGGACCCCAAAACAGTGAGTAATAGTCCATGAAACGGGTCAGAATCGGCCAGACCCGCGGGTGTTGATGACCGACACGTAAGCGCACCTTGGGATCCAACAACTATGGAAATCGCTTTGAAAACCAAAAACTGTGAGTAATAGTGCACGAAACGGATCGGCCAGAATTGCGAGCATTGACGACGGACACGTAAACGCACCTTGGGGTTCAACAACCATGGAAACCATTTGGGGACACCAAACGGTGAGTAATAGTCCATGAAACGGGTCAGAATCGGCCAAAACCACGAATATCGATGACCGACACATAAGCGCACCTTGGGGTCCAACAACTATGGAAATCGCTTCGGAACCCCAAAACGGTGAGTAATAGTGCACGAAACGGGCCAGAATCGGCCAGAATTTCGAGCGTTGACGACGGGCACGTAAACACACCTTGGGGTTCAACAACCATGCAAATCGCTTCGGGACACCAAACGGTGAGTAATGGTCCGCGAAACGGGCCAGAATCGGCCAAAACCGTGAGTGTTGATGACCGACACGTAAACGCACCCCGGGGTTCATCAATCGTGGAAATCACCCCGGGACCCCAAAACAGTGAGTAAGTCCACGAAACGGGCCAGAATCGGCCAAATCTGTGAGTGTTGATGACCGACACATAAACACACCTTGGGGTCCAACAACTATGGAAATCACTACGAAACCCCAAAACAGTAAGTAATAGTGGACGAAACGGGCCAGAATCGGCCAGAATTGCGAGCGCTGACGACGGACACATAAACGCACCTTGGGGTTCAACAACCATGGAAACCGCTTGCGGACACCAAACGGTGAGTAATAGTCCATGAAACGGGTCAGAATCGGCCAAACCGCGAATATTGATGACCGACACGTAAGCGCACCTTGGGGTCCAACAACTATGGAATTCGCTTCGGAACCCCAAAACGGTGAGTAATAGTACACGAAACGGGTCAGAATCGGCGAAAACCGCGAGTGTTGATAACCGACAGGTAAACGCAGCCCGGGGTTCGTCAATCGTGGAAATCTCCCCGGGACCCTAAAACAGTGAATAATAGTCGACAAAACGGGCCAGAATCGGCCAAAACTGTGAGTGTTGATGACCGACACGTAAGCGCACCTTGGGGTCCAACAACTATGGAATCGCTTCGAAAACCCAAAACTCTGAGTAATAGTGGACGAAACGGGCCAGAATTGCGAGCGTTGACGACGGACACGTAAACGCACCTTGGGGTTCAACAAGCATGGAAACCATTTGAGGACACCAAACGGTGAGTAATAGTCCATGAAACGGGTCAGAATCGGCCAAAACCGCGAGTATTGATGACCGACACGTAAGCGTACCTTGGGGTCCAACAACTATGGAAATCGCTTCGGAACCCCAAAACGGTGACTAATAGTGCACGAAACGGGCCAGAATCGGCTAGAATTGCGAGCATTGACGACGGGCACGTAAACGCGCCTTGGGGTTCAACAACCATGGAAATCACCCCGGGACTCCAAAACAGTGAGTAATAGTCCACGAAACGGGTCAGAATCGGCCAGACCCGCGGGTGTTGATGACCGACACGTAAGCGCACCTTGGGATCCAACAACTATGGAAATCGCTTTGAAAACCAAAAACTGTGAGTAATAGTGCACGAAACGGATCGGCCAGAATTGCGAGCATTGATGACGGACACGTAAACGCACCTTGGGGTTCAACAACCATGGAAACCATTTGGGGGACACCAAACGGTGAGTAATAGTCCACGAAACGGGTCAGAATCGGCCCAAAACCGCGAATATTGATGACCGACACATAAGCGCACCTTGGGGTCCAACAACTATGGAAATCGCTTCGGAACCCCAAAACGGTGAGTAATAGTGCACGAAACGGGCCAGAATCGGCCAGAATTTCGAGCGTTGACGACGGGCACGTAAACACACCTTGGGGTTCAACAACCATGCAAATCGCTTCGGGACACCAAACGGTGAGTAATGGTCCGCGAAACGGGCCAGAATCGGCCTAAACCGTGAGTGTTGATGACCGACACGTAAACGCACCCCGGGGTTCATCAATCGTGGAAATCACCCCGGGACCCCAAATCAGTGAGTAAGTCCACGAAACGGGCCAGAATCGGCCAAATCTGTGAGTGTTGATGACCGACACGTAAACACACCTTGGGGTCCAACAACTATGGAATCACTTCGAAACCCCAAAACGGTAAGTAATAGTGGACGAAACGGGCCAGAATCGGCCAGAATTGCGAGCGCTGACGACGGACACATAAACGCACCTTGGGGTTCAACAACCATGGAAACCGCTTGCGGACACCAAACGGTGAGTAATAGTCCATGAAACGGGTCAGAATCGGCCAAAACCGCGAATATTGATGACCGACACGTAAGCGCACCTTGGGGTCCAACAACTATGGAATTCGCTTCGGAACCCCAAACGGTGAGTAATAGTACACGAAACGGGTCAGAATCGGCGAAAAACCGCGAGTGTTGATGACCGACAGGTAAACGCAACCCCGGGGTTCGTCAATCGTGGAAATCTCCCCGGGACCCTAAAACAGTGAATAATAGTCGACAAAACGGGGCAGAATCGGCCAAAACTGTGAGTGTTGATGACCGACACGTAAGCGCACCTTGGGGGTCCAACAACTATGGAAATCGCTTCGAAAACCCAAAACTCTGAGTAATAGTGGACGAAACGGGCCAGCAGAATTGCGAGCGTTGATGACGGACACGTAAACGCACCTTGGGGTTCAACAAGCATGGAAACCATTTGAGGACACCAAACGGTGAGTAATAGTCCATGAAACGGGTCAGAATCGGCCAAAACCGCGAGTATTGATGACCGACACGTAAGCGTACCTTGGGGTCCAACAACTATGGAAATCGCTTCGGAACCCCAAAACGGTGAGTAATAGTGCACGAAACGGGCCAGAATCGGCTAGAATTGCGAGCATTGACGACGGGCACGTAAACGCGCCTTGGGGTTCAACAACCATGGAAATCACCCCGGGACCCCAAAACAGTGAGTAATAGTCCACGAAACGGGTCAGAATCGGCCAAAACCGCGAGTGTTGATGACCGACACGTAAGCGCACCTTGGGATCCAACAACTATGGAAATCGCTTTGAAAACCAAAAACTGTGAGTAATAGTGCACGAAACGGATCGGCCAGAATTGCGAGCATTGACGACGGACACGTAAACGCACCTTGGGGTTCAACAAACCATGGAAACCATTTGGGGACACCAAACGGTGAGTAATAGTCCACGAAACGGGTCAGAATCGGCCCAAAACCGCGAATATTGATGACCGACACATAAGCGCACCTTGGGGTCCAACAACTATGGAAATCGCTTCGGAACCCCAAAACGGTGAGTAATAGTGCACGAAACGGGCCAGAATCGGCCAGAATTTCGAGCGTTGACGACGGGCACGTAAACACACCTTGGGGTTCAACAACCATGCAAATCGCTTCGGGACACCAAACGGTGAGTAATGGTCCGCGAAACGGGCCAGAATCGGCCAAAACCGTGAGTGTTGATGACCGACACGTAAACGCACCCCGGGGTTCATCAATCGTGGAAATCACCCCGGGACCCCAAACAGTGAGTAAGTCCACGAAACGGGCCAGAATCGGCCAAATCTGTGAGTGTTGATGACCGACACGTAAACGCACCTTGGGGTCCAACAACTATGGAAATCACTTCGAAACCCCCAAAACGGTAAGTAATAGTGGACGAAACGGGCCAGAATCGGCCAGAATTGCGAGCAGCTTGACGACGGACACATAAACGCACCTTGGGGTTCAACAACCATGGAAACCGCTTGCGGACACCAAAACGGTGAGTAATAGTCCATGAAACGGGTCAGAATCGGCCAAAACCGCGAATATTGATGACCGACACGTAGCGCACCTTGGGGTCCAACAACTATGGAATTCGCTTCGGAACCCCAAAACGGTGAGTAATAGTACACGAAACGGGTCAGAATCGGCGAAAAACCGCGAGTGTTGATGACCGACAGGTAAACGCACCCCGGGGTTCGTCAATCGTGGAAATCTCCCCGGGACCCTAAAACAGTGAATAATAGTCGACAAAACGGGCCCAGAATCGGCCAAAACTGTGAGTGTTGATGACCGACACGTAAGCGCACCTTGGGGTCCAACAACTATGGAAATCGCTTCGAAAACCCAAAACTCTGAAGTAATAGTGGACGAAACGGGCCAGAATTGCGAGCGTTGACGACGGACACGTAAACGCACCTTGGGGTTCAACAAGCATGGAAACCATTTGAGGACACCAAACGGTGAGTAATAGTCCATGAAACGGGTCAAATCGGCCAAAACCGCGAGTATTGATGACCGACACGTAAGCGTACCTTGGGGTTCCAACAACTATGGAAATCGCTTCGGAACCCCAAACGGTGAGTATAATAGTGCACGAAACGGGCCAGAATCGGCTAGAATTGCGAGCATTGACGACGGGCACGTAAACGCGCCTTGGGTTCAACAACCATGGAAATCACCCCGGGACCCCAAAACAGTGAGTAATAGTCCACGAAAACGGGTCAGAATCGGCCAGACCCGCGGGGTGTTGATGACCGACACGTAAGCGCACCTGGGATCCAACAACTATGGAAATCGCTTTGAAAACCAAAAAACTGTGAGTAATAGTGCACGAAACGGATCGGCCAGAATTGCGAGCATTGACGACGGACACGTAAACGCACCTTGGGGTTCAACAACCATGGAAACCATTTGGGGACACCAAACGGTGAGTAATAGTCCACGAAACGGGTCAGAATCGGCCAAAACCGCGAATATTGATGACCGACACATAAGCGCACCTTGGGGTCCAACAACTATGGAAATCGCTTCGGAACCCCAAAACGGTGAGTAATAGTGCTACGAAACGGGCCAGAATCGGCCAGAATTTCGAGCAGTTGACGACGGGCACGTAAACACACCTTGGGGTTCAACAACCATGCAAATCGCTTCGGGACACCAAACGGTGAGTAATGGTCCGCGAAAACGGGCCAGAATCGCCAAAACCGTGGAGTGTTGATGACCGACACGTAACGCACCCCGGGGTTCATCAATCGTGGAAATCACCCCGGGACCCCAAAACAGTGAGTAAGTCCACGAAACGGGCCAGAATCGGCCAAATCTGTGAGTGTTGATGACCGACACGTAAACGCACCTTGGGGTCCAACAACTATGGAAATCACTTCGAAACCCCAAAACGGTAAGTAATAGTGGACGAAACGGGCCAGAATCGGCCAGAATTGCGAGCGGCTGACGACGGACACATAAACGCACCTTGGGGTTCACAACCATTGGAACCGCTTGCGGACACCCAAACGGTGAGTAATAGTCCATGAAACGGGTCCAGAATCGGCCAAAAACCGTGAATATTGATGACCGACACGTAAGCGCACCTTGGGGTCCAACAACTATGGAATTCGCTTTGGAACCCCAAAACGGTGAGTAATAGTGCACGAAACGGGCCAGAATCGGCCAAAATTGCGAGCGTTGACGACGGGCACGTAAACACACCTTGGGGTTCAACAACCACGGAAATCGCTTCGGGACACCAAACAGTCAGTAATAGTACACGAAACGGGTCAGAATCGGCGAAAAACCGCGAGTGTTGATGACCGACACGGTAAACGCACCCCGGGTTCGTCAATCGTGGAAATCTCCCCGGGACCCAAAACAGTGAATAATAGTTGACAAAACGGGCCAGAATCGTCCAAAACTGTGAGTGTTGATGACCGACACGTAAGCGCACCTTGGGGTCCAACAACTATGGAAATCGCTTCGAAAACCCAAAACTCTGAGTCATAGTGGACGAAACGGGCCAGAATTGCGAGCGTTGACGACGGAACGTAAATGCACCTTGGGGTTCAACAAGCATGGAAACCATTTAGAGGACACCAAACGGTGAGTAATAGTCCATGAAACGGGTCAAAATCGGCCAAAAACCGCGAGTATTGATGACCGACACGTAAGCGTACCTTGGGGTCCAACAACTATGGAAATCGCTTCGGAACCCCAAAAACGGTGAGTAATAGTGCACGAAACGGGCCAGAATCGGCTAGAATTGCGAGCATTGACGACGGGCACGTAAACGCGCCTTGGGGTTCAACAACCATGGAAATCACCCCGGGACCCCAAAACAGTGAGTAATAGTCCACGAAACGGGTCAGAATCGGCCAGACCCGCGGGTGTTGATGACCGACACGTAAGCGCACCTTGGGATCCAACAACTATGGAAATCGCTTTGAAAACCAAAAACTGTGAGTAATAGTGCACGAAACGGATCGGCCAGAATTGCGAGCATTGACGACGGACACGTAAACGCACCTTGGGGTTCAACAACCATGGAAACCATTTGGGGACACCAAACGGTGAGTAATAGTCCACGAAACGGGTCAGAATCGGCCAAAACCGCGAATATTGATGACCGACACATAAGCGCACCTTGGGGTCCAACAACTATGGAAATCGCTTCGGAACCCCAAAACGGTGAGTAATAGTGCACGAAACGGGCCAGAATAGGCCAGAATTTCGAGCGTTGACGACGGGCACGTAAACACACCTTGGGGTTCAACAACCATGCAAATCGCTTCGGGACACCAAACGGTGAGTAATGGTCCGCGAAACGGGCCAGAATCGGCCAAAACCGTGAGTGTTGATGACCGACACGTAAACGCACCCCGGGGTTCATCAATCGTGGAAATCACCCCGGGACCCCAAAACAGTGAGTAAGTCCACGAAACGGGCCAGAATCGGCCAAATCTGTGAGTGTTGATGACCGACACGTAAACACACCTTGGGTCCAACAATTATGGAAATCACTTCGAAACCCCAAAACGGTAAGTAATAGTGGACGAAACGGGCCAGAATCGGCCAGAATTGCGAGCGCTGACGACGGACACATAAACGCACCTTGGGGTTCAACAACCATGGAAACCGCTTGCGGACACCAAACGGTGAGTAATAGTCCATGAAACGGGTCAGAATCGGCCAAAACCGCGAATATTGATGACCGACACGTAAGCGCACCTTGGGGTCCAACAACTATGGAATTCGCTTCGGAACCCCAAAACGGTGAGTAATAGTACACGAAACGGGTCAGAATCGGCGAAAACCGCGAGTGTTGATGACCGACAGGTAAACGCACCCCGGGGTTCGTCAATCGTGGAAATCTCCCCGGGACCCTAAAACAGTGAACAATAGTCGACAAAACGGGCCAGAATCGGCCAAAACTGTGAGTGTTGATGACCGACACGTAAGCGCACCTTGGGGTCCAACAACTATGGAAATCGCTTCGAAAACCCAAAACTCTGAGTAATAGTGGACGAAACGGGCCAGAATTGCGAGCGTTGACGACGGACACGTAAACGCACCTTGGGGTTCAACAAGCATGGAAACCATTTGAGGACACCAAACGGTGAGTAATAGTCCATGAAACGGGTCAGAATCGGCCAAAACCGCGAGTATTGATGACCGACACGTAAGCGTACCTTGGGGTCCAACCAACTATGGAAATCGCTTCGGAACCCCAAAACGGTGAGTAATAGTGCACGAAACGGGCCAGAATCGGCTAGAATTGCGAGCATTGACGACGGGCACGTAAACGCGCCTTGGGGTTCAACAACCATGGAAATCACCCCGGGACCCCAAAACAGTGAGTAATAGTCCACGAAACGGGTCAGAATCGGCCAGACCCGCGGGTGTTGATGACCGACACGTAAGCGCACCTTGGGATCCAACAACTATGGAAATCGCTTTGAAAACCAAAAACTGTGAGTAATAGTGCACGAAACGGATCGGCCAGAATTGCGAGCATTGACGACGGACACGTAAACGCACCTTGGGGTTCAACAACCATGGAAACCATTTGGGGACACCAAACGGTGAGTAATAGTCCACGAAACGGGTCAGAATCGGCCAAAACAGCGAATATTGATGACCGACACATAAGCGCACCTTGGGGTCCAACAACTATGGAAATCGCTTCGGAACCCCAAAACGGTGAGTAATAGTGCACGAAACGGGCCAGAATTGGCCAGAATTTCGAGCGTTGACGACGGGCACGTAAACACACCTTGGGGTTCAACAACCATGCAAATCGCTTCGGGACACCAAAACGGTGAGTAATGGTCCGCGAAACGGGCCAGAATCGGCCAAACCGTGAGTGTTGATGACCGACACGTAAACGCACCCGGGGTTCATCAATCGTGGAAATCACCCCGGGACCCCAAAACAGTGAGTAAGTCCACCGAAACGGGCCAGAATCGGCCAAATCTGTGAGTGTTGATGACCGACACGTAAACGCACCTTGGGTCCACAACTATGGAAATCACTTCGAAACCCCAAAACGGTAAGTAATAGTGGACGAAACGGGCCAGAATCGGCCAGAATTGCGAGCGCTGACGACGGACACATAACGCACCTTGGGGTTCAACAACCATGGAAACCGCTTGCCGGACACCAAACGGTGAGTAATAGTCCATGAAACGGGTCAGAATCGGCCAAAACCGTGAATATTGATGACCGACACGTAAGCGCACCTTGGGGTCCAACAACTATGGAATTCGCTTCGGAACCCCAAACGGTGAGTAATAGTGCACGAAACGGGCCAGAATCGGCCCAAAATTGCGAGCGTTGACGACGGGCACGTAAACACACCTTGGGGTTCAACAACCACGGAATTCGCTTCGGGACACCAAACAGTCAGTAATAGTACACGAAACGGGTCAGAATCGGCGAAAACCGCGAGTGTTGATGACCGACAGGTAAACGCACCCCCGGGGTTCGTCAATCGTGGAAATCTCCCCGGGACCCCAAAACAGTGAATAATAGTCGACAAAACGGGCCAGAATCGGCCAAACTGTGAGTGTTGATGACCGACACGTAAGCGCACCTTGGGGTCCAACAACTATGGAAATCGCTTCGAAAACCCAAAACTCTGAGTAATAGTGGACGAAACGGGCCAGAATTGCGAGCGTTGACGACGGACACGTAAACGCACCTTGGGGTTCAACAAGCATGGAAACCATTTGAGGACACCAAACGGTGAGTAATAGTCCATGAAACGGGTCAAATCGGCCAAAACCGCGAGTATTGATGACCGACACGTAAGCGTACCTTGGGGTCCAACAACTATGGAAATCGCTTCGGAACCCCAAAACGGTGAGTAATAGTGCACGAAACGGGCCAGAATCGGCTAGAATTGCGAGCATTGACGACGGGCACGTAAACGCGCCTTGGGGTTCAACAACCATGGAAATCACCCCGGGACCCCAAAACAGTGAGTAATAGTCCACGAAACGGGTCAGAATCGGCCAGACCCGCGGGTGTTGATGACCGACACGTAAGCGCACCTTGGGATCCAACAACTATGGAAATCGCTTTGAAAACCAAAAACTGTGAGTAATAGTGCACGAAACGGATCGGCCAGAATTGCGAGCATTGACGACGGACACGTAAACGCACCTTGGGGTTCAACAACCATGGAAACCATTTGGGGACACCAAACGGTGAGTAATAGTCCACGAAACGGGTCAGAATCGGCCAAAACCGCGAATATTGATGACCGACACATAAGCGCACCTTGGGGTCCAACAACTATGGAAATCGCTTCGGAACCCCCAAAACGGTGAGTAATAGTGCACGAAACGGGCCAGAATCGGCCAGAATTTCGAGCGTTGACGACGGGCACGTAAACACACCTTGGGGTTCAACAACCATGCAAATCGCTTCGGGACACCAAACGGTGAGTAATGGTCCGCGAAACGGGCCAGAATCGGCCAAAACCGTGAGTGTTGATGACCGACACGTAAACGCACCCCGGGGTTCATCAATCGTGGAAATCACCCCGGGACCCCAAACAGTGAGTAAGTCCACGAAACGGGCCAGAATCGGCCAAATCTGTGAGTGTTGATGACCGACACGTAAACACACCTTGGGGTCCAACAACTATGGAAATCACTTCGAAACCCCAAAACGGTAAGTAATAGTGGACGAAACGGGCCAGAATCGGCCAGAATTGCGACCGCTGACGACGGACACATAAACGCACCTTGGGGTTCAACAACCATGGAAACCGCTTGCGGACACCAAACGGTGAGTAATAGTCCATGAAACGGGTCAGAATCGGCCAAAACCGCGAATATTGATGACCGACACGTAAGCGCACCTTGGGGTCCAACAACTATGGAATTCGCTTCGGAACCCCCAAAACGGTGAGTAATAGTACACGAAACGGGTCAGAATCGGCGAAAACCGCGAGTGTTGATGACCGACAGGTAAACGCACCCCGGGGTTCGTCAATCGTGGAAATCTCCCCGGGACCCTAAAACAGTGAATAATAGTCGACAAAACGGGCCAGAATCGGCCAAAACTGTGAGTGTTGATGACCGACACGTAGCGCACCTTGGGGTCCAACAACTATGGAAATCGCTTCGAAAACCCAAAACTCTGAGTAATAGTGGACGAAACGGGCCAGAATTGCGAGCGTTGACGACGGACACGTAAACGCACCTTGGGGTTCAACAAGCATGGAAACCATTTGAGGACACCAAACGGTGAGTAATAGTCCATGAAACGGGTCAGAATCGGCCAAAACCGCGAGTATTGATGACCGACACGTAAGCGTACCTTGGGGTCCAACAACTATGGAAATCGCTTCGGAACCCCAAAACGGTGAGTAATAGTGCACGAAACGGGCCAGAATCGGCCAGAATTTCGAGCGTTGACGACGGGCACGTAAACACACCTTGGGGTTCAACAACCATGCAAATCGCTTCGGGACACCAAACGGTGACTAATGGTCCGCGAAACGGGCCAGAATCGGCCAAAACCGTGAGTGTTGATGACCGACACGTAAACGCACCCCGGGGTTCATCAATCGTGGAAATCACCCCGGGACCCCAAAACAGTGAGTAAGTCCACGAAACGGGCCAGAATCGGCCAAATCTGTGAGTGTTGATGACCGACACGTAAACGCACCTTGGGGTCCAACAACTATGGAAATCACTTCGAAACCCCAAAACGGTAAGTAGTAGTGGACGAAACGGGCCAGAATCGGCCAGAATTGCGAGCGCTGACGACGGACACATAAACGCACCTTGGGGTTCAACAACCATGGAAACCGCTTGCGGACACCAAACGGTGAGTAATAGTCCATGAAACGGGTCAGAATCGGCCAAAACCGTGAGTATTGATGACCGACACGTAAGCGTACCTTGGGTCCAACAACTATGGAAATCGCTTCGGAACCCCCAAAACGGTGAGTAATAGTGCACGAAACGGGCCAGAATCGGCTAGAATTGCGAGCGTTGACGACGGGCACGTAAACGCGCCTTGGGGTTCAACAACCATGGAAATCACCCCGGGACCCCAAAACAGTGAGTAATAGTCCATGAAACGGGTCAGAATCGGCCAGACCCGCGGGTGTTGATGACCGACACGTAAGCGCACCTTGGGATCCAACAACTATGGAAATCGCTTTGAAAACCAAAAACTGTGAGTAATAGTGCACGAAACGGATCGGCCAGAATTGCGAGCATTGACGACGGACACGTAAACGCACCTTGGGGTTCAACAACCATGGAAACCATTTGGGGACACCAAACGGTGAGTAATAGTCCATGAAACGGGTCAGAATCGGCCAAAACCACGAATATCGATGACCGACACATAAGCGCACCTTGGGGTCCAACAACTATGGAAATCGCTTCGGAACCCCAAAACGGTGAGTAATAGTGCACGAAACGGGCCAGAATCGGCCAGAATTTCGAGCGTTGACGACGGGCACGTAAACACACCTTGGGGTTCAACAACCATGCAAATCGCTTCGGGACACCAAACGGTGAGTAATGGTCCGCGAAACGGGCCAGAATCGGCCAAAACCGTGAGTGTTGATGACCGACACGTAAACGCACCCCGGGGTTCATCAATCGTGGAAATCACCCCGGGACCCCAAAACAGTGAGTAAGTCCACGAAACGGGCCAGAATCGGCCAAATCTGTGAGTGTTGATGACCGACACATAAACACACCTTGGGGTCCAACAACTATGGAAATCACTACGAAACCCCAAAACAGTAAGTAATAGTGGACGAAACGGGCCAGAATCGGCCAGAATTGCGAGCGCTGACGACGGACACATAAACGCACCTTGGGGTTCAACAACCATGGAAACCGCTTGCGGACACCAAACGGTGAGTAATAGTCCATGAAACGGGTCAGAATCGGCCAAAACCGCGAATATTGATGACCGACACGTAAGCGCACCTTGGGGTCCAACAACTATGGAATTCGCTTCGGAACCCCAAAACGGTGAGTAATAGTACACGAAACGGGTCAGAATCGGCGAAAAACCGCGAGTGTTGATAACCGACAGGTAAACGCAGCCCGGGGTTCGTCAATCGTGGAAATCTCCCCGGGACCCTAAAACAGTGAATAATAGTCGACAAAACGGGCCAGAATCGGCCAAAACTGTGAGTGTTGATGACCGACACGTAAGCGCACCTTGGGGTCCAACAACTATGGAAATCGCTTCGAAAACCCAAAACTCTGAGTAATAGTGGACGAAACGGGCCAGAATTGCGAGCGTTGACGACGGACACGTAACGCACCTTGGGGTTCAACAAGCATGGAAACCATTTGAGGACACCAAACGGTGAGTAATAGTCCATGAAACGGGTCAGAATCGGCCAAAACCGCGAGTATTGATGACCGACACGTAAGCGTACCTTGGGGTCCAACAACTATGGAAATCGCTTCGGAACCCCAAAACGGTGACTAATAGTGCACGAAACGGGCCAGAATCGGCTAGAATTGCGAGCATTGACGACGGGCACGTAAACGCGCCTTGGGGTTCAACAACCATGGAAATCACCCCGGGACTCCAAAACAGTGAGTAATAGTCCACGAAACGGGTCAGAATCGGCCAGACCCGCGGGTGTTGATGACCGACACGTAAGCGCACCTTGGGATCCAACAACTATGGAAATCGCTTTGAAAACCAAAAACTGTGAGTAATAGTGCACGAAACGGATCGGCCAGAATTGCGAGCATTGATGACGGACACGTAAACGCACCTTGGGGTTCAACAACCATGGAAACCATTTGGGGACACCAAACGGTGAGTAATAGTCCACGAAACGGGTCAGAATCGGCCAAAACCGCGAATATTGATGACCGACACATAAGCGCACCTTGGGGTCCAACAACTATGGAAATCGCTTCGGAACCCCAAAACGGTGAGTAATAGTGCACGAAACGGGCCAGAATCGGCCAGAATTTCGAGCGTTGACGACGGGCACGTAAACACACCTTGGGGTTCAACAACCATGCAAATCGCTTCGGGACACCAAACGGTGAGTAATGGTCCGCGAAACGGGCCAGAATCGGCTAAACCGTGAGTGTTGATGACCGACACGTAAACGCACCCCGGGGTTCATCAATCGTGGAAATCACCCCGGGACCCCAAAACAGTGAGTAAGTCCACGAAACGGGCCAGAATCGGCCAAATCTGTGAGTGTTGATGACCGACACGTAAACACACCTTGGGGTCCAACAACTATGGAAATCACTTCGAAACCCCAAAACGGTAAGTAATAGTGGACGAAACGGGCCAGAATCGGCCAGAATTGCGAGCGCTGACGACGGACACATAAACGCACCTTGGGGTTCAACAACCATGGAAACCGCTTGCGGACACCAAACGGTGAGTAATAGTCCATGAAACGGGTCAGAATCGGCCAAAACCGCGAATATTGATGACCGACACGTAAGCGCACCTTGGGGTCCAACAACTATGGAATTCGCTTCGGAACCCCAAAACGGTGAGTAATAGTACACGAAACGGGTCAGAATCGGCGAAAACCGCGAGTGTTGATGACCGACAGGTAAACGCACCCCGGGGTTCGTCAATCGTGGAAATCTCCCCGGGACCCTAAAACAGTGAATAATAGTCGACAAAACGGGGCAGAATCGGCCAAAACTGTGAGTGTTGATGACCGACACGTAAGCGCACCTTGGGGTCCAACAACTATGGAAATCGCTTCGAAAACCCAAAACTCTGAGTAATAGTGGACGAAACGGGCCAGAATTGCGAGCGTTGATGACGGACACGTAAACGCACCTTGGGGTTCAACAAGCATGGAAACCATTTGAGGACACCAAACGGTGAGTAATAGTCCATGAAACGGGTCAGAATCGGCCAAAACCGCGAGTATTGATGACCGACACGTAAGCGTACCTTGGGGTCCAACAACTATGGAAATCGCTTCGGAACCCCAAAACGGTGAGTAATAGTGCACGAAACGGGCCAGAATCGGCTAGAATTGCGAGCATTGACGACGGGCACGTAAACGCGCCTTGGGGTTCAACAACCATGGAAATCACCCCGGGACCCCAAAACAGTGAGTAATAGTCCACGAAACGGGTCAGAATCGGCCAGACCCGCGAGTGTTGATGACCGACACGTAAGCGCACCTTGGGATCCAACAACTAGGGAAATCGCTTTGAAAACCAAAAACTGTGAGTAATAGTGCACGAAACGGATCGGCCAGAATTGCGAGCATTGACGACGGACACGTAAACGCACCTTGGGGTTCAACAACCATGGAAACCATTTGGGGACACCAAACGGTGAGTAATAGTCCACGAAACGGGTCAGAATCGGCCAAAACCGCGAATATTGATGACCGACACATAAGCGCACCTTGGGGTCCAACAACTATGGAAATCGCTTCGGAACCCCAAAACGGTGAGTAATAGTGCACGAAACGGGCCAGAATCGGCCAGAATTTCGAGCGTTGACGACGGGCACGTAAACACACCTTGGGGTTCAACAACCATGCAAATCGCTTCGGGACACCAAACGGTGAGTAATGGTCCGCGAAACGGGCCAGAATCGGCCAAAACCGTGAGTGTTGATGACCGACACGTAAACGCACCCCGGGGTTCATCAATCGTGGAAATCACCCCGGGACCCCAAAACAGTGAGTAAGTCCACGAAACGGGCCAGAATCGGCCAAATCTGTGAGTGTTGATGACCGACACGTAAACGCACCTTGGGGTCCAACAACTATGGAAATCACTTCGAAACCCCAAAACGGTAAGTAATAGTGGACGAAACGGGCCAGAATCGGCCAGAATTGCGAGCGCTGACGACGGACACATAAACGCACCTTGGGGTTCAACAACCATGGAAACCGCTTGCGGACACCAAACGGTGAGTAATAGTCCATGAAACGGGTCAGAATCGGCCAAAACCGCGAATATTGATGACCGACACGTAAGCGCACCTTGGGGTCCAACAACTATGGAATTCGCTTCGGAACCCCAAAACGGTGAGTAATAGTACACGAAACGGGTCAGAATCGGCGAAAACCGCGAGTGTTGATGACCGACAGGTAAACGCACCCCGGGGTTCGTCAATCGTGGAAATCTCCCCGGGACCCTAAAACAGTGAATAATAGTCGACAAAACGGGCCAGAATCGGCCAAAACTGTGAGTGTTGATGACCGACACGTAAGCGCACCTTGGGGTCCAACAACTATGGAAATCGCTTCGAAAACCCAAAACTCTAAGTAATAGTGGACGAAACGGGCCAGAATTGCGAGCGTTGACGACGGACACGTAAACGCACCTTGGGGTTCAACAAGCATGGAAACCATTTGAGGACACCAAACGGTGAGTAATAGTCCATGAAACGGGTCAGAATCGGCCAAAACCGCGAGTATTGATGACCGACACGTAAGCGTACCTTGGGGTCCAACAACTATGGAAATCGCTTCGGAACCCCAAAACGGTGAGTAATAGTGCACGAAACGGGCCAGAATCGGCTAGAATTGCGAGCATTGACGACGGGCACGTAAACGCGCCTTGGGGTTCAACAACCATGGAAATCACCCCGGGACCCCAAAACAGTGAGTAATAGTCCACGAAACGGGTCAGAATCGGCCAGACCCGCGGGTGTTGATGACCGACACGTAAGCGCACCTTGGGATCCAACAACTATGGAAATCGCTTTGAAAACCAAAAACTGTGAGTAATAGTGCACGAAACGGATCGGCCAGAATTGCGAGCATTGACGACGGACACGTAAACGCACCTTGGGGTTCAACAACCATGGAAACCATTTGGGGACACCAAACGGTGAGTAATAGTCCACGAAACGGGTCAGAATCGGCCAAAACCGCGAATATTGATGACCGACACATAAGCGCACCTTGGGGTCCAACAACTATGGAAATCGCTTCGGAACCCCAAAACGGTGAGTAATAGTGCACGAAACGGGCCAGAATCGGCCAGAATTTCGAGCATTGACGACGGGCACGTAAACACACCTTGGGGTTCAACAACCATGCAAATCGCTTCGGGACACCAAACGGTGAGTAATGGTCCGCGAAACGGGCCAGAATCGGCCAAAACCGTGAGTGTTGATGACCGACACGTAAACGCACCCCGGGGTTCATCAATCGTGGAAATCACCCCGGGACCCCAAAACAGTGAGTAAGTCCACGAAACGGGCCAGAATCGGCCAAATCTGTGAGTGTTGATGACCGACACGTAAACGCACCTTGGGGTCCAACAACTATGGAAATCACTTCGAAACCCCAAAACGGTAAGTAATAGTGGACGAAACGGGCCAGAATCGGCCAGAATTGCGAGCGCTGACGACGGACACATAAACGCACCTTGGGGTTCAACAACCATGGAAACCGCTTGCGGACACCAAACGGTGAGTAATAGTCCATGAAACGGGTCAGAATCGGCCAAAACCGTGAATATTGATGACCGACACGTAAGCGCACCTTGGGGTCCAACAACTATGGAATTCGCTTTGGAACCCCAAAACGGTGAGTAATAGTGCACGAAACGGGCCAGAATCGGCCAAAATTGCGAGCGTTGACGACGGGCACGTAAACACACCTTGGGGTTCAACAACCACGGAAATCGCTTCGGGACACCAAACAGTCAGTAATAGTACACGAAACGGGTCAGAATCGGCGAAAACCGCGAGTGTTGATGACCGACACGTAAACGCACCCCGGGGTTCGTCAATCGTGGAAATCTCCCCGGGACCCAAAACAGTGAATAATAGTTGACAAAACGGGCCAGAATCGTCCAAAACTGTGAGTGTTGATGACCGACACGTAAGCGCACCTTGGGGTCCAACAACTATGGAAATCGCTTCGAAAACCCAAAACTCTGAGTCATAGTGGACGAAACGGGCCAGAATTGCGAGCGTTGACGACGGAAACGTAAATGCACCTTGGGGTTCAACAAGCATGGAAACCATTTAAGGACACCAAACGGTGAGTAATAGTCCATGAAACGGGTCAGAATCGGCCAAAACCGCGAGTATTGATGACCGACACGTAAGCGTACCTTGGGGTCCAACAACTATGGAAATCGCTTCGGAACCCCAAAACGGTGAGTAATAGTGCACGAAACGGGCCAGAATCGGCTAGAATTGCAAGCATTGACGACGGGCACGTAAACGCGCCTTGGGGTTCAACAACCATGGAAATCACCCCGGGACCCCAAAACAGTGAGTAATAGTCCACGAAACGGGTCAGAATCGGCCAGACCCGCGGGTGTTGATGACCGACACGTAAGCGCACCTTGGGATCCAACAACTATGGAAATCGCTTTGAAATCCAAAAACTGTGAGTAATAGTGCACGAAACGGATCGGCCAGAATTGCGAGCATTGACGACGGACACGTAAACGCACCTTGGGGTTCAACAACCATGGAAACCATTTGGGGACACCAAACGGTGAGTAATAGTCCACGAAACGGGTCAGAATCGGCCAAAACCGCGAATATTGATGACCGACACATAAGCGCACCTTGGGGTCCAACAACTATGGAAATCGCTTCGGAACCCCAAAACGGTGAGTAATAGTGCACGAAACGGGCCAGAATCGGCCAGAATTTCGAGCGTTGACGACGGGCACGTAAACACACCTTGGGGTTCAACAACCATGCAAATCGCTTCGGGACACCAAACGGTGAGTAATGGTCCGCGAAACGGGCCAGAATCGGCCAAAACCGTGAGTGTTGATGACCGACACGTAAACGCACCCCGGGGTTCATCAATCGTGGAAATCACCCCGGGACCCCAAAACAGTGAGTAAGTCCACGAAACGGGCCAGAATCGGCCAAATCTGTGAGTGTTGATGACCGACACGTAAACACACCTTGGGGTCCAACAACTATGGAAATCACTTCGAAACCCCAAAACAGTAAGTAATAGTGGACGAAACGGGCCAGAATCGGCCAGAATTGCGAGCGCTGACGACGGACACATAAACGCACCTTGGGGTTCAACAACCATGGAAACCGCTTGCGGACACCAAACGGTGAGTAATAGTCCATGAAACGGGTCAGAATCGGCCAAAACCGCGAATATTGATGACCGACACGTAAGCGCACCTTGGGGTCCAACAACTATGGAATTCGCTTCGGAACCCCAAAACGGTGAGTAATAGTACACGAAACGGGTCAGAATCGGCGAAAACCGCGAGTGTTGATAACCGACAGGTAAACGCAGCCCGGGGTTCGTCAATCGTGGAAATCTCCCCGGGACCCTAAAACAGTGAATAATAGTCGACAAAACGGGCCAGAATCGGCCAAAACTTTGAGTGTTGATGACCGACACGTAAGCGCACCTTGGGGTCCAACAACTATGGAAATCGCTTCGAAAACCCAAAACTCTGAGTAATAGTGCACGAAACGGGCCAGAATTGCGAGCGTTGACGACGGACACGTAAACGCACCTTGGGGTTCAACAAGCATGGAAACCATTTGAGGACACCAAACGGTGAGTAATAGTCCATGAAACGGGTCAGAATCGGCCAAAACCGCGAGTATTGATGACCGACACGTAAGCGTACCTTGGGGTCCAACAACTATGGAAATCGCTTCGGAACCCCAAAACGGTGACTAATAGTGCACGAAACGGGCCAGAATCGGCTAGAATTGCGAGCATTGACGACGGGCACGTAAACGCGCCTTGGGGTTCAACAACCATGGAAATCACCCCGGGACCCCAAAACAGTGAGTAATAGTCCACGAAACGGGTCAGAATCGGCCAGACCCGCGGGTGTTGATGACCGACACGTAAGCGCACCTTGGGATCCAACAACTATGGAAATCGCTTTGAAAACCAAAAACTGTGAGTAATAGTGCACGAAACGGATCGGCCAGAATTGCGAGCATTGACGACGGACACGTAAACGCACCTTGGGGTTCAACAACCATGGAAACCATTTGGGGACACCAAACGGTGAGTAATAGTCCACGAAACGGGTCAGAATCGGCCAAAACTGCGAATATTGATGACCGACACATAAGCGCACCTTGGGGTCCAACAACTATGGAAATCGCTTCGGAACCCCAAAACGGTGAGTAATAGTGCACGAAACGGGCCAGAATCGGCCAGAATTTCGAGCGTTGACGACGGGCACGTAAACACACCTTGGGGTTCAACAACCATGCAAATCGCTTCGGGACACCAAACGGTGAGTAATGGTCCGCGAAACGGGCCAGAATCGGCTAAACCGTGAGTGTTGATGACCGACACGTAAACGCACCCCGGGGTTCATCAATCGTGGAAATCACCCCGGGACCCCAAAACAGTGAGTAAGTCCACGAAACGGGCCAGAATCGGCCAAATCTGTGAGTGTTGATGACCGACACGTAAACACACCTTGGGGTCCAACAACTATGGAAATCACTTCGAAACCCCAAAACGGTAAGTAATAGTGGACGAAACGGGCCAGAATCGGCCAGAATTGCGAGCGCTGACGACGGACACATAAACGCACCTTGGGGTTCAACAACCATGGAAACCGCTTGTGGACACCAAACGGTGAGTAATAGTCCATGAAACGGGTCAGAATCGGCCAAAACCGCGAATATTGATGACCGACACGTAAGCGCACCTTGGGGTCCAACAACTATGGAATTCGCTTCGGAACCCCAAAATGGTGAGTAATAGTACACGAAACGGGTCAGAATCGGCGAAAACCGCGAGTGTTGATGACCGACAGGTAAACGCACCCCGGGGTTCGTCAATCGTGGAAATCTCCCCGGGACCCTAAAACAGTGAATAATAGTCGACAAAACGGGCCAGAATCGGCCAAAACTATGAGTGTTGATGACCGACACGTAAGCGCAACTTGGGGTCCAACAATTATGGAAATCGCTTCGAAAACCCAAAACTCTGAGTAATAGTGGACGAAACGGGCCAGAATTGTGAGCGTTGACGACGGACACGTAAACGCACCTTGGGGTTCAACAAGCATGGAAACCATTTGAGGACACCAAACGGTGAGTAATAGTCCATGAAACGGGTCAGAATCGGCCAAAACCGCGAGTATTGATGACCGACACATAAGTGTACCTTGGGGTCCAACAACTATGGAAATCGCTTCGGAAACCCAAAACGGTGAGTAATAGTGCACGAAACGGGCCAGAATCGGCTAGAATTGCGAGCATTGACGACGGGCACGTAAACGCGCCTTGGGGTTCAACAACCATGGAAATCACCCCGGGACCCCAAAACAGTGAGTAATAGTCCACGAAACGGGTCAGAATCGGCCAGACCCGCGGGTGTTGATGACCGACACGTAAGCGCACCTTGGGATCCAACAACTATGGAAATCGCTTTGAAATCCAAAAACTGTGAGTAATAGTGCACGAAACGGATCGGCCAGAATTGCGAGCATTGACGACGGACACGTAAACGCACCTTGGGGTTCAACAACCATGGAAACCATTTGGGGACACCAAACGGTGAGTAATAGTCCACGAAACGGGTCAGAATCGGCCAAAACCGCGAATATTGATGACCGACACATAAGCGCACCTTGGGGTCCAACAACTATGGAAATCGCTTCGGAACCCCAAAACGGTGAGTAATAGTGCACGAAACGGGCCAGAATCGGCCAGAATTTCGAGCGTTGACGACGGGCACGTAAACACACCTTGGGGTTCAACAACCATGCAAATCGCTTCGGGACACCAAACGGTGAGTAATGGTCCGCGAAACGGGCCAGAATCGGCCAAAATCGTGAGTGTTGATGACCGACACGTAAACGCACCCCGGGGTTCATCAATCGTGGAAATCACCCCGGGACCCCAAAACAGTGAGTAAGTCCACGAAACGGGCCAGAATCGGCCAAATCTGTGAGTGTTGATGACCGACACGTAAACACACCTTGGGGTCCAACAACTATGGAAATCACTTCGAAACCCCAAAACAGTAAGTAATAGTGGACGAAACGGGCCAGAATCGGCCAGAATTGCGAGCGCTGACGACGGACACATAAACGCACCTTGGGGTTCAACAACCATGGAAACCGCTTGCGGACACCAAACGGTGAGTAATAGTCCATGAAACGGGTCAGAATCGGCCAAAACCGCGAATATTGATGACCGACACGTAAGCGCACCTTGGGGTCCAATAACTATGGAATTCGCTTCGGAACCCCAAAACGGTGAGTAATAGTACACGAAACGGGTCAGAATCGGCGAAAACCGCGAGTGTTGATAACCGACAGGTAAACGCAGCCCGGGGTTCGTCAATCGTGGAAATCTCCCCGGGACACTAAAACAGTGAATAATAGTCGACAAAACGGGCCAGAATCGGCCAAAACTTTGAGTGTTGATGACCGACACGTAAGCGCACCTTGGGGTCCAACAACTATGGAAACGCTTCGAAAACCCAAAACTCTGAGTAATAGTGGACGAAACGGGCCAGAATTGCGAGCGTTGACGACGGACACGTAAACGCACCTTGGGGTTCAACAAGCATGGAAACCATTTGAGGACACCAAACGGTGAGTAATAGTCCATGAAACGGGTCAGAATCGGCCAAAACCGCGAGTATTGATGACCGACACGTAAGCGTACCTTGGGGTCCAACAACTATGGAAATCGCTTCGGAACCCCCAAACGGTGACTAATAGTGCACGAAACGGGCCAGAATCGGCTAGAATTGCGAGCATTGACGACGGGCACGTAAACGCGCCTTGGGGTTCAACAACCATGGAAATCACCCCGGGACCCCAAAACAGTGAGTAATAGTCCACGAAACGGGTCAGAATCGGCCAGACCCGCGGGTGTTGATGACCGACACGTAAGCGCACCTTGGGATCCAACAACTATGGAAATCGCTTTGAAAACCAAAAACTGTGAGTAATAGTGCACGAAACGGATCGGCCAGAATTGCGAGCATTGACGACGGACACGTAAACGCACCTTGGGGTTCAACAACCATGGAAACCATTTGGGGACACCAAACGGTGAGTAATAGTCCACGAAACGGGTCAGAATCGGCCAAAACCGCGAATATTGATGACCGACACATAAGCGCACCTTGGGGTCCAACAACTATGGAAATCGCTTCGGAACCCCAAAACGGTGAGTAATAGTGCACGAAACGGGCCAGAATCGGCCAGAATTTCGAGCGTTGACGACGGGCACGTAAACACACCTTGGGGTTCAACAACCATGCAAATCGCTTCGGGACACCAAACGGTGAGTAATGGTCCGCGAAACGGGCCAGAATCGGCTAAACCGTGAGTGTTGATGACCGACACGTAAACGCACCCCGGGGTTCATCAATCGTGGAAATCACCCCGGGACCCCAAAACAGTGAGTAAGTCCACGAAACGGGCCAGAATCGGCCAAATCTGTGAGTGTTGATGACCGACACGTAAACACACCTTGGGGTCCAACAACTATGGAAATCACTTCGAAACCCCAAAACGGTAAGTAATAGTGGACGAAACGGGCCAGAATCGGCCAGAATTGCGAGCGCTGACGACGGACACATAAACGCACCTTGGGGTTCAACAACCATGGAAACCGCTTGCGGACACCAAACGGTGAGTAATAGTCCATGAAACGGGTCAGAATCGGCCAAAACCGCGAATATTGATGACCGACACGTAAGCGCACCTTGGGGTCCAATAACTATGGAATTCGCTTCGGAACCCCAAAACGGTGAGTAATAGTACACGAAACGGGTCAGAATCGGCGAAAACCGCGAGTGTTGATAACCGACAGGTAAACGCAGCCCGGGGTTCGTCAATCGTGGAAATCTCCCCGGGACACTAAAACAGTGAATAATAGTCGACAAAACGGGCCAGAATCGGCCAAAACTTTGAGTGTTGATGACCGACACGTAAGCGCACCTTGGGGTCCAACAACTATGGAAAACGCTTCGAAAACCCAAAACTCTGAGTAATAGTGGACGAAACGGGCCAGAATTGCGAGCGTTGACGACGGACACGTAAACGCACCTTGGGGTTCAACAAGCATGGAAACCATTTGAGGACACCAAACGGTGAGTAATAGTCCATGAAACGGGTCAGAATCGGCCAAAACCGCGAGTATTGATGACCGACACGTAAGCGTACCTTGGGGTCCAACAACTATGGAAATCGCTTCGGAACCCCCAAACGGTGACTAATAGTGCACGAAACGGGCCAGAATCGGCTAGAATTGCGAGCATTGACGACGGGCACGTAAACGCGCCTTGGGGTTCAACAACCATGGAAATCACCCCGGGACCCCAAAACAGTGAGTAATAGTCCACGAAACGGGTCAGAATCGGCCAGACCCGCGGGTGTTGATGACCGACACGTAAGCGCACCTTGGGATCCAACAACTATGGAAATCGCTTTGAAAACCAAAAACTGTGAGTAATAGTGCACGAAACGGATCGGCCAGAATTGCGAGCATTGACGACGGACACGTAAACGCACCTTGGGGTTCAACAACCATGGAAACCATTTGGGGACACCAAACGGTGAGTAATAGTCCACGAAACGGGTCAGAATCGGCCAAAACCGCGAATATTGATGACCGACACATAAGCGCACCTTGGGGTCCAACAACTATGGAAATCGCTTCGGGACACCAAACGGTGAGTAATGGTCCACGAAACGGGCCAGAATCGGCCAGAATTTCGAGCGTTGACGACGGGCACGTAAACACACCTTGGGGTTCAACAACCATGCAAATCGCTTCGGGACACCAAACGGTGAGTAATGGTCCGCGAAACGGGCCAGAATCGGCTAAACCGTGAGTGTTGATGACCGACACGTAAACGCACCCCGGGGTTCATCAATCGTGGAAATCACCCCGGGACCCCAAAACAGTGAGTAAGTCCACGAAACGGGCCAGAATCGGCCAAATCTGTGAGTGTTGATGACCGACACGTAAACACACCTTGGGGTCCAACAACTATGGAAATCACTTCGAAACCCCAAAACGGTAAGTAATAGTGGACGAAACGGGCCAGAATCGGCCAGAATTGCGAGCGCTGACGACGGACACATAAACGCACCTTGGGGTTCAACAACCATGGAAACCGCTTGCGGACACCAAACGGTGAGTAATAGTCCATGAAACGGGTCAGAATCGGCCAAAACCGCGAATATTGATGACCGACACGTAAGCGCACCTTGGGGTCCAACAACTATGGAATTCGCTTTGGAACCCCAAAACGGTGAGTAATAGTACACGAAACGGGTCAGAATCGGCGAAAACCGCGAGTGTTGATGACCGACAGGTAAACGCACCCCGGGGTTCGTCAATCGTGGAAATCTTCCCGGGACCCTAAAACAGTGAATAATAGTCGACAAAACGGGCCAGAATCGGCCAAAACTGTGAGTGTTGATGACCGACACGTAAGCGCAACTTGGGGTCCAACAATTATGGAAATCGCTTCGAAAACCCAAAACTCTGAGTAATAGTGGACGAAACGGGCCAGAATTGTGAGCGTTGACGACGGACACGTAAACGCACCTTGGGGTTCAACAAGCATGGAAACCATTTGAGGACACCAAACGGTGAGTAATAGTCCATGAAACGGGTCAGAATCGGCCAAAACCGCGAGTATTGATGACCGACACGTAAGTGTACCTTGGGGTCCAACAACTATGGAAATCGCTTCGGAAACCCAAAACGGTGAGTAATAGTGCACGAAACGGGCCAGAATCGGCTAGAATTGCGAGCATTGACGACGGGCACGTAAACGCGCCTTGGGGTTCAACAACCATGGAAATCACCCCGGGACCCCAAAACAGTGAGTAATAGTCCACGAAACGGGTCAGAATCGGCCAGACCCGCGGGTGTTGATGACCGACACGTAAGCGCACCTTGGGATCCAACAACTATGGAAATCGCTTTGAAAACCAAAAACTGTGAGTAATAGTGCACGAAACGGATCGGCCAGAATTGCGAGCATTGACGACGGACACGTAAACGCACCTTGGGGTTCAACAACCATGGAAACCATTTGGGGACACCAAACGGTGAGTAATAGTCCACGAAACGGGTCAGAATCGGCCAAAACCGCGAATATTGATGACCGACACATAAGCGCACCTTGGGGTCCAACAACTATGGAAATCGCTTCGGAACCCCAAAACGGTGAGTAATAGTGCACGAAACGGGCCAGAATCGGCCAGAATTTCGAGCGTTGACGACGGGCACGTAAACACACCTTGGGGTTCAACAACCATGCAAATCGCTTCGGGACACCAAACGGTGAGTAATGTTCCGCGAAACGGGCCAGAATCGGCCAAAACCGTGAGTGTTGATGACCGACACGTAAACGCACCCCGTGGTTCATCAATCGTGGAAATCACCCCGGGACCCCAAAACAGTGAGTAAGTCCACGAAACGGGCCAGAATCGGCCAAATCTGTCAGTGTTGATGACCGACACGTAAACGCACCTTGGGGTCCAACAACTATGGAAATCACTTCGAAACCCCAAAACGGTAAGTAATAGTGGACGAAACGGGCCAGAATCGGCCAGAATTGCGAGCGCTGACGACGGACACATAAACGCACCTTGGGGTTCAACAACCATGGAAACCGCTTGCGGACACCAAACGGTGAGTAATAGTCCATGAAACGGGTCAGAATCGGCCAAAACCGCGAATATTGATGACCGACACGTAAGCGCACCTTGGGGTCCAACAACTATGGAATTCGCTTCGGAACCCCAAAACGGTGAGTAATAGTAGACGAAACGGGTCAGAATCAGCGAAAACCGCGAGTGTTGATGACCGACAGGTAAACGCACCCCGGGGTTCGTCAATCGTGGAAATCTCCTCGGGACCCCTAAAACAGTGAATAATAGTCGACAAAACGGGCCAGAATCGGCCAAAACTGTGAGTGTTGATGACCGACACGTAAGCGCACCTTGGGGTCCAACAACTATGGAAATCGCTTCGAAAACCCAAAACTCTGAGTAATAGTGGACGAAACGGGCCAGAATCGGCCAGAATTGCGAGCGTTGACGACGGACACGTAAACGCACCTTGGGGTTCAACAAGCATGGAAACCATTTGAGGACACCAAACGGTGAGTAATAGTCCATGAAACGGGTCAGAATCGGCCAAAACCGCGAGTATTGATGACCGACACGTAAGCGTACCTTGGGGTCCAACAACTATGGAAATCGCTTCGGAACCCCAAAACGGTGAGTAATAGTGCACGAAACGGGCCAGAATCGGCTAGAATTGCGAGCATTGACGACGGGCACGTAAACGCGCCTTGGGGTTCAACAACCATGGAAATCACCCCGGGACCCCAAAACAGTGAGTAATAGTCCACGAAACGGGTCAGACTCGGCCAGACCCGCGGGTGTTGGTGACCGACACGTAAGCGCACCTTGGGATCCAACAACTATGGAAATCGCTTTGAAAACCAAAAACTGTGAGTAATAGAGCACGAAACGGATCGGCCAGAATATCGAGCATTGACGACGGACACGTAAACGCACCTTGGGGTTCAACAACCATGGAAACCATTTGGGGACACCAAACGGTGAGTAATAGTCCACCAAACGGGTCAGAATCGGCCAAAACCGCGAATATTGATGACCGACACATAAGCGCACCTTGGGGTCCAACAACTATGGAAATCGCTTCGGAACCCCAAAACGGTGAGTAATAGTGCACGAAACGGGCCAGAATCGGCCAGAATTTCGAGCGTTGACGACGGGCACGTAAACACACCTTGGGGTTCAACAACCATGCAAATCGCTTCGGGACACCAAACGGTGAGTAATGGTCCGCGAAACGGGCCAGAATCGGCTAAACCGTGAGTGTTGATGACCGACACGTAAACGCACCCCGGGGTTCATCAATCGTGGAAATCACCCCGGGACCCCAAAACAGTGAGTAAGTCCACGAAACGGGCCAGAATCGGCCAAATCTGTGAGTGTTGATGACCGACACGTAAACACACCTTGGGGTCCAACAACTATGGAAATCACTTCGAAACCCCAAAACGGTAAGTAATAGTGGACGAAACGGGCCAGAATCGGCCAGAATTGCGAGCGCTGACGACGGACACATAAACGCACCTTGGGGTTCAACAACCATGGAAACCGCTTGCGGACACCAAACGGTGAGTAATAGTCCATGAAACGGGTCAGAATCGGCCAAAACCGCGAATATTGATGACCGACACGTAAGCGCACCTTGGGGTCCAACAACTATGGAATTCGCTTCGGAACCCCAAAACGGTGAGTAATAGTACACGAAACGGGTCAGAATCGGCGAAAACCGCGAGTGTTGATGACCGACAGGTAAACGCACCCCGGGGTTCGTCAATCGTGGAAATCTCCCCGGGACCCTAAAACAGTGAATAATAGTCGACAAAACGGGCCAGAATCGGCCAAAACTGTGAGTGTTGATGACCGACACGTAAGCGCAACTTGGGGTCCAACAATTATGGAAATCGCTTCGAAAACCCAAAACTCTGAGTAATAGTGGACGAAACGGGCCAGAATTGTGAGCGTTGACGACGGACACGTAAACGCACCTTGGGGTTCAACAAGCATGGAAACCATTTGAGGACACCAAACGGTGAGTAATAGTCCATGAAACGGGTCAGAATCGGCCAAAACCGCGAGTATTGATGACCGACACGTAAGTGTACCTTGGGGTCCAACAACTATGGAAATCGCTTCGGAACCCAAAACGGTGAGTAATAGTGCACGAAACGGGCCAGAATCGGCTAGAATTGCGAGCATTGACGACGGGCACGTAAACGCGCCTTGGGGTTCAACAACCATGGAAATCACCCCGGGACCCCCAAAACAGTGAGTAATAGTCCACGAAACGGGTCAGAATCGGCCAGACCCGCGGGTGTTGATGACCGACACGTAAGCGCACCTTGGGATCCAACAACTATGGAAATCGCTTTGAAATCCAAAAACTGTGAGTAATAGTGCACGAAACGGATCGGCCAGAATTGCGAGCATTGACGACGGACACGTAAACGCACCTTGGGGTTCAACAACCATGGAAACCATTTGGGGACACCAAACGGTGAGTAATAGTCCACGAAACGGGTCAGAATCGGCCAAAACCGCGAATATTGATGACCGACACATAAGCGCACCTTGGGGTCCAACAACTATGGAAATCGCTTCGGAACCCCAAAACGGTGAGTAATAGTGCACGAAACGGGCCAGAATCGGCCAGAATTTCGAGCGTTGACGACGGGCACGTAAACACACCTTGGGGTTCAACAACCATGCAAATCGCTTCGGGACACCAAACGGTGAGTAATGGTCCGCGAAACGGGCCAGAATCGGCCAAAATCGTGAGTGTTGATAACCGACACGTAAACGCACCCCGGGGTTCATCAATCGTGGAAATCACCCCGGGACCCCAAAACAGTGAGTAAGTCCACGAAACGGGCCAGAATCGGCCAAATCTGTGAGTGTTGATGACCGACACGTAAACACACCTTGGGGTCCAACAACTATGGAAATCACTTCGAAACCCCAAAACAGTAAGTAATAGTGGACGAAACGGGCCAGAATCGGCCAGAATTGCGAGCGCTGACGACGGACACATAAACGCACCTAGGGGTTCAACAACCATGGAAACCGCTTGCGGACACCAAACGGTGAGTAATAGTCCATGAAACGGGTCAGAATCGGCCAAAACCGCGAATATTGATGACCGACACGTAAGCGCACCTTGGGGTCCAATAACTATGGAATTCGCTTCGGAACCCCAAAACGGTGAGTAATAGTACACGAAACGGGTCAGAATCGGCGAAAACCGCGAGTGTTGATAACCGACAGGTAAACGCAGCCCGGGGTTCGTCAATCGTGGAAATCCCCCCGGGACCCTAAAACAGTGAATAATAGTCGACAAAACGGGCCAGAATCGGCCAAAACTTTGAGTGTTGATGACCGACACGTAAGCGCACCTTGGGGTCCAACAACTATGGAAACGCTTCGAAAACCCAAAACTCTGAGTAATAGTGGACGAAACGGGCCAGAATTGCGAGCGTTGACGACGGACACGTAAACGCACCTTGGGGTTCAACAAGCATGGAAACCATTTGAGGACACCAAACGGTGAGTAATAGTCCATGAAACGGGTCAGAATCGGCCAAAACCGCGAGTATTGATGACCGACACGTAAGCGTACCTTGGGGTCCAACAACTATGGAAATCGCTTCGGAACCCCCAAACGGTGACTAATAGTGCACGAAACGGGCCAGAATCGGCTAGAATTGCGAGCATTGACGACGGGCACGTAAACGCGCCTTGGGGTTCAACAACCATGGAAATCACCCCGGGACCCCCAAAACAGTGAGTAATAGTCCACGAAACGGGTCAGAATCGGCCAGACCCGCGGGTGTTGATGACCGACACGTAAGCGCACCTTGGGATCCAACAACTATGGAAATCGCTTTGAAAACCAAAAACTGTGAGTAATAGTGCACGAAACGGATCGGCCAGAATTGCGAGCATTGACGACGGACACGTAAACGCACCTTGGGGTTCAACAACCATGGAAACCATTTGGGGACACCAAACGGTGAGTAATAGTCCACGAAACGGGTCAGAATCGGCCAAAACCGCGAATATTGATGACCGACACATAAGCGCACCTTGGGGTCCAACAACTATGGAAATCGCTTCGGAACCCCAAAACGGTGAGTAATAGTGCACGAAACGGGCCAGAATCGGCCAGAATTTCGAGCGTTGACGACGGGCACGTAAACACACCTTGGGGTTCAACAACCATGCAAATCGCTTCGGGACACCAAACGGTGAGTAATGGTCGCGAAACGGGCCAGAATCGGCTAAACCGTGAGTGTTGATGACCGACACGTAAACGCACCCCGTGGTTCATCAATCGTGGAAATCACCCCGGGACCCCAAAACAGTGAGTAAGTCCACGAAACGGGCCAGAATCGGCCAAATCTGTGAGTGTTGATGACCGACACGTAAACACACCTTGGGGTCCAACAACTATGGAAATCACTTCGAAACCCCAAAACGGTAAGTAATAGTGGACGAAACGGGCCAGAATCGGCCAGAATTGCGAGCGCTGACGACGGACACATAAACGCACCTTGGGGTTCAACAACCATGGAAACCGCTTGCGGACACCAAACGGTGAGTAATAGTCCATGAAACGGGTCAGAATCGGCCAAAACCGCGAATATTGATGACCGACACGTAAGCGCACCTTGGGGTCCAACAACTATGGAATTCGCTTTGGAACCCCAAAACGGTGAGTAATAGTACACGAAACGGGTCAGAATCGGCGAAAACCGCGAGTGTTGATGACCGACAGGTAAACGCACCCCGGGGTTCGTCAATCGTGGAAATCTTCCCGGGACCCTAAAACAGTGAATAATAGTCGACAAAACGGGCCAGAATCGGCCAAAACTGTGAGTGTTGATGACCGACACGTAAGCGCAACTTGGGGTCCAACAATTATGGAAATCGCTTCGAAAACCCAAAACTCTGAGTAATAGTGGACGAAACGGGCCAGAATTGTGAGCGTTGACGACGGACACGTAAACGCACCTTGGGGTTCAACAAGCATGGAAACCATTTGAGGACACCAAACGGTGAGTAATAGTCCATGAAACGGGTCAGAATCGGCCAAAACCGCGAGTATTGATGACCGACACGTAAGTGTACCTTGGGGTCCAACAACTATGGAAATCGCTTCGGAACCCCAAAACGGTGAGTAATAGTGCACGAAACGGGCCAGAATCGGCTAGAATTGCGAGCATTGACGACGGGCACGTAAACGCGCCTTGGGGTTCAACAACCATGGAAATCACCCCGGGACCCCAAAACAGTGAGTAATAGTCCACGAAACGGGTCAGAATCGGCCAGACCCGCGGGTGTTGATGACCGACACGTAAGCGCACCTTGGGATCCAACAACTATGGAAATCGCTTTGAAAACCAAAAACTGTGAGTAATAGTGCACGAAACGGATCGGCCAGAATTGCGAGCATTGACGACGGACACGTAAACGCACCTTGGGGTTCAACAACCATGGAAACCATTTGGGGACACCAAACGGTGAGTAATAGTCCACGAAACGGGTCAGAATCGGCCAAAACTGCGAATATTGATGACCGACACATAAGCGCACCTTGGGGTCCAACAACTATGGAAATCGCTTCGGAACCCCGAAACGGTGAGTAATAGTGCACGAAACGGGCCAGAATCGGCCAGAATTTCGAGCGTTGACGACGGGCACGTAAACACACCTTGGGGTTCAACAACCATGCAAATCGCTTCGGGACACCAAACGGTGAGTAATGTTCCGCGAAACGGGCCAGAATCGGCCAAAACCGTGAGTGTTGATGACCGACACGTAAACGCACCCCGTGGTTCATCAATCGTGGAAATCACCCCGGGACCCCAAAACAGTGAGTAAGTCCACGAAACGGGCCAGAATCGGCCAAATCTGTGAGTGTTGATGACCGACACGTAAACGCACCTTGGGGTCCAACAACTATGGAAATCACTTCGAAACCCCAAAACAGTAAGTAATAGTGGACGAAACGGGCCAGAATCGGCCAGAATTGCGAGCGCTGACGACGGACACATAAACGCACCTTGGGGTTCAACAACCATGGAAACCGCTTGCGGACACCAAACGGTGAGTAATAGTCCATGAAACGGGTCAGAATCGGCCAAAACCGCGAATATTGATGACCGACACGTAAGCGCACCTTGGGGTCCAACAACTATGGAATTCGCTTCGGAACCCCAAAACGGTGAGTAATAGTAGACGAAACGGGTCAGAATCAGCGAAAACCGCGAGTGTTGATGACCGACAGGTAAACGCACCCCGGGGTTCGTCAATCGTGGAAATCTCCTCGGGACCCCAAAACAGTGAATAATAGTCGACAAAACGGGCCAGAATCGGCCAAAACTGTGAGTGTTGATGACCGACACGTAAGCGCACCTTGGGGTCCAACAACTATGGAAATCGCTTCGAAAACCCAAAACTCTGAGTAATAGTGGACGAAACGGGCCAGAATCGGCCAGAATTGCGAGCGTTGACGACGGACACGTAAACGCACCTTGGGGTTCAACAAGCATGGAAACCATTTGAGGACACCAAACGGTGAGTAATAGTCCATGAAACGGGTCAGAATCGGCCAAAACCGCGAGTATTGATGACCGACACGTAAGCGTACCTTGGGGTCCAACAACTATGGAAATCGCTTCGGAACCCCAAAACGGTGAGTAATAGTGCACGAAACGGGCCAGAATCGGCTAGAATTGCGAGCATTGACGACGGGCACGTAAACGCGCCTTGGGGTTCAACAACCATGGAAATCACCCCGGGACCCCAAAACAGTGAGTAATAGTCCACGAAACGGGTCAGACTCGGCCAGACCCGCGGGTGTTGGTGACCGACACGTAAGCGCACCTTGGGATCCAACAACTATGGAAATCGCTTTGAAAACCAAAAACTGTGAGTAATAGAGCACGAAACGGATCGGCCAGAATATCGAGCATTGACGACGGACACGTAAACGCACCTCGGGGTTCAACAACCATGGAAACCATTTGGGGACACCAAACGGTGAGTAATAGTCCACCAAACGGGTCAGAATCGGCCAAAACCGCGAATATTGATGACCGACACATAAGCGCACCTTGGGGTCCAACAACTATGGAAATCGCTTCGGAACCCCAAAACGGTGAGTAATAGTGCACGAAACGGGCCAGAATCGGCCAGAATTTCGAGCGTTGACGACGGGCACGTAAACACACCTTGGGGTTCAACAACCATGCAAATCGCTTCGGGACACCAAACGGTGAGTAATGGTCCGCGAAACGGGCCAGAATCGGCTAAACCGTGAGTGTTGATGACCGACACGTAAACGCACCCCGGGGTTCATCAATCGTGGAAATCACCCCGGGACCCCCAAAACAGTGAGTAAGTCCACGAAACGGGCCAGAATCGGCCAAATCTGTGAGTGTTGATGACCGACACGTAAACACACCTTGGGGTCCAACAACTATGGAAATCACTTCGAAACCCCAAAACGGTAAGTAATAGTGGACGAAACGGGCCAGAATCGGCCAGAATTGCGAGCGCTGACGACGGACACATAAACGCACCTTGGGGTTTAACAACCATGGAAACCGCTTGCGGACACCAAACGGTGAGTAATAGTCCATGAAACGGGTCAGAATCGGCCAAAACCGCAAATATTGATGACCGACACGTAAGCGCACCTTGGGGTCCAACAACTATGGAATTCGCTTCGGAACCCCAAAACGGTGAGTAATAGTACACGAAACGGGTCAGAATCGGTGAAAACCGCGAGTGTTGATGACCGACAGGTAAACGCACCCCGGGGTTCGTCAATCGTGGAAATCTCCCCGGGACCCTAAAACAGTGAATAATAGTCGACAAAACGGGCCAGAATCGGCCAAAACTGTGAGTGTTGATGACCGACACGTAAGCGCACCTTGGGGTCCAACAATTATGGAAATCGCTTCGAAAACCCAAAACTCTGAGTAATAGTGGACGAAACGGGCCAGAATTGTGAGCGTTGACGACGGACACGTAAACGCACCTTGGGGTTCAACAAGCATGGAAACCATTTGAGGACACCAAACGGTGAGTAATAGTCCATGAAACGGGTCAGAATCGGCCAAAACCGCGAGTATTGATGACCGACACGTAAGTGTACCTTGGGGTCCAACAACTATGGAAATCGCTTCGGAAACCCAAAACGGTGAGTAATAGTGCACGAAACGGGCCAGAATCGGCTAGAATTGCGAGCATTGACGACGGGCACGTAAACGCGCCTTGGGGTTCAACAACCATGGAAATCACCCCGGGACCCCAAAACAGTGAGTAATAGTCCACGAAACGGGTCAGAATCGGCCAGACCCGCGGGTGTTGATGACCGACACGTAAGCGCACCTTGGGATCCAACAACTATGGAAATCGCTTTGAAAACCAAAAACTGTGAGTAATAGTGCACGAAACGGATCGGCCAGAATTGCGAGCATTGACGACGGACACGTAAACGCACCTTGGGGTTCAACAACCATGGAAACCATTTGGGGACACCAAACGGTGAGTAATAGTCCACGAAACGGGTCAGAATCGGCCAAAACTGCGAATATTGATGACCGACACATAAGCTAACCTTGGGGTCCAACAACTATGGAAATCGCTTCGGAACCCCAAAACGGTGAGTAATAGTGCACGAAACGGGCCAGAATCGGCCAGAATTTCGAGCGTTGACGACGGGCACGTAAACACACCTTGGGGTTCAACAACCATGCAAATCGCTTCGGGACACCAAACGGTGAGTAATGTTCCGCGAAACGGGCCAGAATCGGCCAAAACCGTGAGTGTTGATGACCGACACGTAAACGCACCCCGGGGTTCATCAATCGTGGAAATCACCCCGGGACCCCAAAACACTGAGTAAGTCCACGAAACGGGCCAGAATCGGCCAAATCTGTGAGTGTTGATGACCGACACGTAAACGCACCTTGGGGTCCAACAACTATGGAAATCACTTCGAAACCCCAAAACGGTAAGTAATAGTGGACGAAACGGGCCAAAATCGGCCAGAATTGCGAGCGCTGACGACGGACACATAAACGCACCTTGGGGTTCAACAACCATGGAAACCGCTTGCGGACACCAAACGGTGAGTAATAGTCCATGAAACGGGTCAGAATCGGCCAAAACCGCGAATATTGATGACCGACACGTAAGCGCACCTTGGGGTCCAACAACTATGGAATTCGCTTCGGAACCCCAAAACGGTGAGTAATAGTAGACGAAACGGGTCAGAATCAGCGAAAACCGCGAGTGTTGATGACCGACAGGTAAACGCACCCCGGGGTTCGTCAATCGTGGAAATCTCCTCGGGACCCCAAAACAGTGAATAATAGTCGACAAAACGGGCCAGAATCGGCCAAAACTGTGAGTGTTGATGACCGACACGTAAGCGCACCTTGGGGTCCAACAACTATGGAAATCGCTTCGAAAACCCAAAACTCTGAGTAATAGTGGACGAAACGGGCCAGAATCGGCCAGAATTGCGAGCGTTGACGACGGACACGTAAACGCACCTTGGGGTTCAACAAGCATGGAAACCATTTGAGGACACCAAACGGTGAGTAATAGTCCATGAAACGGGTCAGAATCGGCCAAAACCGCGAGTATTGATGACCGACACGTAAGCGTACCTTGGGGTCCAACAACTATGGAAATCGCTTCGGAACCCCAAAACGGTGAGTAATAGTGCACGAAATGGGCCAGAATCGGCTAGAATTGCGAGCATTGACGACGGGCACGTAAACACGCCTTGGGGTTCAACAACCATGGAAATCACCCCGGGACCCCAAAACAGTGAGTAATAGTCCACGAAACGGGTCAGAATCGGCCAGACCCGCGGGTGTTGGTGACCGACACGTAAGCGCACCTTGGGATCCAACAACTATGGAAATCGCTTTGAAAACCAAAAACTGTGAGTAATAGTGCACGAAACGGATCGGCCAGAATTGCGAGCATTGACGACGGACACGTAAACGCACCTTGGGGTTCAACAACCATGGAAACCATTTGGGGACACCAAACGGTGAGTAATAGTCCACCAAACGGGTCAGAATCGGCCAAAACCCCGAATATTGATGACCGACACATAAGCGCACCTTGGGGTCCAACAACTATGGAAATCGCTTCGGAACCCCAAAACGGTGAGTAATAGTGCACGAAACGGGCCAGAATCGGCCAGAATTTCGAGCGTTGACGACGGGCACGTAAACACACCTTGGGGTTCAACAACCATGCAAATCGCTTCGGGACACCAAACGGTGAGTAATGGTCCGCGAAACGGGCCAGAATCGTCCAAAACCGTGAGTGTTGATGACCGACACGTAAACGCACCCCGGGGTTCATCAATCGTGGAAATCACCCCGGGACCCCAAAACAGTGAGTAAGTCCACGAAACGGGCCAGAATCGGCCAAATCTGTGAGTGTTGATGACCGACACGTAAACACACCTTGGGGTCCAACAACTATGGAAATCACTTCGAAACCCCAAAACGGTAAGTAATAGTGGACGAAACGGGCCAGAATCGGCCAGAATTGCGAGCGCTGACGACGGACACATAAACGCACCTTGGGGTTCAACAACCATGGAAACCGCTTGCGGACACCAAACTGTGAGTAATAGTCCATGAAACGGGTCAGAATCGGCCAAAACCGCGAATATTGATGACCGACACGTAAGCGCACCTTGGGGTCCAACAACTATGGAATTCGCTTCGGAACCCAAAACGGTGAGTAATAGTACACGAAACGGGTCAGAATCGGCGAAAACCGCGAGTGTTGATAACCGACAGGTAAACGCAGCCCGGGGTTCGTCAATCGTGGAAATCTCCCCGGGACCCTAAAACAGTGAATAATAGTCGACAAAACGGGCCAGAATCGGCCAAAACTGTGAGTGTTGATGACCGACACGTAAGCGCACCTTGGGGTCCAACAACTATGGAAATCGCTTTGAAAACCAAAAACTGTGAGTAATAGTGCACGAAACGGATCGGCCAGAATTGCGAGCATTGACGACGGACACGTAAACGCACCTTGGGGTTCAACAACCATGGAAACCATTTGGGGACACCAAACGGTGAGTAATAGTCCACCAAACGGGTCAGAATCGGCCAAAACCCCGAATATTGATGACCGACACATAAGCGCACCTTGGGGTCCAACAACTATGGAAATCGCTTCGGAACCCCAAAACGGTGAGTAATAGTGCACGAAACGGGCCAGAATCGGCCAGAATTTCGAGCGTTGACGACGGGCACGTAAACACACCTTGGGGTTCAACAACCATGCAAATCGCTTCGGGACACCAAACGGTGAGTAATGGTCCGCGAAACGGGCCAGAATCGTCCAAAACCGTGAGTGTTGATGACCGACACGTAAACGCACCCCGGGGTTCATCAATCGTGGAAATCACCCCGGGACCCCAAAACAGTGAGTAAGTCCACGAAACGGGCCAGAATCGGCCAAATCTGTGAGTGTTGATGACCGACACGTAAACACACCTTGGGGTCCAACAACTATGGAAATCACTTCGAAACCCCAAAACGGTAAGTAATAGTGGACGAAACGGGCCAGAATCGGCCAGAATTGCGAGCGCTGACGACGGACACATAAACGCACCTTGGGGTTCAACAACCATGGAAACCGCTTGCGGACACCAAACTGTGAGTAATAGTCCATGAAACGGGTCAGAATCGGCCAAAACCGCGAATATTGATGACCGACACGTAAGCGCACCTTGGGGTCCAACAACTATGGAATTCGCTTCGGAACCCAAAACGGTGAGTAATAGTACACGAAACGGGTCAGAATCGGCGAAAACCGCGAGTGTTGATAACCGACAGGTAAACGCAGCCCGGGGTTCGTCAATCGTGGAAATCTCCCCGGGACCCTAAAACAGTGAATAATAGTCGACAAAACGGGCCAGAATCGGCCAAAACTGTGAGTGTTGATGACCGACACGTAAGCGCACCTTGGGGTCCAACAACTATGGAAATCGCTTTGAAAACCAAAAACTGTGAGTAATAGTGCACGAAACGGATCGGCCAGAATTGCGAGCATTGACGACGGACACGTAAATGCACCTTGGGGTTCAACAACCATGGAAACCATTTGGGGACACCAAACGGTGAGTAATAGTCCACCAAACGGGTCAGAATCGGCCAAAACCCCGAATATTGATGACCGACACATAAGCGCACCTTGGGGTCCAACAACTATGGAAATCGCTTCGGAACCCCAAAACGGTGAGTAATAGTGCACGAAACGGGCCAGAATCGGCCAGAATTTCGAGCGTTGACGACGGGCACGTAAACACACCTTGGGGTTCAACAACCATGCAAATCGCTTCGGGACACCAAACGGTGAGTAATGGTCCGCGAAACGGGCCAGAATCGTCCAAAACCGTGAGTGTTGATGACCGACACGTAAACGCACCCCGGGGTTCATCAATCGTGGAAATCACCCCGGGACCCCAAAACAGTGAGTAAGTCCACGAAACGGGCCAGAATCGGCCAAATCTGTGAGTGTTGATGACCGACACGTAAACACACCTTGGGGTCCAACAACTATGGAAATCACTTCGAAACCCCAAAACGGTAAGTAATAGTGGACGAAACGGGCCAGAATCGGCCAGAATTGCGAGCGCTGACGACGGACACATAAACGCACCTTGGGGTTCAACAACCATGGAAACCGCTTGCGGACACCAAACTGTGAGTAATAGTCCATGAAACGGGTCAGAATCGGCCAAAACCGCGAATATTGATGACCGACACGTAAGCGCACCTTGGGGTCCAACAACTATGGAATTCGCTTCGGAACCCAAAACGGTGAGTAATAGTACACGAAACGGGTCAGAATCGGCCAAAACCGCGAGTGTTGATGACCGACAGGTAAACGCACCACAGGGTTCCTTAATCGTGGAAATCTCCCCGGGACCCCAAAACAGTGAATAATAGTCGACAAAACGGGCAGAATCGGCCAAAACTGTGAGTGTTGATGACCAACACGTAAGCGCACGTTGGGGTCCAACAACTATGGAAATCGCTTCGAAAACCCAAAACTCTGAGTAATAGTGGACGAAACGGGCCAGAATCGGCCAGAATTGCGAGCGTTGACGACGGACAAGTAAACGCACCTTGGGGTTCAACAAGCATGGAAACCATTTGAGGACACCAAACGGTGAGTAATAGTCCATGAAACGGGTCAGAATCGGCCATAATCGCGAGTATTGATGACCGACACGTAAGCGTACCTTGGGGTCCAACAACTACGGAAATCGCTTCGGAACCCCAAAACGGTGAGTAATAGTGCACGAACCGGCCAGAATCGGCTAGAATTGCGACCATTGACGACGGGCACGTAAACGCGCCTTGGGGTTCAACAACCATGGAAATCACCCCGGGACCCCAAAACAGTGAGTAATAGTCCACGAAACGGGTCAGAATCGGCCAGACCCGCGGGTGTTGATGACCGACATGTAAGCGCACCTTGGGATCCAACAACTATGGAAATCGCTTTGAAAACCAAAAACTGTGAGTAATAGTGCACGAAACGGATCGGCCAGAATTGCGAGCATTGACGACGGACACGTAAACGCACCTTGGGGTTCAACAACCATGGAAACCATTTGGGGACACCAAACGGTGAGTAATAGTCCACGAAACGGGTCAGAATCGGCCAAAACCTCGAATATTGATGACCGACACATAAGCGCACCTTGGGGTCCAACAACTATGGAAATCGCTTCGGAACCCCAAAACGGTGAGTAATAGTGCACGAAACGGGCCAGAATCGGCAAGAATTTCGAGCGTTGACGACGGGCACGTAAACACACCTTGGGGTTCAATAACCATGCAAATCGCTTCGGGACACCAAACGGTGAGTAATGGTCCGCGAAACGGGCCAGAATCGGCAAAACCGCAAGTGTTGATGACCGACACGTAAACGCACCCCGGGGTTCATCAATCGTGGAAATCACCCCGGGACCCCAAAACAGTGAGTAAGTCCACGAAACGGGCCAGAATCAGCCAAAACTGTGAGTGTTGATGACCGACACGTAAACACACCTTGGGGTCCAACACCTTGGAAATCACTTCGAAACCCCAAAACGGTGAGTAATAGTGGACGAAACGGGCCAGAATCGGCCAGAATTGCGAGCGTTGACGACGGACACGTAAACGCACCTTGGGGTTCAACAACCATGGAAACCGCTTGCGGACACCAAACGGTGAGTAATAGTCCATGAAACGGGTCAGAATCGGCCAAAACCGCGAATATTGATGACCGACACGTAAGCGCACCTTGGGGTCCAACCACTATGGAATTCGCTTCGGAACCCCAAAACGTTGAGTTATAGTGCACGAAACGGCCAGAATCGGCCAGAATTGCGAGCGTTGACGACGGGCACTTAAACGCGCCTTGGGGTTCAACAACCATGGAAATCACCCCGGGACCCCAAAACAGTGAGTAATAGTCCACGAAACGGGTCGGAATAGGCCAGACCCGCGGGTGTTGATGACTGACACGGAAGCGCACCTTGGGATCCAATAACTATGGAAATCGCTTTGAAAACCAAAAACTGTGAGTAATAGTGCACGAAACGGATCGGCCAGAATTGCGAGCATTGACGACGGACATGTAAACGCACCTTGGGGTTCAACAACCATGGAAACCATTTGGGGACACCTAATGGTGAGTAATAGTCCACGAAACGGGTCACAATCGGCCAAAACCGCGAATATTGATGACCGACACATAAGCGCACCTTGGGGTCCAACAACTATGGAAATCGCTTCGGAGCCCCCAAACGGTGAGTAATAGTGCACGAAACGGGCCAGAATCGGCCAGAATTTCGAGTGTTGATGACGGGCACGTAAACACACCTTGGGGTTCAACAACCATGCAAATCGCTTCGGGACACCAAACGGTGAGTAATGGTCCGCGAAACGGGCCAGAATCGGCCAAAACCGTGAGTGTTGATGACCGACACGTAACCGCACCCCGGGGTTCATCAATCCTGGAAATCACCCCGGGACCCCAAAACAGTAAGTCCACGAAACGGGCCAGAATCGGCCAAAACTGTGAGTGTTGATGACCGACACATAAACGCACCTTGGGGTCCAACAACTATGGAAATCACTTCGAAACCCCAAAATGGTAAGTAATAGTGGACGAAATGGGCCAGAATCGGCCAGAATTGCGAGCGCTGACGACGGACACGAAAACGCACCTTGGGTTCAACAACCATGGAAACCGCTTGCGGACACCAAACGGTGAGTAATAGTCCATGAGACGGGTCAGAATCGGCCAAAACTGCGAATATTGATGACCGACACGTAAGCGCACCTTGGGGTCCAACAACTATGGAATTTGCTTCGGAACCCCAAAACGGTGAGTAATAGTGCACGAAACGGGCCAGAATCGGCCAAAATTGCGAGCGTTGACGACGGGCACGTAAACACACCTTGGGGTTCAACAACCACGGAAATCGCTTCGGGACACCAAACAGTCAGTAATAGTACACGAAACGGGTCAGAATCGGCCAAAACCGCGAGTGTTGATGACCGACAGGTAAACGCACCCCGGGGTTCGTCAATCGTGGAAATCTCCCCGGGACCCCAAAACAGTGAATAATAGTCGACAAAACGGGCCAGAATCGGCCAAAACTGGTAGTGTTGATGACCGACACGTAAGCGCACCTTGGGGTCCAACAACTATGGAAATCGCTTCGAAAACCCAAAACTCTGAGTAATAGTGGACGAAACGGGCCAGAATCGGCCAGAATTGCGAGCATTGACGACGGACACGTAAACGCACCTTGGGGTTCAACAAGCATGGAAACTATTTGAGGACACCAAACGGTGAGTAATAGTCCATGAAACGGGTCAGAATCGGCCAAAACCGCGAGTATTGATGACCGACACGTAAGCGTACCTTGGGGTCCAACAACTATGGAAATCGCTTCAGAACCCCAAAACGGTGAGTAATAGTGCACGAAACGGGCCAGAATCGGCTAGAATTGCGAGCATTGACGACGGGCACGTAAACGCGCCTTGGGGTTCAACAACCATGGAAATCACCCCGGGACCCCAAAACAGTGAGTAACAGTCCACGAAACGGGTCAGAATCGGCCAGACCCGCGGGTGTTGACGACCGACACGTAAGCGCACCTTGGGATCCAACAACTATGGAAATCGCTTTGAAAACCAAAAACTGTGAGTAATAGTGCACGAAACGGGCCAGAATCGGCCAGAATTGTGAGTATTGACGACGGACACGTAAACGCACCTTGGGGTTCAACAACCATGGAAACCATTTGGGGACACCAAACGGTGAGTAATAGTCCACGAAACGGGTCAGAATCGGCCAAAACCGCGAATATTGATGACCGACACATAAGCGCACCTTGGGGTCCAACAACTATGGAATTCGCTTCGCAACCCCAAAACGGTGAGTAATAGTGCACGAAACGGGCCAGAATCGGCCAGAATTGCGAGCGTTGACGACGGCCACGTAAACACACCTTGGGGTTCAACAACCACGAAAATCGCTTCGAAAACCCAAAACTCTGAGTAATAGTGGACGAAACGGGCCAGAATCGGCCAGAATTGCGAGCGTTGATGACGGACACGTAAACACACCTTGGGGTTCAACAAGCATGGAAACCATTTGAGGACACCAAACGGTAAGTAATAGTCCATGAAACGGGTCAGAATCGGCCAAAACCGCGAGTATTGATGACCGACACGTAAGCGTACCTTGGGGTCCAACAACTATGGAAATCGCTTCGGAACCCCAAAACGGTGAGTAATAGTGCACGAAACGGGCCAGAATCGGCTAGAATTGCGAGCATTGACGACGGGCATGTAAACGCGCCTTGGGGTTCAACAACCACGGAAATCTCCCCGGGACCCCAAAACAATGAGTAATAGTCCACGAAACGGGTCAGAATCGGCCAGACCCACGGGTGTTGATGACCGACACGTAAGCGCACCTTGGGATCCAACAACGATGGAAATCGCTTTGAAAACCAAAAACTGTGAGTAATAGTGCAGGAAACGGGCCAGAATCGGCCAGAATTGCGAGCATTGACGACGGACACGTAAACGCACCTTGGGGTTCAACAACCATGGAAACCATTTGGGGACACCAAACGATGAGTAATAGTCCACGAAACGGGCCAGAATCGGCCAAAACCGCGAATATTGATGACCGACACATAAGCGCACCTTGGGGTCCAACAACTATGGAAATCGCTTCGGAACCCCAAACCGGTGAGTAATAGTGCACGAAACGGGCCAGAATCGGCCAAAATTGCGAGCATTGACGACGGGCACGTAAACACACCTTGGGGTTCAACAACCACGGATATCGCTTCGGGACACCAAACAGTCAGTAATAGTACACGAAACGGGTCAGAATCGGCCAAAACCGCGAGTGTTGATGACTGACAGGTAAACGCACCCCGGGGTTCGTCAATCGTGGAAATCTCCCCGAGACCCCAAAACAGTGAATAATAGTCGACAAAACCGGCCAGAATCGGCCAAAACTGTGAGTGTTGATGACCGACACGTAAGCGCACCTTGGGGTCCAACAACTATGGAAATCGCTTCGAAAACCCAAAACTCTGAGTAATAATGGACGAAACGGGCCAGAATCGGCCAGAATTGCGAGCGTTGACGACGGACACGTAAACGCACCTTGGGGTTCAACAAGCATGGAAACCATTTGAGGACACCAAACGGTGAGTAATAGTCCATGAAACGGGTCAGAATCGGCCAAAACCGCCAGTATTGATGACCGACACGTAAGCGTACCTTGGGGTCCAACAACTATGGAAATCGCTTCGGAACCCCAAAACGGTGAGTATTAGTGCACGAAACGGGCCAGAATCGGCTAGAATTGCGAGCATTGACGACGGGCACGTAAACGCGCCTTGGGGTTCAACAACCTAGGAAATCACCCCTGGACCCAAAAACAGTGAGTAATAGTCCACGAAACGGGTCAGAATCGGCCAGACCTGCGGGTGTTGATGACCGACACGTAAGCGCACCTTGGGATCCAACAACTATGGAAATCGCTTTGAAATCCAAAAACTGTGAGTAATAGTGCACGAAACGGGCTAGAATCGGCCAGAATTGCGAGCATTGACGACGGACACGTAAACGCACCTTGGGGTTCAACAACCATGGAAACCATTTGGGGACACCAAACGATGAGTAATAGTCCACGAAACGGGCCAGAATCGGCCAAAACCGCGAATATTGATGACTGACACATAAGCGCACCTTGGGGTCCAACAACTATGGAAATCGCTTCGGAACCCCAAACCGGTGAGTAATAGTGCACGAAACGGGCCAGAATCGGCCAAAATTGCGAGCGTTGACGACGGGCACATAAACACACCTTGGGGTTCAACAACCACGGAAATCGCTTCGGGACACCAAACAGTCAGTAATAGTACACAAAACAGGTCAGAATCGGCGAAAACCGCGAGTGTTGATGACCGACAGGTAAACGCACCCCGGGGTTCGTCAATCGTGGAAATCTCCCCGGGACCCCAAAACAGTGAATAATAGTCGACAAAACGGGCCAGAATCGGCCAAAACTGTGAGTGTTGATGAGCGACACGTAAGCGCACCTTGGGGTCCAACAACTATGGAAATCGCTTCGAAAACCCAAAACTCTGAGTAATAATGGACGAAACGGGCCAGAATCGGCCAGAATTGCGAGCATTGACGACGGACACGTAAACGCACCTTGGGGTTCAACAAGCATGGAAACCATTTGAGGACACCAAACGGTGAGTAATAGTCCATGAAACGGGTCAGAATCGGCCAAAACCGCGAGTATTGATGACCGACACGTAAGCGTACCTTGGGGTCCAACAACTATGGAAATCGCTTCGGAACCCCAGAACGGTGAGTAATAGTGCACGAAACGGGCCAGAATCGGCTAGAATTGCGAGCATTGACGACGGGCACGTAAACGCGCCTTGGGGTTCAACAACCATGGAAATCACCCCGGGACCCCAAAACAGTGAGTAAGTCCACGAAACGGGCCAGAATCGGCCAAAACTGTGAGTGTTGATGACCGACACGTAAACGCACCTTGGGGTCCAACACCTTGGAAATCACTTCGAAACACCAAAAGGGTGAGTAATAGTGGACCGAACGGGCCAGAATCGGCCAGAATTGCGAGCGTTGACGACGGACACGTAAACGCACCTTGGGGTTCAACAACCATGGAAACCGCTTGCGGACACCAAACGGTGAGTAATAGTCCATGAAACGGGTCAGAATCGGCCAAAACCGCGAATATTGATGACCGACACGTAAGCGCATCTTGGGGTCCAACAACTATGAAATTCGCTTCGGAACCCCAAAACAGTGAGTTATACTGCACGAAACGGCCAGAATCGGCCCGAATTGCGAGTGTTGACGACGGGCACGTAAACGCGCCTTGGGGTTCAACAACCATGGAAATCACCCCGGGACCCCAAAACAGTGAGTAATAGTCCACGAAACGGGTCAGAATCGGCCAGACCCGCGGGTGTTGATGACTGACACGTAAGCGCACCTTGGGATCCAACAACTATGGAAATCGCTTTGAAAACCAAAAACGGTGAGTAATAGTGCACGAAACGGATCGGCCAGAATTGCGAGCATTGACGAAGGACATGTAAACGCACCTTGAGGTTCAACAACCATGGAAACCATTTGGGGACACCAAATGGTGAGTAATAGTCCACGAAACAGGTCAGAATCGGCCAAAACCGCGAATATTGATGACCGACACATAAGCGCACCTTGGGGTCCAACAACTATGGAAATCGCTTCGGAACCCCAAAACGGTGAGTAATAGTGCACGAAACGGGCCAGAATCGGCCAGAATTTCGAGCGTTGACGACGGGCACGTAAACACACCTTGGGGTTTAACAACCATGCAAATCGCTTCGGGACACCAAACGGTGAGTAATGGTCCGCGAAACGGGCCAGAATCGGCCAAAACCGTGAGTGTTGATGACCCACACGTAAACGCACCTAGGGTTCATCAATCGTGGAAATCACCCCGGGACCCCAAAACAGTGAGTAAGTCCACGAAACGGGCCAGAATCGGCCAAATCTGTGAGTGTTGATGACCGACACGTAAACGCACCTTGGGGTCCAACAACTATGGAAATCACTTCGAAACCCCAAAACGGTAAGTAATAGTGGACGAAACGGGCCAGAATCGGCCAGAATTGCGAGCGCTGACGACGGACACATAAACGCACCTTGGGGTTCAAGAACCATGGAAACCGCTTGCGAACACCAAACGGTGAGTAATAGTCCATGGAACGGGTCAGAATCGGCCAAAACCGCGAATATTGATGACCCACACGTAAGCGCACCTTGGGGTCCAGCAACTATGGAATTCGCTTCAGAACCCCAAAACGGTGTGTAATAGTGCACGAAACGGGCCAGAATCGGCCAAAATTGCGAGCGTTGACGACGGGCACGTAAACACACCTTGGGGTTCAACAACGACGGAAATCGCTTCGGGACACCAAACAGTCAGTAATAGTACACGAAACGGGTCAGAATCGGCCAAAACCGCGAGTGTTGATGACCGACAGGTAAACGCACCCCGGGGTTCGTCAATCGTGGAAATCTCCCCGGGACCCCAAAACAGTGAATAATAGTCGACAAAACGGGCCAGAATCGGCCAAAACTGTGAGTGTTGATGACCGACACGTAGCGCACCTTGGGGTCCAACAACTATGGAAATCGCTTCGAAAACCCAAAACTCTGAGTAATAGTGGACGAAACGGGCCAGAATCGGCCAGAATTGCGACCGTTGACGATGGACACGTAAACGCTTCTTGGGGTTCAACAAGCATGGAAACCATTTGAGGACACCAAACGGTGAGTAATAGTCCATGAAACGCGTCAGAATCGACAAAAACCGCGAGTATTGCTGACCGACACGTAAGCGTACCTCGGGGTCCAACAACTTTGGAAATCGCTTCGGAACCCCAAAACGGTGAGTAATAGTGCACGAAACGGGCCAGAATCGGCTAGAATTGCGAGCATTGACGACGGGCACGTAAACGCGCCTTGGGGTTCAACAAGCATGGAAATCACCCCGGGACCCCAAAACAGTGAGTAATAGTCCACGAAACGGGTCAGAATCGGCCAGACCCGCGGGTGTTGATGACCGACACGTAAGCGCACCTTGGGATCCAACAACTATGGAAATCGCTTTGAAAACCAAAAATTATGAGTAATAGTGCACGAAACGGATCGGCCAGAATTGCGAGCATTGACGACGGACACGTAAACGCACCTTGGGTTCAACAACCATGGAAACCATTTGGGGACACCAAACGGTGAGTAATAGTACACGAAACGGGTCAGAATCGGCCAAAACCGCGAATATTGATAACCGACACATAAGCGCACCTTGGGGTCCAACAACTATGGAAATCGCTTCGGAACCCCAAAACGGTGAGTAATAGTGCACGAAACGGGCCAGAATCGGCCAGAATTGCGAGCGTTGACGACGGGTACGTAAACACTCCTTGGGGTTCAATAACCATGCAAATCGCTTCGGGACACCAAACGGTGAGTAATGGTCCGCGAAACGGGTCAGAATCGGCCAAAACCGCGAGTGTTGATGACCGACAGGTAAACGCACCCCGGGGTTCGTCAATCGTGGAAATCTCCCCGGGACCCCAAAACAGTGAATAATAGTCGACAAAACGGGCCAGAATCGGCCAAAACTGTGAGTGTTGATGACCGACACGTAGCGCACCTTGGGGTCCAACAACTATGGAAATCGCTTCGAAAACCCAAAACTCTGAGTAATAGTGGACGAAACGGGCCAGAATCGGCCAGAATTGCGAGCGTTGACGATGGACACGTAAACGCACCTTGGGGTTCAACAAGCATGGAAACCATTTGAGGACACCAAACGGTGAGTAATAGTCCATGAAACGCGTCAGAATCGACCAAAACCGCGAGTATTGATGACCGAGACGTAAGCGTACCTCGGGGTCCAACAACTTTGGAAATCGCTTCGGAACCCCAAAACGGTGAGTAATAGTGCACGAAACGGGCCAGAATCGGCTAGAATTGCGAGCATTGACGACGGGCACGTAAACGCGCCTTGGGGTTCAACAAGCATGGAAATCACCCCGGGACCCCAAAACAGTGAGTAATAGTCCACGAAACGGGTCAGAATCGGCCAGACCCGCGGTGTTGATGACCGAGACGTAAGCACACCTTGGGATCCAACAACTATGGAAATCGCTTTGAAAACCAAAAACTGTGAGTAATAGTGCACGAAACGGATCGGCCAGAATTGCGAGCATTGACGACGGACACGTAAACGCACCTTGGGTTCAACAACCATGGAAACCATTTGGGGACACCAAACGGTGAGTAATAGTACACGAAACGGGTCAGAATCGGCCAAAACCGCGAATATTGATGACCGACACATAAGCGCACCTTGGGGTCCAACAACTATGGAAATCGCTTCGGAATCCCAAAACGGTGAGTAATAGTGCACGAAACGGGCCAGAATCGGCCAGAATTGCGAGCGTTGACGACGGGCATGTAAACACACCTTGGGGTTCAATAACCATGCAAATCGCTTCGGGACACCAAACGGTGAGTAATGGTCCGCGAAACGGGCCAGAATCGGCCAAAACCGCGAGTGTTGATGACCGACACGTAAACGCACCCCGGGGTTCATCAATCGTGGAAATCACCCCGGGACCCCAAAACAGTGAGTAAGTCCACGGAACGGGCCAGAATCGGCCAAAACTGTGAGTGTTGATGACCGACACGTAAACGCACCTTGGGATCCAACACCTTGGAAATCACTTCGAAACCCCAAAACGGTGAGTAATAGTGGACGGAACGGGCCAGAATCGGCCAGAATTGCGAGCGTTGACGACGGACACGTAAACGCACCTTGGGGTTCAACAACCATGGAAACCGCTTGCGGACACCAAACGGTGAGTAATAGTCCATGAAACGGGTCAGAATCGGCCAAAACCGCGAATATTGATGACCGACACGTAAGCGCATCTTAGGGTCCAACAACTATGGAATTCGCTTCGGAACCCCAAAACGGTGAGTTATAGTGCACGAAACGGCCAGAATCGGCCAGAATTGCGAGCGTTGACGACGGGCACGTAAACGCGCCTTGGGGTTCAACAACCATGGAAATCACCCCGGGACCCAAAAATAGTGAGTAATAGTCCACGAAACGGGTCAGAATCGGCCAGACCCGCGGGTGTTGATGACCGACACGTAAGCGCACCTTGGGATACAACAACTATGGAAATCGCTTTGAAAACCAAAAACTGTGAGTAATAGTGCACGAAACGGATCGGCCAGAATTGCGAGCATTGACGACGGACACGTAAACGCACCTTGGGTTCAACAACCATGGAAACAATTTGGGGACACCAAACGGTGAGTAATAGTCCACGAAACGGGTCAGAATCGGCCAAAACCGCGAATATTGATGACCGACACATAAGCGCACCTTGGGGTCCAACAACTATGGAAATCGCTTCGGAATCCCAAAACGGTGAGTAATAGTGCACGAAACGGGCCAGAATCGGCCAGAATTGCGAGCGTTGACGACGGGCACGTAAACACACCTTGGGGTTCAATAGCCATGCAAATCGCTTCGGGACACCAAACGGTGAGTAATGGTCCGCGAAACGGGCCAGAATCGGCCAAAACCGCGAGTGTTGATGACCGACACGTAAACGCACCCCGGGGTTCATCAATCGTGGAAATCACCCCGGGACCCCAAAACAGTGAGTAAGTCCACGGAACGGGCCAGAATCGGCCAAAACTGTGAGTGTTGATGACCGACACGTAAACGCACCTTGGGATCCAACACCTTGGAAATCACTTCGAAACCCCAAAACGGTGAGTAATAGTGGACGGAACGGGCCAGAATCGGCCAGAATTGCGAGCGTTGACGACGGACACGTAAACGCACCTTGGGGTTCAACAACCATGGAAACCGCTTGCGGACACCAAACGGTGAGTAATAGTCCATGAAACGGGTCAGAATCGGCCAAAACCGCGAATATTGATGACCGACACGTAAGCGCATCTTGGGGTCCAACAACTATGGAATTCGCTTCGGAACCCCAAAACGGTGAGTTATAGTGCACGGAACGGCCAGAATCGGCCAGAATTGCGAGCGTTGACGACGGGCACGTAAACGCGCCTTGGGGTTCAACAACCATGGAAATCACCCCGGGACCCCAAAACAGTGAGTAATAGTCCACGAAACGGGTCAGAATCGGCCAGACCCGCGGGTGTTGATGACTCACACGTAAGCGCACCTTGGGATCCAACAACTATGGAAATCGCTTTGAAAACCAAAAACGGCGAGTAATAGTGCACGAAACGGATCGGCCAGAATTGCGAGCATTGACGAAGGACATGTAAACGCACCTTGGGGTTCAACAACCATGGAAACCATTTGGGGACACCAAATGGTGAGTAATAGTCCACGAAACGGGTCAGAATCGGCCAAAACCGCGAATATTGATGACCGACACATAAGCGCACCTTGGGGTCCAACAACTATGGAAATCGCTTCGGAACCCCAAAACGGTGAGTAATAGTGCACGAAACGGGCCAGAATCGGCCAGAATTTCGAGCGTTGACGACGGGCACGTAAACACACCTTGGGGTTCAACAACCATGCAAATCGCTTCGGGACACCAAACGGTGAGTAATGGTCCGCGAAACGGGCCAGAATCGGCCAAAACCGTGAGTGTTGATGACCGACACGTAAACGCACCCCGGGGTTCATCAATCGTGGAAATCACCCCGGGACCCCAAAACAGTGAGTAAGTCCACGAAACGGGCCAGAATCGGCCAAATCTGTGAGTGTTGATGACCGACACGTAAACACACCTTGGGGTCCAACAACTATGGAAATCACTTCGAAACCCCAAAACGGTAAGTAATAGTGGACGAAACGGGCCAGAATCGGCCAGAATTGCGAGCGCTGACGACGGACACATAAACGCACCTTGGGGTTCAACAACCATGGAAACCGCTTGCGGACACCAAACGGTGAATAATAGTCCATGGAACGGGTCAGAATCGGCCAAAACCGCGAATATTGATGACCGACACGTAAGCGCACCTTGGGGTCCAACAACTATGGAATTCGCTTCGGAACCCCAAAACGGTGAGTAATAGTGCACGAAACGGGCCAGAATTGGCCAAAATTTCGAGCGTTGACGACGGGCACGTAAACACACCTTGGGGTTCAACAACCATGCAAATCGCTTCGGGACACCAAACGGTGAGTAATGGTCCGCGAAACGGGCCAGAATCGGCCAAAACCGTGAGTGTTGATGACCGACACGTAAACGCACCCCGGGGTTCATCAATCGTGGAAATCACCCCGGGACCCCAAAACAGTGAGTAAGTCCACGAAACGGGCCAGAATCGGCCAAATCTGTGAGTGTTGATGACCGACACGTAAACACACCTTGGGGTCCAACAACTATGGAAATCACTTCGAAACCCCAAAACGGTAAGTAATAGTGGACGAAACGGGCCAGAATCGGCCAGAATTGCGAGCGCTGACGACGGACACATAAACGCACCTTGGGGTTCAACAACCATGGAAACCGCTTGCGGACACCAAACGGTGAATAATAGTCCATGGAACGGGTCAGAATCGGCCAAAACCGCGAATATTGATGACCGACACGTAAGCGCACCTTGGGGTCCAACAACTATGGAATTCGCTTCGGAACCCCAAAACGGTGAGTAATAGTGCACGAAACGGGCCAGAATCGGCCAAAACCGTGAGTGTTGATGACCGACACGTAAACGCATCTTGGGGTCCAACAACTATGGAATTCGCTTCGGAACCCCAAAACGGTGACTTATAGTGCACGGAACGGCCAGAATCGGCCAGAATTGCGAGCGTTGACGACGGGCACGTAAACGCGCCTTGGGGTTCAACAACCATGGAAATCACCCCGGGACCCCAAAACAGTGAGTAATAGTCCACGAAACGGGTCAGAATCGGCCAGACCCGCGGGTGTTGATGACTGACACGTAAGCGCACCTTGGGATCCAACAACTATGGAAATCGCTTTGAAAACCAAAAACGGCGAGTAATAGTGCACGAAACGGATCGGCCAGAATTGCGAGCATTGACGAAGGACATGTAAACGCACCTTGGGGTTCAACAACCATGGAAACCGTTTGGGGACACCAAATGGTGAGTAATAGTCCACGAAACGGGTCAGAATCGGCCAAAACCGCGAATATTGATGACCGACACATAAGCGCACCTTGGGGTCCAACAACTATGGAAATCGCTTCGGAACCCCAAAACGGTGAGTAATAGTGCACGAAACGGGCCAGAATCGGCCAGAATTTCGAGCGTTGACGACGGGCACGTAAACACACCTTGGGGTTCAACAACCATGCAAATCGCTTCGGGACACCAAACGGTGAGTAATGGTCCGCGAAACGGGCCAGAATCGGCCAAAACCGTGAGTGTTGATGACCGACACGTAAACGCACCCCGGGGTTCATCAATCGTGGAAATCACCCCGGGACCCCAAAACAGTGAGTAAGTCCACGAAACGGGCCAGAATCGGCCAAATCTGTGAGTGTTGATGACCGACACGTAAACACACCTTGGGGTCCAACAACTATGGAAATCACTTCGAAACCCCAAAACGGTAAGTAATAGTGGACGAAACGGGCCAGAATCGGCCAGAATTGCGAGCGCTGACGACGGACACATAAACGCACCTTGGGGTTCAACAACCGCGAATATTGATGACCGACACGTAAGCGCACCTTGGGGTCCAACAACTATGGAATTCGCTTCGGAACCCCAAAACGGTGAGTAATAGTGCACGAAACGGGCCAGAATTGGCCAAAATTGCGAGCGTTGACGACGGGCACGTAAACACACCTTGGGGTTCAACAACCACGGAAATCGCTTCGGGACACCAAACAGTCAGTAATAGTACACGAAACGGGTCAGAATCGGCGAAAACCGCGAGTGTTGATGACCGACAGGTAAACGCACCCCGGGGTTTGTCAATCGTGGAAATCTCCCCGGGACCCCAAAACAGTGAATAATAGTCGATGAAACGGGCCAGAATCGGCCAAAACTGTGAGTGTTGATGACCGACACGTAAGCGCACCTTGGGGTCCAACAACTATGGAAATCGCTTCGAAAACCCAAAACTCTGAGTAATAGTGGACGAAGCGGGCCAGAATCGGCCAGAATTGCGAGCATTGACGACGGACACGTAAACGCACCTTGGGGTTCAACAACCATGGAAACCATTTGGGGACACCAAACGATGAGTAATAGTCCACGAAACGGGCCAGAATCGGCCAAAACCGCGAATATTGATGACTGACACATAAGCGCACCTTGGGGTCCAACAACTATGGAAATCGCTTCGGAACCCCAAACCGGTGAGTAATAGTGCACGAAACGGGCCAGAATCGGCCAAAATTGCGAGCGTTGACGACGGGCACATAAACACACCTTGGGGTTCAACAACCACGGAAATCGCTTCGGGACACCAAACAGTCAGTAATAGTACACGAAACGGGTCAGAATCGGCGAAAACCGCGAGTGTTGATGACCGACAGGTAAACGCACCCCGGGGTTCGTCAATCGTGGAAATCTCCCCGGGACCCCAAAACAGTGAATAATAGTCGACAAAACGGGCCAGAATCGGCCAAAACTGTGAGTGTTGATGACCGACACGTAGCGCACCTTGGGGTCCAACAACTATGGAAATCGCTTCGAAAACCCAAAACTCTGAGTAATAGTGGACGAAACGGGCCAGAATCGGCCAGAATTGCGAGCGTTGACGATGGACACGTAAACGCACCTTGGGGTTCAACAAGCATGGAAACCATTTGAGGACACCAAACGGTGAGTAATAGTCCATGAAACGCGTCAGAATCGACCAAAACCGCGAGTATTGATGACCGAGACGTAAGCGTACCTCGGGGTCCAACAACTTTGGAAATCGCTTCGGAACCCCAAAACGGTGAGTAATAGTGCACGAAACGGGCCAGAATCGGCTAGAATTGCGAGCATTGACGACGGGCACGTAAACGCGCCTTGGGGTTCAACAAGCATGGAAATCACCCCGGGACCCCAAAACAGTGAGTAATAGTCCACGAAACGGGTCAGAATCGGCCAGACCCGCGGGTGTTGATGACCGACACGTAAGCGCACCTTGGGATCCAACAACTATGGAAATCGCTTTGAAAACCAAAAACTGTGAGTAATAGTGCACGAAACGGATCGGCCAGAATTGCGAGCATTGACGACGGACACGTAAACGCACCTTGGGTTCAACAACCATGGAAACCATTTGGGGACACCAAACGGTGAGTAATAGTACACGAAACAGGTCAGAATCGGCCAAAACCGCGAATATTGATGACCGACACATAAGCGCACCTTGGGGTCCAACAACTATGGAAATCGCTTCGGAATCCCAAAACGGTGAGTAATAGTGCACGAAACGGGCCAGAATCGGCCAGAATTGCGAGCGTTGACGACGGGCATGTAAACACACCTTGGGGTTCAATAACCATGCAAATCGCTTCTGGACACCAAACGGTGAGTAATGGTCCGCGAAACGGGCCAGAATCGGCCAAAACCGTGAGTGTTGATGACCGACACGTAAACGCATCTTGGGGTCCAACAACTATGGAATTCGCTTCGGAACCCCAAAACGGTGAGTTATAGTGCACGGAACGGCCAGAATCGGCCAGAATTGCGAGCGTTGACGACGGGCACGTAAACGCGCCTTGGGGTTCAACAACCATGGAAATCACCCCGGGACCCCAAAACAGTGAGTAATAGTCCACGAAACGGGTCAGAATCGGCTAGACCCGCGGGTGTTGATGACTGACACGTAAGCGCACCTTGGGATCCAACAACTATGGAAATCGCTTTGAAAACCAAAAACGGCGAGTAATAGTGCACGAAACGGATCGGCCAGAATTGCGAGCATTGACGAAGGACATGTAAACGCACCTTGGGGTTCAACAACCATGGAAACCGTTTGGGGACACCAAATGGTGAGTAATAGTCCACGAAACGGGTCAGAATCGGCCAAAACCGCGAATATTGATGACCGACACATAAGCGCACCTTGGGGTCCAACAACTATGGAAATCGCTTCGGAACCCCAAAACGGTGAGTAATAGTGCACGAAACGGGCCAGAATCGGCCAGAATTTCGAGCGTTGACGACGGGCACGTAAACACACCTTGGGGTTCAACAATCATGCAAATCGCTTCGGGACACCAAACGGTGAGTAATGGTCCGCGAAACGGGCCAGAATCGGCCAAAACCGTGAGTGTTCATGACCGACACGTAAACGCACCCCGGGGTTCATCAATCGTGGAAATCACCCCGGGACCCCAAAACAGTGAGTAAGTCCACGAAACGGGCCAGAATCGGCCAAATCTGTGAGTGTTGATGACCGACACATAAACACACCTTGGGGTCCAACAACTATGGAAATCACTTCGAAACCCCAAAACGGTAAGTAATAGTGGACGAAACGGGCCAGAATCGGCCAGAATTGCGAGCGCTGACGACGGACACATAAACGCACCTTGGGGTTCAACAACCATGGAAACCGCTTGCGGACACCAAACGGTGAATAATAGTCCATGGAACGGGTCAGAATCGGCCAAAACCGCGAATATTGATGACCGACACGTAAGCGCACCTTGGGGTCCAACAACTATGGAATTCGCTTCGGAACCCCAAAACGGTGAGTAATAGTGCACGAAACGGGCCAGAATTGGCCAAAATTGCGAGCGTTGACGACGGGCACGTAAACACACCTTGGGGTTCAACAACCACGGAAATCGCTTCGGGACACCAAACAGTCAGTAATAGTACACGAAACGGGTCAGAATCGGCGAAAACCGCGAGTGTTGATGACCGACAGGTAAACGCACCCCGGGGTTTGTCAATCGTGGAAATCTCCCCGGGACCCCAAAACAGTGAATAATAGTCGATGAAACGGGCCAGAATCGGCCAAAACTGTGAGTGTTGATGACCGACACGTAAGCGCACCTTGGGGTCCAACAACTATGGAAATCGCTTCGAAAACCCAAAACTCTGAGTAATAGTGGACGAAGCGGGCCAGAATCGGCCAGAATTGCGAGCATTGACGACGGACACGTAAACGCACCTTGGGGTTCAACAACCATGGAAACCATTTGGGGACACCAAACGATGAGTAATAGTCCACGAAACGGGCCAGAATCGGCCAAAACCGCGAATATTGATGACTGACACATAAGCGCACCTTGGGGTCCAACAACTATGGAAATCGCTTCGGAACCCCAAACCGGTGAGTAATAGTGCACGAAACGGGCCAGAATCGGCCAAAATTGCGAGCGTTGACGACGGGCACATAAACACACCTTGGGGTTCAACAACCACGGAAATCGCTTCGGGACACCAAACAGTCAGTAATAGTACACGAAACGGGTCAGAATCGGCGAAAACCGCGAGTGTTGATGACCGACAGGTAAACACACCCCGGGGTTCGTCAATCGTGGAAATCTCCCCGGGACCCCAAAACAGTGAATAATAGTCGACAAAACGGGCCAGAATCGGCCAAAACTGTGAGTGTTGATGACCGACACGTAGCGCACCTTGGGGTCCAACAACTATGGAAATCGCTTCGAAAACCCAAAACTCTGAGTAATAGTGGACGAAACGGGCCAGAATCGGCCAGAATTGCGAGCGTTGACGATGGACACGTAAACGCACCTTGGGGTTCAACAAGCATGGAAACCATTTGAGGACACCAAACGGTGAGTAATAGTCCATGAAACGCGTCAGAATCGACCAAAACCGCGAGTATTGATGACCGAGACGTAAGCGTACCTCGGGGTCCAACAACTTTGGAAATCGCTTCGGAACCCCAAAACGGTGAGTAATAGTGCACGAAACGGGCCAGAATCGGCCAGAATTGCGAGCGCTGACGACGGACACATAAACGCACCTTGGGGTTCAACAACCATGGAAACCGCTTGCGGACACCAAACGGTGAATAATAGTCCATGGAACGGGTCAGAATCGGCCAAAACCGCGAATATTGATGACCGACACGTAAGCGCACCTTGGGGTCCAACAACTATGGAATTCGCTTCGGAACCCCAAAACGGTGAGTAATAGTGCACGAAACGGGCCAGAATTGGCCAAAATTGCGAGCGTTGACGACGGGCACGTAAACACACCTTGGGGTTCAACAACCACGGAAATCGCTTCGGGACACCAAACAGTCAGTAATAGTACACGAAACGGGTCAGAATCGGCGAAAACCGCGAGTGTTGATGACCGACAGGTAAACGCACCCCGGGGTTTGTCAATCGTGGAAATCTCCCCGGGACCCCAAAACAGTGAATAATAGTCGATGAAACGGGCCAGAATCGGCCAAAACTGTGAGTGTTGATGACCGACACGTAAGCGCACCTTGGGGTCCAACAACTATGGAAATCGCTTCGAAAACCCAAAACTCTGAGTAATAGTGGACGAAGCGGGCCAGAATCGGCCAGAATTGCGAGCATTGACGACGGACACGTAAACGCACCTTGGGGTTCAACAACCATGGAAACCATTTGGGGACACCAAACGATGAGTAATAGTCCACGAAACGGGCCAGAATCGGCCAAAACCGCGAATATTGATGACTAACACATAAGCGCACCTTGGGGTCCAACAACTATGGAAATCGCTTCGGAACCCCAAACCGGTGAGTAATAGTGCACGAAACGGGCCAGAATCGGCCAAAATTGCGAGCGTTGACGACGGGCACATAAACACACCTTGGGGTTCAACAACCACGGAAATCGCTTCGGGACACCAAACAGTCAGTAATAGTACACGAAACGGGTCAGAATCGGCGAAAACCGCGAGTGTTGATGACCGACAGGTAAACACACCCCGGGGTTCGTCAATCGTGGAAATCTCCCCGGGACCCCAAAACAGTGAATAATAGTCGACAAAACGGGCCAGAATCGGCCAAAACTGTGAGTGTTGATGACCGACACGTAGCGCACCTTGGGGTCCAACAACTATGGAAATCGCTTCGAAAACCCAAAACTCTGAGTAATAGTGGACGAAACGGGCCAGAATCGGCCAGAATTGCGAGCGTTGACGATGGACACGTAAACGCACCTTGGGGTTCAACAAGCATGGAAACCATTTGAGGACACCAAACGGTGAGTAATAGTCCATGAAACGCGTCAGAATCGACCAAAACCGCGAGTATTGATGACCGAGACGTAAGCGTACCTCGGGGTCCAACAACTTTGGAAATCGCTTCGGAACCCCAAAACGGTGAGTAATAGTGCACGAAACGGGCCAGAATCGGCTAGAATTGCGAGCATTGACGACGGGCACGTAAACGCGCCTTGGGGTTCAACAAGCATGGAAATCACCCCGGGACCCCAAAACAGTGAGTAATAGTCCACGAAACGGGTCAGAATCGGCCAGACCCGCGGGTGTTGATGACCGACACGTAAGCGCACCTTGGGATCCAACAACTATGGAAATCGCTTTGAAAACCAAAAACTGTGAGTAATAGTGCACGAAACGGATCGGCCAGAATTGCGAGCATTGACGACGGACACGTAAACGCACCTTGGGTTCAACAACCATGGAAACCATTTGGGGACACCAAACGGTGAGTAATAGTACACGAAACGGGTCAGAATCGGCCAAAACCGCGAATATTGATGACCGACACATAAGCGCACCTTGGGGTCCAACAACTATGGAAATCGCTTCGGAATCCCAAAACGGTGAGTAATAGTGCACGAAACGGGCCAGAATCGGCCAGAATTGCGAGCGTTGACGACGGGCATGTAAACACACCTTGGGGTTCAATAACCATGCAAATCGCTTCGGGACACCAAACGGTGAGTAATGGTCCGCGAAACGGGCCAGAATCGGCCAAAACCGTGAGTGTTGATGACCGACACGTAAACGCATCTTGGGGTCCAACAACTATGGAATTCGCTTCGGAACCCCAAAACGGTGAGTTATAGTGCACGGAATGGCCAGAATCGGCCAGAATTGCGAGCGTTGACGACGGGCACGTAAACGCGCCTTGGGGTTCAACAACCATGGAAATCACCCCGGGACCCCAAAACAGTGAGTAATAGTCCACGAAACGGGTCAGAATCGGCCAGACCCGCGGGTGTTGATGACTGACACGTAAGCGCACCTTGGGATCCAACAACTATGGAAATCGCTTTGAAAACCAAAAACGGCGAGTAATAGTGCACGAAACGGATCGGCCAGAATTGCGAGCATTGACGAAGGACATGTAAACGCACCTTGGGGTTCAACAACCATGGAAACCGTTTGGGGACACCAAATGGTGAGTAATAGTCCACGAAACGGGTCAGAATCGGCCAAAACCGCGAATATTGATGACCGACACATAAGCGCACCTTGGGGTCCAACAACTATGGAAATCGCTTCGGAACCCCAAAACGGTGAGTAATAGTGCACGAAACGGGCCAGAATCGGCCAGAATTTCGAGCGTTGACGACGGGCACGTAAACACACCTTGGGGTTCAACAACCATGCAAATCGCTTCGGGACACCAAACGGTGAGTAATGGTCCGCGAAACGGGCCAGAATCGGCCAAAACCGTGAGTGTTGATGACCGACACGTAAACGCACCCCGGGGTTCATCAATCGTGGAAATCACCCCGGGACCCCAAAACAGTGAGTAAGTCCACGAAACGGGCCAGAATCGGCCAAATCTGTGAGTGTTGATGACCGACACGTAAACGCACCTTGGGGTCCAACAACTATGGAAATCACTACGAAACCCCAAAACGGTAAGTAATAGTGGACGAAACGGGCCAGAATCGGCCAGAATTGCGAGCGCTGACGACGGACACATAAACGCACCTTGGGGTTCAACAACCATGGAAACCGCTTGCGGACACCAAACGGTGAATAATAGTCCATGGAACGGGTCAGAATCGGCCAAAACCGCGAATATTGATGACCGACACGTAAGCGCACCTTGGGGTCCAACAACTATGGAATTCGCTTCGGAACCCCAAAACGGTGAGTAATAGTGCACGAAACGGGCCAGAATTGGCCAAAATTGCGAGCGTTGACGACGGGCACGTAAACACACCTTGGGGTTCAACAACCACGGAAATCGCTTCGGGACACCAAACAGTCAGTAATAGTACACGAAACGGGTCAGAATCGGCGAAAACCGCGAGTGTTGATGACCGACAGGTAAACGCACCCCGGGGTTTGTCAATCGTGGAAATCTCCCCGGGACCCCAAAACAGTGAATAATAGTCGATGAAACGGGCCAGAATCGGCCAAAACTGTGAGTGTTGATGACCGACACGTAAGCGCACCTTGGGGTCCAACAACTATGGAAATCGCTTCGAAAACCCAAAACTCTGAGTAATAGTGGACGAAGCGGGCCAGAATCGGCCAGAATTGCGAGCATTGACGACGGACACGTAAACGCACCTTGGGGTTCAACAACCATGGAAACCATTTGGGGACACCAAACGATGAGTAATAGTCCACGAAACGGGCCAGAATCGGCCAAAACCGCGAATATTGATGACTGACACATAAGCGCACCTTGGGGTCCAACAACTATGGAATTCGCTTCGGAACCCCAAAACGGTGAGTAATAGTACACGAAACGGGTCAGAATCGGCGAAAACCGCGAGTGTTGATGACCGACAGGTAAACGCACCCCGGGGTTCGTCAATCGTGGAAATCTCCCCGGGACCCCAAAACAGTGAATAATAGTCGACAAAACGGGCCAGAATCGGCCAAAACTGTGAGTGTTGATGACCGACACGTAGCGCACCTTGGGGTCCAACAACTATGGAAATCGCTTCGAAAACCCAAAACTCTGAGTAATAGTGGACGAAACGGGCCAGAATCGGCCAGAATTGCGAGCGTTGACGATGGACACGTAAACGCACCTTGGGGTTCAACAAGCATGGAAACCATTTGAGGACACCAAACGGTGAGTAATAGTCCATGAAACGCGTCAGAATCGACCAAAACCGCGAGTATTGATGACCGAGACGTAAGCGTACCTCGGGGTCCAACAACTTTGGAAATCGCTTCGGAACCCCAAAACGGTGAGTAATAGTGCACGAAACGGGCCAGAATCGGCTAGAATTGCGAGCATTGACGACGGGCACGTAAACGCGCCTTGGGGTTCAACAAGCATGGAAATCACCCCGGGACCCCAAAACAGTGAGTAATAGTCCACGAAACGGGTCAGAATCGGCCAGACCCGCGGGTGTTGATGACCGACACGTAAGCGCACCTTGGGATCCAACAACTATGGAAATCGCTTTGAAAACCAAAAACTGTGAGTAATAGTGCACGAAACGGATCGGCCAGAATTGCGAGCATTGACGACGGACACGTAAACGCACCTTGGGTTCAACAACCATGGAAACCATTTGGGGACACCAAACGGTGAGTAATAGTACACGAAACGGGTCAGAATCGGCCAAAACCGCGAATATTGATGACCGACACATAAGCGCACCTTGGGGTCCAACAACTATGGAAATCGCTTCGGAATCCCAAAACGGTGAGTAATAGTGCACGAAACGGGCCAGAATCGGCCAGAATTGCGAGCGTTGACGACGGGCATGTAAACACACCTTGGGGTTCAATAACCATGCAAATCGCTTCGGGACACCAAACGGTGATTAATGGTCCGCGAAACGGGCCAGAATCGGCCAAAACCGTGAGTGTTGATGACCGACACGTAAACGCATCTTGGGGTCCAACAACTATGGAATTCGCTTCGGAACCCCAAAACGGTGAGTTATAGTGCACGGAACGGCCAGAATCGGCCAGAATTGCGAGCGTTGACGACGGGCACGTAAACGCGCCTTGGGGTTCAACAACCATGGAAATCACCCCGGGACCCCAAAACAGTGAGTAATAGTCCACGAAACGGGTCAGAATCGGCCAGACCCGCGGGTGTTGATGACTGACACGTAAGCGCACCTTGGGATCCAACAACTATGGAAATCGCTTTGAAAACCAAAAACGGCGAGTAATAGTGCACGAAACGGATCGGCCAGAATTGCGAGCATTGACGAAGGACATGTAAACGCACCTTGGGGTTCAACAACCATGGAAACCGTTTGGGGACACCAAATGGTGAGTAATAGTCCACGAAACGGGTCAGAATCGGCCAAAACCGCGAATATTGATGACCGACACATAAGCGCACCTTGGGGTCCAACAACTATGGAAATCGCTTCGGAACCCCAAAACGGTGAGTAATAGTGCACGAAACGGGCCAGAATCGGCCAGAATTTCGAGCGTTGACGACGGGCACGTAAACACACCTTGGGGTTCAACAACCATGCAAATCGCTTCGGGACACCAAACGGTGAGTAATGGTCCGCGAAACGGGCCAGAATCGGCCAAAACCGTGAGTGTTGATGACCGACACGTAAACGCACCCCGGGGTTCATCAATCGTGGAAATCACCCCGGGACCCCAAAACAGTGAGTAAGTCCACAAAACGGGCCAGAATCGGCCAAATCTGTGAGTGTTGATGACCGACACGTAAACGCACCTTGGGGTCCAACAACTATGGAAATCACTACGAAACCCCAAAACGGTAAGTAATAGTGGACGAAACGGGCCAGAATCGGCCAGAATTGCGAGCGCTGAAGACGGACACATAAACGCACCTTGGGGTTCAACAACCATGGAAACCGCTTGCGGACACCAAACGGTGAATAATAGTCCATGGAACGGGTCAGAATCGGCCAAAACCGCGAATATTGATGACCGACACGTAAGCGCACCTTGGGGTCCAACAACTATGGAATTCGCTTCGGAACCCCAAAACGGTGAGTAATAGTGCACGAAACGGGCCAGAATTGGCCAAAATTGCGAGCGTTGACGACGGGCACGTAAACACACCTTGGGGTTCAACAACCACGGAAATCGCTTCGGGACACCAAACAGTCAGTAATAGTACACGAAACGGGTCAGAATCGGCGAAAACCGCGAGTGTTGATGACCGACAGGTAAACGCACCCCGGGGTTTGTCAATCGTGGAAATCTCCCCGGGACCCCAAAACAGTGAATAATAGTCGATGAAACGGGCCAGAATCGGCCAAAACTGTGAGTGTTGATGACCGACACGTAAGCGCACCTTGGGGTCCAACAACTATGGAAATCGCTTCGAAAACCCAAAACTCTGAGTAATAGTGGACGAAGCAGGCCAGAATCGGCCAGAATTGCGAGCATTGACGACGGACACGTAAACGCACCTTGGGGTTCAACAACCATGGAAACCATTTGGGGACACCAAACGATGAGTAATAGTCCACGAAACGGGCCAGAATCGGCCAAAACCGCGAATATTGATGACTGACACATAAGCGCACCTTGGGGTCCAACAACTATGGAATTCGCTTCGGAACCCCAAAACGGTGAGTAATAGTACACGAAACGGGTCAGAATCGGCGAAAACCGCGAGTGTTGATGACCGACAGGTAAACGCACCCCGGGGTTCGTCAATCGTGGAAATCTCCCCGGGACCCCAAAACAGTGAATAATAGTCGACAAAACGGGCCAGAATCGGCCAAAACTGTGAGTGTTGATGACCGACACGTAGCGCACCTTGGGGTCCAACAACTATGGAAATCGCTTCGGAATCCCAAAACGGTGAGTAATAGTGCACGAAACGGGCCAGAATCGGCCAGAATTTCGAGCGTTGACGACGGGCACGTAAACACACCTTGGGGTTCAACAACCATGCAAACCATTTGAGGACACCAAACGGTGAGTAATAGTCCATGAAACGCGTCAGAATCGACCAAAACCGCGAGTATTGATGACCGAGACGTAAGCGTACCTCGGGGTCCAACAACTTTGGAAATCGCTTCGGAACCCCAAAACGGTGAGTAATAGTGCACGAAACGGGCCAGAATCGGCTAGAATTGCGAGCATTGACGACGGGCACGTAAACGCGCCTTGGGGTTCAACAAGCATGGAAATCACCCCGGGACCCCAAAACAGTGAGTAATAGTCCACGAAACGGGTCAGAATCGGCCAGACCCGCGGGTGTTGATGACCGACACGTAAGCGCACCTTGGGATCCAACAACTATGGAAATCGCTTTGAAAACCAAAAACTGTGAGTAATAGTGCACGAAACGGATCGGCCAGAATTGCGAGCATTGACGACGGACACGTAAACGCACCTTGGGTTCAACAACCATGGAAACCATTTGGGGACACCAAACGGTGAGTAATAGTACACGAAACGGGTCAGAATCGGCCAAAACCGCGAATATTGATGACCGACACATAAGCGCACCTTGGGGTCCAACAACTATGGAAATCGCTTCGGAATCCCAAAACGGTGAGCAATAGTGCACGAAACGGGCCAGAATCGGCCAGAATTGCGAGCGTTGACGACGGGCATGTAAACACACCTTGGGGTTCAATAACCATGCAAATCGCTTCGGGACACCAAACGGTGAGTAATGGTCCGCGAAACGGGCCAGAATCGGCCAAAACCGTGAGTGTTGATGACCGACACGTAAACGCATCTTGGGGTCCAACAACTATGGAATTCGCTTCGGAACCCCAAAACGGTGAGTTATAGTGCACGGAACGGCCAGAATCGGCCAGAATTGCGAGCGTTGACGACGGGCACGTAAACGCGCCTTGGGGTTCAACAACCATGGAAATCACCCCGGGACCCCAAAACAGTGAGTAATAGTCCACGAAACGGGTCAGAATCGGCCAGACCCGCGGGTGTTGATGACTGACACGTAAGCGCACCTTGGGATCCAACAACTATGGAAATCGCTTTGAAAACCAAAAACGGCGAGTAATAGTGCACGAAACGGATCGGCCAGAATTGCGAGCATTGACGAAGGACATGTAAACGCACCTTGGGGTTCAACAACCATGGAAACCGTTTGGGGACACCAAATGGTGAGTAATAGTCCACGAAACGGGTCAGAATCGGCCAAAACCGCGAATATTGATGACCGACACATAAGCGCACCTTGGGGTCCAACAACTATGGAAATCGCTTCGGAACCCCAAAACGGTGAGTAATAGTGCACGAAACGGGCCAGAATCGGCCAGAATTTCGAGCGTTGACGACGGGCACGTAAACACACCTTGGGGTTCAACAACCATGCAAATCGCTTCGGGACACCAAACGGTGAGTAATGGTCCGCGAAACGGGCCAGAATCGGCCAAAACCGTGAGTGTTGATGACCGACACGTAAACGCACCCCGGGGTTCATCAATCGTGGAAATCACCCCGGGACCCCAAAACAGTGAGTAAGTCCACGAAACGGGCCAGAATCGGCCAAATCTGTGAGTGTTGATGACCGACACGTAAACGCACCTTGGGGTCCAACAACTATGGAAATCACTACGAAACCCCAAAACGGTAAGTAATAGTGGACGAAACGGGCCAGAATCGGCCAGAATTGCGAGCGCTGACGAAGGACACATAAACGCACCTTGGGGTTCAACAACCATGGAAACCGCTTGCGGACACCAAACGGTGAATAATAGTCCATGGAACGGGTCAGAATCGGCCAAAACCGCGAATATTGATGACCGACACGTAAGCGCACCTTGGGGTCCAACAACTATGGAATTCGCTTCGGAACCCCAAAACGGTGAGTAATAGTGCACGAAACGGGCCAGAATTGGCCAAAATTGCGAGCGTTGACGACGGGCACGTAAACACACCTTGGGGTTCAACAACCACGGAAATCGCTTCGGGACACCAAACAGTCAGTAATAGTACACGAAACGGGTCAGAATCGGCGAAAACCGCGAGTGTTGATGACCGACAGGTAAACGCACCCCGGGGTTTGTCAATCGTGGAAATCTCCCCGGGACCCCAAAACAGTGAATAATAGTCGATGAAACGGGCCAGAATCGGCCAAAACTGTGAGTGTTGATGACCGACACGTAAGCGCACCTTGGGGTCCAACAACTATGGAAATCGCTTCGAAAACCCAAAACTCTGAGTAATAGTGGACGAAGCGGGCCAGAATCGGCCAGAATTGCGAGCATTGACGACGGACACGTAAACGCACCTTGGGGTTCAACAACCATGGAAACCATTTGGGGACACCAAACGATGAGTAATAGTCCACGAAACGGGCCAGAATCGGCCAAAACCGCGAATATTGATGACTGACACATAAGCGCACCTTGGGGTCCAACAACTATGGAAATCGCTTCGGAACCCCAAACCGGTGAGTAATAGTGCACGAAACGGGCCAGAATCGGCCAAAATTGCGAGCGTTGACGACGGGCACATAAACACACCTTGGGGTTCAACAACCACGGAAATCGCTTCGGGACACCAAACAGTCAGTAATAGTACACGAAACGGGTCAGAATCGGCGAAAACCGCGAGTGTTGATGACCGACAGGTAAACGCACCCCGGGGTTCGTCAATCGTGGAAATCTCCCCGGGACCCCAAAACAGTGAATAATAGTCGACAAAACGGGCCAGAATCGGCCAAAACTGTGAGTGTTGATGACCGACACGTAGCGCACCTTGGGGTCCAACAACTATGGAAATCGCTTCGAAAACCCAAAACTCTGAGTAATAGTGGACGAAACGGGCCAGAATCGGCCAGAATTGCGAGCGTTGACGAAGGACACGTAAACGCACCTTGGGGTTCAACAAGCATGGAAACCATTTGAGGACACCAAACGGTGAGTAATAGTCCATGAAACGCGTCAGAATCGACCAAAACCGCGAGTATTGATGACCGAGACGTAAGCGTACCTCGGGGTCCAACAACTTTGGAAATCGCTTCGGAACCCCAAAACGGTGAGTAATAGTGCACGAAACGGGCCAGAATCGGCTAGAATTGCGAGCATTGACGACGGGCACGTAAACGCGCCTTGGGGTTCAACAAGCATGGAAATCACCCCGGGACCCCAAAACAGTGAGTAATAGTCCATGAAACGGGTCAGAATCGGCCAGACCCGCGGGTGTTGATGACCGACACGTAAGCGCACCTTGGGATCCAACAACTATGGAAATCGCTTTGAAAACCAAAAACTGTGAGTAATAGTGCACGAAACGGATCGGCCAGAATTGCGAGCATTGACGACGGACACGTAAACGCACCTTGGGTTCAACAACCATGGAAACCATTTGGGGACACCAAACGGTGAGTAATAGTACACGAAACGGGTCAGAATCGGCCAAAACCGCGAATATTGATGACCGACACATAAGCGCACCTTGGGGTCCAACAACTATGGAAATCGCTTCGGAATCCCAAAACGGTGAGTAATAGTGCACGAAACGGGCCAGAATCGGCCAGAATTGCGAGCGTTGACGACGGGCATGTAAACACACCTTGGGGTTCAATAACCATGCAAATCGCTTCGGGACACCAAACGGTGAGTAATGGTCCGCGAAACGGGCCAGAATCGGCCAAAACCGCGAGTGTTGATGACCGACACGTAAACGCACCCCGGGGTTCATCAATCGTGGAAATCACCCCGGGACCCCAAAACAGTGAGTAAGTCCACGGAACGGGCCAGAATCGGCAAAAACTGTGAGTGTTGATGACCGACACGTAAACGCACCTTGGGATCCAACACCTTGGAAATCACTTCGAAACCCCAAAACGGTGAGTAATAGTGGACGGAACGGGCCAGAATCGGCCAGAATTGCGAGCGTTGACGACGGACACGTAAACGCACCTTGGGGTTCAACAACCATGGAAACCGCTTGAGGACACCAAACGGTGAGTAATAGTCCATGAAACGGGTCAGAATCGGCCAAAACCGCGAATATTGATGACCGACACGTAAGCGCATCTTGGGGTCCAACAACTATGGAATTCGCTTCGGAACCCCAAAACGGTGAGTTATAGTGCACGAAACGGCCAGAATCGGCCAGAATTGCGAGCGTTGACGACGGGCACGTAAACGCGCCTTGGGGTTCAACAACCATGGAAATCACCCCGGGACGCAAAAATAGTGAGTAATAGTCCACGAAACGGGTCAGAATCGGCCAGACCCGCGGGTGTTGATGACCGACACGTAAGCGCACCTTGGCATACAACAACTATGGAAATCGCTTTGAAAACCAAAAACTGTGAGTAATAGTGCACGAAACGGATCGGCCAGAATTGCGAGCATTGACGACGGACACGTAAACGCACCTTGGGTTCAACAACCATGGAAACAATTTGGGGACACCAAACGGTGAGTAATAGTCCACGAAACGGGTCAGAATCGGCCAAAACCGCGAATATTGATGACCGACACATAAGCGCACCTTGGGGTCCAACAACTATGGAAATCGCTTCGGAATCCCAAAACGGTGAGTAATAGTGCACGAAACGGGCCAGAATCGGCCAGAATTGCGAGCGTTGACGACGGGCACGTAAAGACACCTTGGGGTTCAATAGCCATGCAAATCGCTTCGGGACACCAAACGGTGAGTAATGGTCCGCGAAACGGGCCAGAATCGGCCAAAACCGCGAGTGTTGATGACCGACACGTAAACGCACCCCGGGGTTCATCAATCGTGGAAATCACCCCGGGACCCCAAAACAGTGAGTAAGTCCACGGAACGGGCCAGAATCGGCCAAAACTGTGAGTGTTGATGACCGACACGTAAACGCACCTTGGGATCCAACACCTTGGAAATCACTTCGAAACCCCAAAACGGTGAGTAATAGTGGACGGAACGGGCCAGAATCGGCCAGAATTGCGAGCGTTGACGACGGACACGTAAACGCACCTTGGGGTTCAACAACCATGGAAACCGCTTGCGGACACCAAACGGTGAGTAATAGTCCATGAAACGGGTCAGAATCGGCCAGACCCGCGGGTGTTGATGACTGACACGTAAGCGCACCTTGGGATCCAACAACTATGGAAATCGCTTTGAAAACCAAAAACGGCGAGTAATAGTGCACGAAACGGATCGGCCAGAATTGCGAGCATTGACGAAGGACATGTAAACGCACCTTGGGGTTCAACAACCATGGAAACCGTTTGGGGACACCAAATGGTGAGTAATAGTCCACGAAACGGGTCAGAATCGGCCAAAACCGCGAATATTGATGACCGACACATAAGCGCACCTTGGGGTCCAACAACTATGGAAATCGCTTCGGAACCCCAAAACGGTGAGTAATAGTGCACGAAACGGGCCAGAATCGGCCAGAATTTCGAGCGTTGACGACGGGCACGTAAACACACCTTGGGGTTCAACAACCATGCAAATCGCTTCGGGAGACCAAACGGTGAGTAATGGTCCGCGAAACGGGCCAGAATCGGCCAAAACCGTGAGTGTTGATGACCGACACGTAAACGCACCCCGGGGTTCATCAATCGTGGAAATCACCCCGGGACCCCAAAACAGTGAGTAAGTCCACGAAACGGGCCAGAATCGGCCAAATCTGTGAGTGTTGATGACCGACACGTAAACACACCTTGGGGTCCAACAACTATGGAAATCACTTCGAAACCCCAAAACGGTAAGTAATAGTGGACGAAACGGGCCAGAATCGGCCAGAATTGCGAGCGCTGACGACGGACACATAAACGCACCTTGGGGTTCAACAACCATGGAAACCGCTTGCGGACACCAAACGGTGAATAATAGTCCATGGAACGGGTCAGAATCGGCCAAAACCGCGAATATTGATGACCGACACGTAAGCGCACCTTGGGGTCCAACAACTATGGAATTCGCTTCGGAAACCCAAAACGGTGAGTAATAGTGCACGAAACGGGCCAGAATTGGCCAAAATTGCGAGCGTTGACGACGGGCACGTAAACACACCTTGGGGTTCAACAACCACGGAAATCGCTTCGGGACACCAAACAGTCAGTAATAGTACACGAAACGGGTCAGAATCGGCGAAAACCGCGAGTGTTGATGACCGACAGGTAAACGCACCCCGGGGTTTGTCAATCGTGGAAATCTCCCCGGGACCCCAAAACAGTGAATAATAGTCGATGAAACGGGCCAGAATCGGCCAAAACTGTGAGTGTTGATGACCGACACGTAAGCGCACCTTGGGGTCCAACAACTATGGAAATCGCTTCGAAAACCCAAAACTCTGAGTAATAGTGGACGAAGCGGGCCAGAATCGGCCAGAATTGCGAGCATTGACGACGGACACGTAAACGCACCTTGGGGTTCAACAACCATGGAAACCATTTGGGGACACCAAACGATGAGTAATAGTCCACGAAACGGGCCAGAATCGGCCAAAACCGCGAATATTGATGACTGACACATAAGCGCACCTTGGGGTCCAACAACTATGGAAATCGCTTCGGAACCCCAAACCGGTGAGTAATAGTGCACGAAACGGGCCAGAATCGGCCAAAATTGCGAGCGTTGACGACGGGCACATAAACACACCTTGGGGTTCAACAACCACGGAAATCGCTTCGGGACACCAAACAGTCAGTAATAGTACACGAAACGGGTCAGAATCGGCGAAAACCGCGAGTGTTGATGACCGACAGGTAAACGCACCCCGGGGTTCGTCAATCGTGGAAATCTCCCCGGGACCCCAAAACAGTGAATAATAGTCGACAAAACGGGCCAGAATCGGCCAAAACTGTGAGTGTTGATGACCGACACGTAGCGCACCTTGGGGTCCAACAACTATGGAAATCGCTTCGAAAACCCAAAACTCTGAGTAATAGTGGACGAAACGGGCCAGAATCGGCCAGAATTGCGAGCGTTGACGATGGACACGTAAACGCACCTTGGGTTCAACAAGCATGGAAACCATTTGAGGACACCAAACGGTGAGTAATAGTCCATGAAACGCGTCAGAATCGACCAAAACCGCGAGTATTGATGACCGAGACGTAAGCGTACCTCGGGGTCCAACAACTTTGGAAATCGCTTCGGAACCCCAAAACGGTGAGTAATAGTGCACGAAACGGGCCAGAATCGGCTAGAATTGCGAGCATTGACGACGGGCACGTAAACGCGCCTTGGGGTTCAACAAGCATGGAAATCACCCCGGGACCCCAAAACAGTGAGTAATAGTCCATGAAACGGGTCAGAATCGGCCAGACCCGCGGGTGTTGATGACCGACACGTAAGCGCACCTTGGGATCCAACAACTATGGAAATCGCTTTGAAAACCAAAAACTGTGAGTAATAGTGCACGAAACGGATCGGCCAGAATTGCGAGCATTGACGACGGACACGTAAACGCACCTTGGGTTCAACAACCATGGAAACCATTTGGGGACACCAAACGGTGAGTAATAGTACACGAAACGGGTCAGAATCGGCCAAAACCGCGAATATTGATGACCGACACATAAGCGCACCTTGGGGTCCAACAACTATGGAAATCGCTTCGGAATCCCAAAACGGTGAGTAATAGTGCACGAAACGGGCCAGAATCGGCCAGAATTGCGAGCGTTGACGACGGGCATGTAAACACACCTTGGGGTTCAATAACCATGCAAATCGCTTCGGGACACCAAACGGTGAGTAATGGTCCGCGAAACGGGCCAGAATCGGCCAAAACCGCGAGTGTTGATGACCGACACGTAAACGCACCCCGGGGTTCATCAATCGTGGAAATCACCCCGGGACCCCAAAACAGTGAGTAAGTCCACGGAACGGGCCAGAATCGGCAAAAACTGTGAGTGTTGATGACCGACACGTAAACGCACCTTGGGATCCAACACCTTGGAAATCACTTCGAAACCCCAAAACGGTGAGTAATAGTGGACGGAACGGGCCAGAATCGGCCAGAATTGCGAGCGTTGACGACGGACACGTAAACGCACCTTGGGGTTCAACAACCATGGAAACCGCTTGAGGACACCAAACGGTGAGTAATAGTCCATGAAACGGGTCAGAATCGGCCAAAACCGCGAATATTGATGACCGACACGTAAGCGCATCTTGGGGTCCAACAACTATGGAATTCGCTTCGGAACCCCAAAACGGTGAGTTATAGTGCACGAAACGGCCAGAATCGGCCAGAATTGCGAGCGTTGACGACGGGCACGTAAACGCGCCTTGGGGTTCAACAACCATGGAAATCACCCCGGGACGCAAAAATAGTGAGTAATAGTCCACGAAACGGGTCAGAATCGGCCAGACCCGCGGGTGTTGATGACCGACACGTAAGCGCACCTTGGCATACAACAACTATGGAAATCGCTTTGAAAACCAAAAACTGTGAGTAATAGTGCACGAAACGGATCGGCCAGAATTGCGAGCATTGACGACGGACACGTAAACGCACCTTGGGTTCAACAACCATGGAAACAATTTGGGGACACCAAACGGTGAGTAATAGTCCACGAAACGGGTCAGAATCGGCCAAAACCGCGAATATTGATGACCGACACATAAGCGCACCTTGGGGTCCAACAACTATGGAAATCGCTTCGGAATCCCAAAACGGTGAGTAATAGTGCACGAAACGGGCCAGAATCGGCCAGAATTGCGAGCGTTGACGACGGGCACGTAAACACACCTTGGGGTTCAATAGCCATGCAAATCGCTTCGGGACACCAAACGGTGAGTAATGGTCCGCGAAACGGGCCAGAATCGGCCAAAACCGCGAGTGTTGATGACCGACACGTAAACGCACCCCGGGGTTCATCAATCGTGGAAATCACCCCGGGACCCCAAAACAGTGAGTAAGTCCACGGAACGGGCCAGAATCGGCCAAAACTGTGAGTGTTGATGACCGACACGTAAACGCACCTTGGGATCCAACACCTTGGAAATCACTTCGAAACCCCAAAACGGTGAGTAATAGTGGACGGAACGGGCCAGAATCGGCCAGAATTGCGAGCGTTGACGACAGACACGTAAACGCACCTTGGGGTTCAACAACCATGGAAACCGCTTGCGGACACCAAACGGTGAGTAATAGTCCATGAAACGGGTCAGAATCGGCCAAAACCGCGAATATTGATGACCGACACGTAAGCGCATCTTGGGGTCCAACATCTATGGAATTCGCTTCGGAACCCCAAAACGGTGAGTTATAGTGCACGGAACGGCCAGAATCGGCCAGAATTGCGAGCGTTGACGACGGGTACGTAAACGCGCCTTGGGGTTCAACAACCATGGAAATCACCCCGGGACCCCAAAACAGTGAGTAATAGTCCACGAAACGGGTCAGAATCGGCCAGACCCGCGGGTGTTGATGACTGACACGTAAGCGCACCTTGGGATCCAACAACTATGGAAATCGCTTTGAAAACCAAAAACGGCGAGTAATAGTGCACGAAACGGATCGGCCAGAATTGCGAGCATTGACGAAGGACATGTAAACGCACCTTGGGGTTCAACAACCATGGAAACCATTTGGGGACACCAAATGGTGAGTAATAGTCCACGAAACGGGTCAGAATCGGCCAAAACCGCGAATATTGATGACCGACACATAAGCGCACCTTGGGGTCCAACAACTATGGAAATCGCTTCGGAACCCCAAAACGGTGAGTAATAGTGCACGAAACGGGCCAGAATCGGCCAGAATTTCGAGCGTTGACGACGGGCACGTAAACACACCTTGGGGTTCAACAACCATGCAAATCGCTTCGGGACACCAAACGGTGAGTAATGGTCCGCGAAACGGGCCAGAATCGGCCAACACCGTGAGTGTTGATGACCGACACGTAAACGCACCCCGGGGTTCATCAATCGTGGAAATCACCCCGGGACCCCAAAACAGTGAGTAAGTCCACGAAACGGGCCAGAATCGGCCAAATCTGTGAGTGTTGATGACCGACACGTAAACACACCTTGGGGTCCAACAACTATGGAAATCACTTCGAAACCCCAAAACGGTAAGTAATAGTGGACGAAACGGGCCAGAATCGGCCAGAATTGCGAGCGCTGACGACGGACACATAAACGCACCTTGGGGTTCAACAACCATGGAAACCGCTTGCGGACACCAAACGGTGAATAATAGTCCATGGAACGGGTCAGAATCGGCCAAAACCGCGAATATTGATGACCGACACGTAAGCGCACCTTGGGGTCCAACAACTATGGAATTCGCTTCGGAACCCCAAAACGGTGAGTAATAGTGCACGAAACGGGCCAGAATTGGCCAAAATTGCGAGCGTTGACGACGGGCACGTAAACACACCTTGGGGTTCAAAAACCACGGAAATCGCTTCGGGACACCAAACAGTCAGTAATAGTACACGAAACGGGTCAGAATCGGCGAAAACCGCGAGTGTTGATGACCGACAGGTAAACGCACCCCGGGGTTTGTCAATCGTGGAAATCTCCCCGGGACCCCAAAACAGTGAATAATAGTCGATGAAACGGGCCAGAATCGGCCAAAACTGTGAGTGTTGATGACCGACACGTAAGCGCACCTTGGGGTCCAACAACTATGGAAATCGCTTCGAAAACCCAAAACTCTGAGTAATAGTGGACAAAGCGGGCCAGAATCGGCCAGAATTGCGAGCATTGACGACGGACACGTAAACGCACCTTGGGGTTCAACAACCATGGAAACCATTTGGGGACACCAAACGATGAGTAATAGTCCACGAAACGGGCCAGAATCGGCCAAAACCGCGAATATTGATGACTGACACATAAGCGCACCTTGGGGTCCAACAACTATGGAAATCGCTTCGGAACCCCAAACCGGTGAGTAATAGTGCACGAAACGGGCCAGAATCGGCCAAAATTGCGAGCGTTGACGACGGGCACATAAACACACCTTGGGGTTCAACAACCACGGAAATCGCTTCGGGACACCAAACAGTCAGTAATAGTACACGAAACGGGTCAGAATCGGTGAAAACCGCGAGTGTTGATGACCGACAGGTAAACGCACCCCGGGGTTCGTCAATCGTGGAAATCTCCCCGGGACCCCAAAACAGTGAATAATAGTCGACAAAACGGGCCAGAATCGGCCAAAACTGTGATTGTTGATGACCGACACGTAAGCGCACCTTGGGGTCCAACAACTATGGAAATCGCTTCGAAAACCCAAAACTCTGAGTAATAGTGGACGAAGCGGGCCAGAATCGGCCAGAATTGCGAGCGTTGACGACGGACACGTAAACGCACCTTGGGGTTCAACAAGCATGGAAACCATTTGAGGACACCAAACGGTGAGTAATAGTCCATGAAACGGGTCAGAATCAGCCAAAACCGCGAGTATTGATGACCGACACGTAAGCGTACCTTGGGGTCCAACAACTATGGAAATCGCTTCGGAACCCCAAAACGGTGAGTAATAGTGCACGAAACGGGCCAGAATCGGCTAGAATTGCGAGCATTGAGGACGGGCACGTAAACGCGCCTTGGGGTTCAACAACCATGGAAATCTCCCCGGGACCCCAAAACAGTGAGTAATAGTCCACGAAACGGGTCCGAATCGGCCAGACCCGCGGGTGTTGATGACCGACACGTAAGCGCACCTTGGGATCCAACAACTATGGAAATCGCTTTGAAAACCAAAAACTCTGAGTAATAGTGCACAAAACGGATCGGCCAGAATTGCGAGCATTGACGACGGACACGTGAACGCACCTTGGGGTTCAACAACCATGGAAACCATTAGGGGACACCAAACGGTGAGTAATAGTCCACGAAACGGGTCACAATCGGCCAAAACCGCGAATATTGATGACCGACACATAAGCGCACCTTGGGTCCAACAACTATGGAAATCGCTTTGGAACCCCAAAACGGTGAGTAATAGTGCACGACACGGGCCAGAATCGGCCAGAATTTCGAGCGTTGACGACGGGCACGTAAACACACCTTGGGGTTCAATAACCATGCAAATCGCTTCGGGACACCAAACGGTGAGTAATGGTCCGCGAAACGGGCCAGAATCGGCCAAAACCGCGAGTGTTGATGACCGACACGTAAACGCACCCCGGGGTTCATCAATCGTGGAAATCACCCCGGGACCCCAAAACAGTGAGTAAGTCCACGAAACGGGCCAGAATCGGCCAAAACTGTGAGTGTTGTTGACCGACACGTAAACGCACCTTGGGGTCCAACACCTTGGAAATCACTTCGAAACCCCAAAACGGTGAGTAATAGTGGACGGAACGGGCCAGAATCGGCCAGAATTGCGAGCGTTGACGACGGACACGTAAACGCACCTTGGGGTTCAACAACCATGGAAACCGCTTGCGGACACCAAACGGTGAGTAATAGTCCATGAAACGGGTCAGAATCGGCCAAAACCGCGAATATTGATGACCGACACGTAAGCGCACCTTGGGGTCCAACAACTATGGAATTCGCTTCGGAACCCCAAAACGGTGAGTAATAGTGCACGAAACGGGCCAGAATCGGCCAGAATTGCGAGCGTTGACGACGGGCACATAAACACACCTTGGGGTTCAACAACCACGGAAATCGCTTCGGGACCCCACACAGTCAGTAATAGTACACGAAACGGGTTAGAATCGGCTAGACCCGCGGGTGTTGATGACTCACACGTAAGCGCACCTTGGGATCCAACAACTATGGAAATCGCTTTGAAAACCAAAAACGGTGAGTAATAGTGCACGAAACGGATCGGCCAGAATTGCGAGCATTGACGAAGGACATGTAAACGCACCTTGGGGTTCAACAACCATGGAAACCATTTGGGGACACCGAATGGTGAGTAATAGTCCACGAAACGGGTCAGAATCGGCCAAAACCGCGAATATTGATGACCGACACATAAGCGCACCTTGGGGTCCAACAACTATGGAAATCGCTTCGGAACCCCAAAACGGTGAGTAATAGTGCACGAAACGGGCCAGAATCGGCCAGAATTTCGAGCGTTGACGACGGGCACGTAAACACACCTTGGGGTTCAATAACCATGCAAATCGCTTCGGGACACCAAACGGTGAGTAATGGTCCGCGAAACGGGCCAGAATCGGCCAAAACCGTGAGTGTTGATGACCGACACGTAAACGCACCCCGGGGTTCATCAATCGTGGAAATCACCCCGGGACCCCAAAACAGTGAGTAAGTCCACGAAACGGGCCAGAATCGGCCAAAACTGTGAGTGTTGATGACCGACACATAAACGCACCTTGGGGTCCAACACCTTGGAAATCACTTCGAAACCCCAAAACGGTGAGTAATAGTGGACGGAACGGGCCAGAATCGGCCAGAATTGCGAGCGTTGACGACGGACACGTAAACGCACCTTGGGGTTCAACAACCATGGAAACCGCTTGCGGACACCAAACGGTGAGTAATAGTCCATGAAACGGGTCAGAATCGGCCAAAACCGCGAATATTGATGACCGACACGTAAGCGCACCTTGGGGTCCAACAACTATGGAATTCGCTTCGGAACCCCAAAACGATGAGTAATAGTGCACGAAACGGGCCAGAATCGGCCAGAATTGCGAGCGTTGACGACGGGCACATAAACACACCTTGGGATTCAACAACCACGGAAATCGCTTCGGGACCCCAAACAGTCAGTAATAGTACACGAAACGGGTTAGAATCGGCTAGACCCGCGGGTGTTGATGACTCACACGTAAGCGCACCTTGGGATCCAACAACTATGGAAATCGCTTTGAAAACCAAAAACGGTGAGTAATAGTGCACGAAACGGATCGGCCAGAATTGCGAGCATTGACGAAGGACATGTAAACGCACCTTGGGGTTCAACAACCATGGAAACCATTTGGGGACACCGAATGGTGAGTAATAGTCCACGAAACGGGTCAGAATCGGCCAAAACCGCGAATATTGATAACCGACACATAAGCGCACCTTGGGGTCCAACAACTATGGAAATCGCTTCGGAACCCCAAAACGGTGAGTAATAGTGCACGAAACGGGCCAGAATCGGCCAGAATTTCGAGCGTTGACGACGGGCACGTAAACACACCTTGGGGTTCAACAACCATGCAAATCGCTTCGGGACACCAAACGGTGAGTAATGGTCCGCGAAACGGGCCAGAATCGGCCAAAACCGTGAGTGTTGATGACCGACACGTAAACGCACCCCGGGGTTCATCAATCGTGGAAATCACCCCGGGACCCCAAAACAGTGAGTAAGTCCACGAAACGGGCCAGAATCGGCCAAATCTGTGAGTGTTGATGACCGACACGTAAACACACCTTGGGGTCCAACAACTATGGAAATCACTTCGAAACCCCAAAACGGTAAGTAATAGTGGACGAAACGGGCCAGAATCGGCCAGAATTGCGAGCGCTGACGACGGACACATAAACGCACCTTGGGGTTCAACAACCATGGAAACCGCTTGCGGACACCAAACGGTGAATAATAGTCCATGGAACGGGTCAGAATCGGCCAAAACCGCGAATATTGATGACCGACACGTAAACGCACCTTGGGGTCCAACAACTATGGAATTCGCTTCGGAACCCCAAAACGGTGAGTAATAGTGCACGAAACGGGCCAGAATCGGCCAAAATTGCGAGCGTTGACGACGGGCACGTAAACATACCTTGGGGTTAAACAACCACGGAAATCGCTTCGGGACACCAAACAGTCAGTAATAGTACACGAAACGGGTTAGAATCGGCGAAATCCGCGAGTGTTGATGACCGACAGGTAAACGCACCCCGGGGTTCGTCAATCGTGGAAATCTCCCCGGGACCCCAAAACAGTGAATAATAGTCGACAAAACGGGCCAAAATCGGCCAAAACTGTGAGTGTTGATGACCGACACGTAAGCGCACCTTGGGGTCCAACAACTATGGAAATCGCTTCGAAAACCCAAAACTCTGAGTAATAGTGGACGAAACGGGCCAGAATCAGCCAGAATTGCGAGCGTTGACGACGGACACGTAAACGCACCTTGGGGTTCAACAAGCATGGAAACCATTTGAGGACACCAAATGGTGAGTAATAGTCCATGAAACGGGTCACAATCAGCCAAAACCGCGAGTATTGATGACCGACACGTAAGCGTACCTTGGGGTCCAACAACTATGGAAATCGCTTCGGAACCCCAAAACGGTGAGTAATAGTGCACGAAACGGGCCAGAATCGGCTAGAATTGCGAGCATTGACGACGGGCACGTAAACGCGCCTTGGGGTTCAACAACCATGGAAATCACCCCGGGACCCCAAAACAGTGAGTAATAGTCCACGAAACGGGTCAGAATCGGCCAGACCCGCGGGTGTTGATGACCGACACGTAAGCGCACCTTGGGATCCAACAACTATGAAAATCGCTTTGAAAACCAAAAACTCTGAGTAATAGTGCACGAAACGGATCGGCCAGAATTGCGAGCATTGACGACGGACACGTAAACGCACCTTGGGGTTCAACAACCATGGAAAGCATTTGGGGACACCAAACGGTGAGTAATAGTCCACGAAACGGGTCAGAATCGGCCAAAACTGCGAATATTGATGACCGACACATAAGCGCACCTTGGGGTCCAACAACTATGGAAATCGCTTCGGAACCCCAAAACGGTGAGTAACAGTGCACGACACGGGCCAGAATCGGCCAGAATTTCGAGCGTTGACGACGGGCACGTAAACACACCTTGGGGTTCAATAACCATGCAAATCGCTTCGGGACTCCAAACGGTGAGTAATGGTCCGCGAAACGGGCCAGAATCGGCCAAAACCGCGAGTGTTGATGACCGACACGTAAACGCACCCCGGGGTTCATCAATCGTGGAAATCACCCCGGGACCCGAAAACAGTGAGTAAGTCCACGAAACGGGCCAGAATCGGCCAAAACTGTGAGTGTTGATGATCGACACGTAAACGCACCTTGGGGTCCAACACCTTGGAAATCACTTTGAAACCCCAAAACGGTGAGTAACAGTGGACGGAACGGGCCAGAATCGGCCAGAATTGGGAGCGTTGACGACGGACACGTAAACGCACCTTGGGGTTCAACAACCATGGAAACCGCTTGCGGACACCAAACGGTGAGTAATAGTCCATGAAACGGGTCAGAATCGGCCAAAACCGCGAATATTGATGACCGACACGTAAGCGCATCTTGGGGTCCAACAACTATGGAATACGCTTCGGAACCCCAAAACGGTGAGTTATAGTGCACGAAACGGCCAGAATCGGCCAGAATTGCGAGTGTTGACGACGGGCACGTAAACGCGCCTTGGGGTTCAACAACCATGGAAATCACCCCGGGACCCCAAAACAGTGAGTAATAGTCCACGAAACGGGTCAGAATCGGCCAGACCCGCGGGTGTTGATGACTGACACGTAAGCGCACCTTGGTATCCAACAACTATGGAAATCGCTTTGAAAACCAAAAACTGTGAGTAATAGTGCACGAAACGGATCGGCCAGAATTGCGAGCATTGACGAAGGACATGTAAACGCACCTTGGGGTTCAACAACCATGGAAACCATTTGGGGACACCAAATGGTGAGTAATAGTCCACGAAACGGGTCAGAATCGGCCAAAACCGCGAATATTTATGACCGACACATAAGCGCACCTTGGGGTCCAACAACTATGGAAATCGCTTCTGAACCCCAAAACGGTGAGTAATAGTGCACGAAACGGGCCAGAATCGGCCAGAATTTCGAGCGTTGACGACGGGCACGTAAACATACCTTGGGGTTCAACAACCATGCAAATCGCTTCGGGACACCAAACGGTGAGTAATGGTCCGCGAAACGGGCCAGAATCGGCCAAAACCGTGAGTGTTGATGACAGACACGTAAACGCACCCCAGGGTTCATCAATCGTGGAAATCACCCCGGGACCCCAAAACAGTGAGTAAGTCCACGAAACGGGCCAGAATCGGCCAAATCTGTGAGTGTTGATGACCGACACGTAAACGCACCTTGGGGTCCAACAACTATGGAAATCAATTCGAAACCCCAAAACGGTAAGTAATAGTGGACGAAACGGGCCAGAATCGGCCAGAATTGCGAGCGCTGACGACGGACACATAAACGCACCTTGGGGTTCAACAACCGTGGAAACCGCTTGCGGACACCAAACGGTGAGTAATAGTCCATGAAACGGGTCAGAATCGGCCAAAACCGCGAATATTGATGACCGACACGTAAGCGCACCTTGGGGTCCAACAACTTGGAATTCGCTTCGGAACCCCAAAACGGTGAGTAATAGTGCACGAAACGGGCCAGAATCGGCCAAAATTGCGAGCGTTGACGACGGGCACGTAAACACACCTTGGGGTTCAACAACCACGGAAATCGCTTCGGGACACCAAACGGTCAGTAATAGTACACGAAACGGGTCAGAATCGGCGAAAACCGCGAGTGTTGATGACCGACAGGTAAACGCACCCCGGGGTTCGTCGATCGTGGAAATCTCCCCAGGACCCCAAAACAGTGAATAATAGTCGACAAAACGGGCCAGAATCGGCCAAAACTGTGAGTGTTGATGACCGACACGTAAGCGCACCTTGGGGTCCAACAACTATGGAAATCGCTTCGACAACCCAAAACTCTGAGTAATAGTGGACGAAACGGGCCAGAATCGGCCAGAATTGCGAGCGTTGACGACTGACACGTAAACGCACCTTGGGGTTCAACAAGCATGGAAACCATTTGAGGACACCAAACGGTGAGTAATAGTCCATGAAACGGGTCAGAATCGGCCAAAACTGCGAGTATTGATGACCGACACGTAAGCGTACCTTGGGGTCCAACAACTATGGAAATCGCTTCGGAACCCCAAAACGGTGAGTAATAGTGCACGAAACGGGCCAGAATCGGCTAGAATTGCGAGCATTGACGACGGGCACGTAAACGCGCCTTGGGGTTCAACAACCATAGAAATCACCCCGGGACCCCAAAACAGTGAGTAATAGTCCACGAAACGGGTCAGAATCGGCCAGACCCGCGTGTGTTGATGACCGACACGTAAGCGCACCTTGGGATCCAACAACTATGGAAATCGCTTTGAAAACCAAAAACTGTGAGTAATAGTGCACGAAACGGATCGGCCAGGATTGCGAGCATTGACGACGGACACGTAAACGCACCTTGGGGTTCAACAACCATGGAAACCATTTGGGGACACCAAACGGTGAGTAATAGTCCATGAAACGGGTCAGAATCGGCCAAAACCGCGAATATTGATGACCGACACGTAAGCGCATCTTGGGGTCCAGCAACTATGGAATTCGCTTCGGAACCCTAAAACGGTGAGTTATAGTGCACGAAACGGCCAGAATCGGCCAGAATTGCGAGCGTTGACGACGGGCACATAAACGCGCCTTGGGGTTCAACAACCATGGAAATCACCCCGGGACCCCAAAACAGTGAGTAATAGTCCACGAAACGGGTCAGAATCGGCCAGACCCGCGGGTGTTGATGACTGACACGTAAGCGCACCTTGGGATCCAACAACTATGGAAATCGCTTTGAAAACCAAAAACTGTGAGTAATACTGCACGAAACGGATCGGCCAGAATTGCGAGCATTGACGACGGACACGTAAACGCACCTTGGGGTTCAAAAACCATGGAAACCATTTGGGGACACCAAATGGTGAGTAATAGTCCACGAAACGGGTCAGAATCGGCCAAAGCCGCGAATATTGATGACCGACACATAAGCGCACCTTGGGGTCCAACAACTATGGAAATCGCTTCTGAACCCCAAAACGGTGAGTAATAGTGCACGAAACGGGCCAGAATCGGCCAGAATTTCGAGCGTTGACGACGGGCACGTAAACATACCTTGGGGTTCAACAACCATGCAAATCGCTTCGGGACACCAAACGGTGAGTAATGGTCCGCGAAACGGGCCAGAATCGGCCAAAACCATGAGTGTTGATGACCGACACGTAAACGCACCTAGGGGTTCATCAATCGTGGAAATCACCCCGGGACCCCAAAACAGTGAGTAAGTCCACGAAACGGGCCAGAATCGGCCAAATCTGTGAGTGTTGATGACCGACACGTAAACGCACCTTGGGGTCTAACAACTATGGAAATCACTTCGAAACCCCAAAACGGTAAGTAATAGTGGACGAAACGGGCCAGAATCGGCCAGAATTGCGAGCGCTGACGACGGACACATAAACGCACCTTGGGGTTCAACAACCATGGAAACCGCTTGCGGACACCAAACGGTTAGTAATAGTCCATGAAACGGGTCAGAATCGGCCAAAACCGCGAATATTGATGACCGACACGTAAGCGCACCTTGGGGTCCAACAACTATGGAATTCGCTTCGGAACCCCAAAACGGTGAGTAATAGTGCACGAAACGGGCCAGAATTGGCCAAAATTGCGAGCGTTGACGACGGGCACGTAAACGCACCTTGGGGTTCAACAACCATGGAAACCATTTGGGGACACCAAATGGTGAGTAATAGTCCACGAAACGGGTCAGAATCGGCCAAAACCGCGAATATTGATGACCGACACATAAGCGCACCTTGGGGTCCAACAACTATGGAAATCGCTTCTGAACCCCAAAACGGTGAGTAATAGTGCACGAAACGGGCCAGAATCGGCCAAAATTGCGAGCGTTGACGACGGGCACGTAAACACACCTTGGGGTTCAACAACCACGGAAATCGCTTCGGGACACCAAACGGTCAGTAATAGTACACGAAACGGGTCAGAATCGGCGAAAACCGCGAGTGTTGATGACCGACAGGTAAACGCACCCCGGGGTTCGTCGATCGTGGAAATCTCCCCAGGACCCCAAAACAGTGAATAATAGTCGACAAAACGGGCCAGAATCGGCCAAAACTGTGAGTGTTGGTGACCGACACGTAAGCGCACCTTGGGGGTCCAACAACTATGGAAATCGCTTCGACAACCCAAAACTCTGAGTAATAGTGGACGAAACGGGCGAGAATCGGCCAGAATTGCGAGCGTTGACGACGGACACGTAAACGCACCTTTGGGTTCAACAAGCATGGAAACCATTTGAAGACACCAAACGGTGAGTAATAGTCCATGAAACGGGTCAGAATCGGCCAAAACCGCGAGTATTGATGACCGACACGTAAGCGTACCTTGGGGTCCAACAACTATGGAAATCGCTTCGGAACCCCAAAACGGTGAGTAATAGTGCACGAAACGGGCCAGAATCGGCTAGAATTGCGAGCATTGACGACGGGCACGTAAACGCGCCTTGGGGTTCAACAACCATAGAAATCACCCCGGGACCCCAAAACAGTGAGTAATAGTCCACGAAACGGGTCAGAATCGGCCAGACCCACGTGTGTTGATGACCGACACGTAAGCGCACCTTGGGATCCAACAACTATGGAAATCGCTTTGAAAACCAAAAACTGTGAGTAATAGTGCACGAAACGGATCGGCCAGAATTGCGAGCATTGACGACGGACACGTAAACGCACCTTGGGGTTCAACAACCATGGAAACCATTTGGGGACACCAAACGGTGAGTAATAGTCCATGAAACGGGTCAGAATCGGCCAAAACCGCGAATATTGATGACCGACACGTAAGCGTACCTTGGGGTCCAACAACTATGGAAATCGCTTCGGAACCCCAAAACGGTGAGTAATAGTGCACGAAACGGGCCAGAATCGGCTAGAATTGCGAGCATTGACGACGGGCACGTAAACGCGCCTTGGGGTTCAACAACCATAGAAATCACCCCAGGACCCCAAAATAGTGAGTAATAGTCCACGAAACGGGTCAGAATCGGCCAGACCCGCGTGTGTTGATGACCGACACGTAAGCGCACCTTGGGAGCCAACAACTATGGAAATCGCTTTGAAAACCAAAAACTGTGAGTAATAGTGCACGAAACGGATCGGCCAGAATTGCGAGCATTGACGACGGACACGTAAACGCACCTTGGGGTTCAACAACCATGGAAACCATTTGGGGACACCAAACGGTGAGTAATAGTCCATGAAATGGGTCAGAATCGGCCAAAACCGCGAATATTGATGACCGACACGTAAGCGCATCTTGGGGTCCAACAACTATGGAATTCGCTTCGGAACCCTAAAACGGTGAGTTATAGTGCACGAAACGGCCAGAATCGGCCAGAATTGCGAGCGTTGACGACGGGCACGTAAACGCGCCTTGGGGTTCAACAACCATGGAAATCACCCCGGGACCCCAAAACAGTGAGTAATAGTCCACGAAACGGGTCAGAATCGGCCAAAATCGCGAATATTGATGACCGACACATAAGCGCACCTTGGGGTCCAACAACTATGGAAATCGCTTCGGAACCCCAAAACGGTGAGTAATAGTGCACGAAATGGGCCAGAATCGGCCAGAATTTCGAGCGTTGACGACGGGCACGTAAACACACCTTGGGGTTCAACAACCATGCAAATCGCTTCGGGACACCAAACGGTGAGTAATGGTCCGCGAAACGGGCCAGAATCGGGCAAAACCGTGAGTGTTGATGACCGACACGTAAACGCACCCCGGGGTTCATCAATCGTGGAAATCACCCCGGGACCCCAAAACAGTGAGTAAGTCCACGAAACGGGCCAGAATCCGCCAAATCTGTGAGTGTTGATGACCGACACGTAAACGCACCTTGGGGTCCAACAACTATGGAAATCACTTCGAAACCCCAAAACGGTAAGTAATAGTGGACGAAACGGGCCAGAATCGGCCAGAATTGCGAGCGCTGACGACGGACACATAAACGCACCTTGGGGTTCAACAACCATGGAAACCGCTTGCGGACACCAAACGGTGAGTAATAGTCCATGAAACGGGTCAGAATCGGCCAAAACCGTGAATATTGATGACCGACACGTAAGCGCACCTTGGGGTCCAACAACTATGGAATTCGCTTCGGAACCCCAAAACGGTGAGTAATAGTGCACGAAACGGGCCAGAATCGGCCAAAATTGCGAGCGTTGACGACGGGCACGTAAACACACCTTGGGGTTCAACAACCACGGAAATCGCTTCGGGACACCAAACAGTCAGTAATAGTACACGAAACGGGTCAGAATCAGCGAAAACCGCGAGTGTTGATGACCGACAGGTAAACGCACCCCGGGGTTCGTCAATCGTGGAAATCTCCCCGGGACCCCAAAACAGTGAATAATAGTCGACAAAATGGGCCAGAATCGGCCAAAACTGTGAGTGTTGATGACCGACACGTAAGCGCACCTTGGGTCCAACAACTATGGAAATCGCTTCGAACACCCAAAACTCTGAGTAATAGTGGACGAAACGGGCCAGAATCGGCCAGAATTGCGAGCGTTGACGACGGACACGTAAACGCACCTTGGGGTTCAACAACCATGGAAACCATTTGAGGACACCAAATGGTGAGTAATAGTCCATGAAACGGGTCAGAATCGGCCAAAACCGCGAGTATTGATGACCGACACGTAAGCGTACCTTGGGGTCCAACAACTATGGAAATCGCTTCGGAACCCCAAAACGGTGAGTAATAGTGCACGAAACGGGCCAGAATCGGCTAGAATTGCGAGCATTGACGACGGGCACGTAAACGCGCCTTGGGGTTCAACAACCATAGAAATCACCCCGGGACCCCAAAACAGTGAGTAATAGTCCACGAAACGGGTCAGAATCGGCCAGACCCGCGTGTGTTGATGACCGACACGTAAGCGCACCTTGGGATCCAACAACTATGGAAATCGCTTTGAAAACCAAAAACTGTGAGTAATAGTGCACGAAACGGATCGGCCAGGATTGCGAGCATTGACGACGGACACGTAAACGCACCTTGGGGTTCAACAACCATGGAAACCATTTGGGGACACCAAACGGTGAGTAATAGTCCATGAAACGGGTCAGAATCGGCCAAAACCGCGAATATTGATGACCGACACGTAAGCGCATCTTGGGGTCCAGCAACTATGGAATTCGCTTCGGAACCCTAAAACGGTGAGTTATAGTGCACGAAACGGCCAGAATCGGCCAGAATTGCGAGCGTTGACGACGGGCACATAAACGCGCCTTGGGGTTCAACAACCATGGAAATCACCCCGGGACCCCAAAACAGTGAGTAATAGTCCACGAAACGGGTCAGAATCGGCCAGACCCGCGGGTGTTGATGACTGACACGTAAGCGCACCTTGGGATCCAACAACTATGGAAATCGCTTTGAAAACCAAAAACTGTGAGTAATACTGCACGAAACGGATCGGCCAGAATTGCGAGCATTGACGACGGACACGTAAACGCACCTTGGGGTTCAAAAACCATGGAAACCATTTGGGGACACCAAATGGTGAGTAATAGTCCACGAAACGGGTCAGAATCGGCCAAAACCGCGAATATTGATGACCGACACATAAGCGCACCTTGGGGTCCAACAACTATGGAAATCGCTTCTGAACCCCAAAACGGTGAGTAATAGTGCACGAAACGGGCCAGAATCGGCCAGAATTTCGAGCGTTGACGACGGGCACGTAAACATACCTTGGGGTTCAACAACCATGCAAATCGCTTCGGGACACCAAACGGTGAGTAATGGTCCGCGAAACGGGCCAGAATCGGCCAAAACCATGAGTGTTGATGACCGACACGTAAACGCACCCAGGGGTTCATCAATCGTGGAAATCACCCCGGGACCCCAAAACAGTGAGTAAGTCCACGAAACGGGCCAGAATCGGCCAAATCTGTGAGTGTTGATGACCGACACGTAAACGCACCTTGGGGTCTAACAACTATGGAAATCACTTCGAAACCCCAAAACGGTAAGTAATAGTGGACGAAACGGGCCAGAATCGGCCAGAATTGCGAGCGCTGACGACGGACACATAAACGCACCTTGGGGTTCAACAACCATGGAAACCGCTTGCGGACACCAAACGGTTAGTAATAGTCCATGAAACGGGTCAGAATCGGCCAAAACCGCGAATATTGATGACCGACACGTAAGCGCACCTTGGGGTCCAACAACTATGGAATTCGCTTCGGAACCCCAAAACGGTGAGTAATAGTGCACGAAACGGGCCAGAATTGGCCAAAATTGCGAGCGTTGACGACGGGCACGTAAACGCACCTTGGGGTTCAACAACCATGGAAACCATTTGGGGACACCAAATGGTGAGTAATAGTCCACGAAACGGGTCAGAATCGGCCAAAACCGCGAATATTGATGACCGACACATAAGCGCACCTTGGGGTCCAACAACTATGGAAATCGCTTCTGAACCCCAAAACGGTGAGTAATAGTGCACGAAACGGGCCAGAATCGGCCAAAATTGCGAGCGTTGACGACGGGCACGTAAACACACCTTGGGGTTCAACAACCACGGAAATCGCTTCGGGACACCAAACGGTCAGTAATAGTACACGAAACGGGTCAGAATCGGCGAAAACCGCGAGTGTTGATGACCGACAGGTAAACGCACCCCGGGGTTCGTCGATCGTGGAAATCTCCCCAGGACCCCAAAACAGTGAATAATAGTCGACAAAACGGGCCAGAATCGGCCAAAACTGTGAGTGTTGGTGACCGACACGTAAGCGCACCTTGGGGTCCAACAACTATGGAAATCGCTTCGACAACCCAAAACTCTGAGTAATAGTGGACGAAACGGGCGAGAATCGGCCAGAATTGCGAGCGTTGACGACGGACACGTAAACGCACCTTTGGGTTCAACAAGCATGGAAACCATTTGAAGACACCAAACGGTGAGTAATAGTCCATGAAACGGGTCAGAATCGGCCAAAACCGCGAGTATTGATGACCGACACGTAAGCGTACCTTGGGGTCCAACAACTATGGAAATCGCTTCGGAACCCCAAAACGGTGAGTAATAGTGCACGAAACGGGCCAGAATCGGCTAGAATTGCGAGCATTGACGACGGGCACGTAAACGCGCCTTGGGGTTCAACAACCATAGAAATCACCCCGGGACCCCAAAACAGTGAGTAATAGTCCACGAAACGGGTCAGAATCGGCCAGACCCACGTGTGTTGATGACCGACACGTAAGCGCACCTTGGGATCCAACAACTATGGAAATCGCTTTGAAAACCAAAAACTGTGAGTAATAGTGCACGAAACGGATCGGCCAGAATTGCGAGCATTGACGACGGACACGTAAACGCACCTTGGGGTTCAACAACCATGGAAACCATTTGGGGACACCAAACGGTGAGTAATAGTCCATGAAACGGGTCAGAATCGGCCAAAACCGCGAATATTGATGACCGACACGTAAGCGTACCTTGGGGTCCAACAACTATGGAAATCGCTTCGGAACCCCAAAACGGTGAGTAATAGTGCACGAAACGGGCCAGAATCGGCTAGAATTGCGAGCATTGACGACGGGCACGTAAACGCGCCTTGGGGTTCAACAACCATAGAAATCACCCCAGGACCCCAAAATAGTGAGTAATAGTCCACGAAACGGGTCAGAATCGGCCAGACCCGCGTGTGTTGATGACCGACACGTAAGCGCAGCTTGGGAGCCAACAACTATGGAAATCGCTTTGAAAACCAAAAACTGTGAGTAATAGTGCACGAAACGGATCGGCCAGAATTGCGAGCATTGACGACGGACACGTAAACGCACCTTGGGGTTCAACAACCATGGAAACCATTTGGGGACACCAAACGGTGAGTAATAGTCCATGAAATGGGTCAGAATCGGCCAAAACCGCGAATATTGATGACCGACACGTAAGCGCATCTTGGGGTCCAACAACTATGGAATTCGCTTCGGAACCCTAAAACGGTGAGTTATAGTGCACGAAACGGCCAGAATCGGCCAGAATTGCGAGCGTTGACGACGGGCACGTAAACGCGCCTTGGGGTTCAACAACCATGGAAATCACCCCGGGACCCCAAAACAGTGAGTAATAGTCCACGAAACGGGTCAGAATCGGCCAAAATCGCGAATATTGATGACCGACACATAAGCGCACCTTGGGGTCCAACAACTATGGAAATCGCTTCGGAACCCCAAAACGGTGAGTAATAGTGCACAAAATGGGCCAGAATCGGCCAGAATTTCGAGCGTTGACGACGGGCACGTAAACACACCTTAGGGTTCAACAACCATGCAAATCGCTTCGGGACACCAAACGGTGAGTAATGGTCCGCGAAACGGGCCAGAATCGGGCAAAACCGTGAGTGTTGATGACCGACACGTAAACGCACCCCGGGGTTCATCAATCGTGGAAATCACCCCGGGACCCCAAAACAGTGAGTAAGTCCACGAAACGGGCCAGAATCCGCCAAATCTGTGAGTGTTGATGACCGACACGTAAACGCACCTTGGGGTCCAACAACTATGGAAATCACTTCGAAACCCCAAAACGGTAAGTAATAGTGGACGAAACGGGCCAGAATCGGCCAGAATTGCGAGCGCTGACGACGGACACATAAACGCACCTTGGGGTTCAACAACCATGGAAACCGCTTGCGGACACCAAACGGTGAGTAATAGTCCATGAAACGGGTCAGAATCGGCCAAAACCGTGAATATTGATGACCGACACGTAAGCGCACCTTGGGGTCCAACAACTATGGAATTCGCTTCGGAACCCCAAAACGGTGAGTAATAGTGCACGAAACGGGCCAGAATCGGCCAAAATTGCGAGCGTTGACGACGGGCACGTAAACACACCTTGGGGTTCAACAACCACGGAAATCGCTTCGGGACACCAAACAGTCAGTAATAGTACACGAAACGGGTCAGAATCAGCGAAAACCGCGAGTGTTGATGACCGACAGGTAAACGCACCCCGGGGTTCGTCGATCGTGGAAATCTCCCCAGGACCCCAAAACAGTGAATAATAGTCGACAAAACGGGCCAGAATCGGCCAAAACTGTGAGTGTTGGTGACCGACACGTAAGCGCACCTTGGGGTCCAACAACTATGGAAATCGCTTCGACAACCCAAAACTCTGAGTAATAGTGGACGAAACGGGCGAGAATCGGCCAGAATTGCGAGCGTTGACGACGGACACGTAAACGCACCTTTGGGTTCAACAAGCATGGAAACCATTTGAAGACACCAAACGGTGAGTAATAGTCCATGAAACGGGTCAGAATCGGCCAAAACCGCGAGTATTGATGACCGACACGTAAGCGTACCTTGGGGTCCAACAACTATGGAAATCGCTTCGGAACCCCAAAACGGTGAGTAATAGTGCACGAAACGGGCCAGAATCGGCTAGAATTGCGAGCATTGACGACGGGCACGTAAACGCGCCTTGGGGTTCAACAACCATAGAAATCACCCCGGGACCCCAAAACAGTGAGTAATAGTCCACGAAACGGGTCAGAATCGGCCAGACCCACGTGTGTTGATGACCGACACGTAAGCGCACCTTGGGATCCAACAACTATGGAAATCGCTTTGAAAACCAAAAACTGTGAGTAATAGTGCACGAAACGGATCGGCCAGAATTGCGAGCATTGACGACGGACACGTAAACGCACCTTGGGGTTCAACAACCATGGAAACCATTTGGGGACACCAAACGGTGAGTAATAGTCCATGAAACGGGTCAGAATCGGCCAAAACCGCGAATATTGATGACCGACACGTAAGCGTACCTTGGGGTCCAACAACTATGGAAATCGCTTCGGAACCCCAAAACGGTGAGTAATAGTGCACGAAACGGGCCAGAATCGGCTAGAATTGCGAGCATTGACGACGGGCACGTAAACGCGCCTTGGGGTTCAACAACCATAGAAATCACCCCAGGACCCCAAAATAGTGAGTAATAGTCCACGAAACGGGTCAGAATCGGCCAGACCCGCGTGTGTTGATGACCGACACGTAAGCGCAGCTTGGGAGCCAACAACTATGGAAATCGCTTTGAAAACCAAAAACTGTGAGTAATAGTGCACGAAACGGATCGGCCAGAATTGCGAGCATTGACGACGGACACGTAAACGCACCTTGGGGTTCAACAACCATGGAAACCATTTGGGGACACCAAACGGTGAGTAATAGTCCATGAAATGGGTCAGAATCGGCCAAAACCGCGAATATTGATGACCGACACGTAAGCGCATCTTGGGGTCCAACAACTATGGAATTCGCTTCGGAACCCTAAAACGGTGAGTTATAGTGCACGAAACGGCCAGAATCGGCCAGAATTGCGAGCGTTGACGACGGGCACGTAAACGCGCCTTGGGGTTCAACAACCATGGAAATCACCCCGGGACCCCAAAACAGTGAGTAATAGTCCACGAAACGGGTCAGAATCGGCCAAAATCGCGAATATTGATGACCGACACATAAGCGCACCTTGGGGTCCAACAACTATGGAAATCGCTTCGGAACCCCAAAACGGTGAGTAATAGTGCACAAAATGGGCCAGAATCGGCCAGAATTTCGAGCGTTGACGACGGGCACGTAAACACACCTTAGGGTTCAACAACCATGCAAATCGCTTCGGGACACCAAACGGTGAGTAATGGTCCGCGAAACGGGCCAGAATCGGGCAAAACCGTGAGTGTTGATGACCGACACGTAAACGCACCCCGGGGTTCATCAATCGTGGAAATCACCCCGGGACCCCAAAACAGTGAGTAAGTCCACGAAACGGGCCAGAATCCGCCAAATCTGTGAGTGTTGATGACCGACACGTAAACGCACCTTGGGGTCCAACAACTATGGAAATCACTTCGAAACCCCAAAACGGTAAGTAATAGTGGACGAAACGGGCCAGAATCGGCCAGAATTGCGAGCGCTGACGACGGACACATAAACGCACCTTGGGGTTCAACAACCATGGAAACCGCTTGCGGACACCAAACGGTGAGTAATAGTCCATGAAACGGGTCAGAATCGGCCAAAACCGTGAATATTGATGACCGACACGTAAGCGCACCTTGGGGTCCAACAACTATGGAATTCGCTTCGGAACCCCAAAACGGTGAGTAATAGTGCACGAAACGGGCCAGAATCGGCCAAAATTGCGAGCGTTGACGACGGGCACGTAAACACACCTTGGGGTTCAACAACCACGGAAATCGCTTCGGGACACCAAACAGTCAGTAATAGTACACGAAACGGGTCAGAATCAGCGAAAACCGCGAGTGTTGATGACCGACAGGTAAACGCACCCCGGGGTTCGTCAATCGTGGAAATCTCCCCGGGACCCCAAAACAGTGAATAATAGTCGACAAAATGGGCCAGAATCGGCCAAAACTGTGAGTGTTGATGACCGACACGTAAGCGCACCTTGGGTCCAACAACTATGGAAATCGCTTCGAAAACCCAAAACTCTGAGTAATAGTGGACGAAACGGGCCAGAATCGGCCAGAATTGCGAGCGTTGACGACGGACACGTAAACGCACCTTGGGGTTCAACAACCATGGAAACCATTTGAGGACACCAAATGGTGAGTAATAGTCCATGAAACGGGTCAGAATCGGCCAAAACCGCGAGTATTGATGACCGACACGTAAGCGTACCTTGGGGTCCAACAACTATGGAAATCGCTTCGGAACCCCAAAACGGTGAGTAATAGTGCACGAAACGGGCCAGAATCGGCTAGAAATGCGAGCATTGACGACGGGCACGTAAACGCGCCTTGGGGTTCAACAACCATGGAAATCACCCCGGGACCCCAAAACAGTGAGTAATAGTCCACGAAACGGGTCAGAATCGGCCAGACCCGCGGGTGTTGATGAGCGACACGTAAGCGCACCTTGGGATCCAACAACTATGGAAATCGCTTTGAAAACCAAAAACTGTGAGTAATAGTGCACGAAACAGATCGGCCAGAATTGCGAGCATTGACGACGGACACGTTAACGCACCTTGGGGTTCAACAACCATGGAAACCATTTGGGGACACCAAACGGTGAGTAATAGTCCACGAAACGGGTCAGAATCGGCCAAAACCGCGAATATTGATGACCGACACATAAGCGCACCTTGGGGTCCAACAACTATGGAAATCGCTTCGGAACCCTAAAACGGTGAGTAATAGTGCACGAAACGGGCCAGAATCGGCCAGAATTTCGAGCGTTGACGACGGGCACGTAAAAACACCTTGGGGTACAATAACCATGCAAATCACTTCGGAACACCAAACGGTGAGTAATGGTCCGCGAAACGGGCCAGAATCGGCCAAAACCGCGAGTGTTGATGACCGACACGTAAACGCACCCCGGGGTTCATCAATCGTGGAAATCAGCCCGGGACCCCAAAACAGTGAGTAAGTCCCCGAAACGGGCCAGAATCAGCCAAAACTGTGAGTGTTGATGACCGACACGTAAACGCACCTTGGGGTCCAACACCTTGGAAATCACTTCGAAACCCCAAAACGGTGAGTAATAGTGAACGAAACGGGCCAGAATCGGCCAGAATTGCGAGCGTTGACGACGGACACGTAAACGCACCTTGGGGTTCAACAACCATGGAAACCGCTTGCGGACACCAAACGGTGAGTAATAGTCCATGAAACGGGTCAGAATCGGCCAAAACCGCGAATATTGATGACCGACACCTAAGCGCACCTTGGGGTCCAACAACTATGGAATTCGCTTCGGAACCCCAAAACGGTGAGTTATAGTGCACGAAACGGCCAGAATCGGCCAGAATTGCGAGTGTTGACGAAGGGCACGTAAACGCGCCTTAGGGTTCAACAACCATGGAAATCACCCCGGGACCCCAAAACACTGAGTAATAGTCCACGAAACGGGTCAGAATCGGCCAGACCCGCGGGTGTTGATGACTGACACGTAAGCGCACCTTGGGATCCAACAACTATGGAAATCGCTTTCAAAACCAAAAACTGTGAGTAATAGTGCACGAAACGGATCGGCCAAAATTGCGAGCATTGACGACGGACATGTAAACGCACCTTGGGGTTCAAAAACCATGGAAACCATTTGGGGACACCAAATGGTGAGTAATAGTCCACGAAACGGGTCAGAATCGGCCAAAACCGCGAATATTGATGACCGACACATAAGCGCACCTTGGGGTCCAACAACTATGGAAATCGCTTCGGAACCCCAAAACGGTGAGTAATAGTGCACGAAACGGGCCAGAATCGGCCAGAATTTCGAGCGTTGACGACGGGCACGTAAACACATCTTGGGGTTCAACAACCATGCAAATCGCTTCGGGACACCAAACGGTGAGTAATGGTCCGCGAAACGGGCCAGAATCGGCCAAAACCGTGAGTGTTGATGACCGACACGTAAACGCACCCCGGGTTTCATCAATCGTGGAAATCACCCCGGGACCCCAGAACAGTGAGTAAGTCCACGAAACGGGCCAGAATCGGCCAAAACTGTGAGTGTTGATGACCGACACATAACGCACCTTGGGGTCCAACACCTTGGAAATCACTTCGAAACCCCAAAATGGTAAGTAATAGTGGTCGAAACGGGCCAGAATCGGCCAGAATTGCGAGCGTTGACGACGGACACGTAAACGCACCTTGGGGTTCAACAAGCATGGAAACCATCTGAGGACACCAAAGGGTGAGTAATAGTCCATGAAACGGGTCAGAATCGGCCAAAACCGCGAGTATTGATGACCGACACGTAAGCGTACCTTGGGGTCCAACAACTATGGAAATCGCTTCGGAACCCCAAAACGGTGAGTAATAGTGCACGAAACGGGCCAGAATCGGCTAGAATTGCGAGCATTGACGACGGGCACGTAAACACGCCTTGGGGTTCAACAACCACGGAAATCACCCCGGGACCCCAAAACAGTGAGTAATAGTCCACGAAACGGGTCAGAATCGGCCAGACCCGCGGGTGTTGATGACCGACACGTAAGCGCACCTTGGGATCCAACAACTATGGAAATCGCTTTGAAAACCAAAAACTGTGAGTAATAGTGCATGAAACGGGCTAGAATCGGCCAGAATTGCGAGCATTGACGACGGACACGTAAACGCACCTTGGGGTTCAACATCCATGGTAACCATTTGGGGACACCAAACGATGAGTAATAGTCCACGAAACGGGCCAGAATCGGCCAAAACCGCGAATATTGATGACCGACACGTAAGCGCACCTTAGGGTCCAACAACTATGGAATTCGCTTCGGAACCCCAAAACGGTGAGTAATAGTGCACGAAACGGGCCAGAATCGGCAAAAATTGCGAGCGTTGACGACAGGCACGTAAACACACCTTGGGGTTCAACAACCACGAAAATCGCTTCGGGACACCAAACAGTCAGTAATAGTACACGAAAGGGGTCAGAATCGGCGAAAACCGCGAGTGTTGATGACCGACAGGTAAACGCACCCCGGGGTTCGTCAATCGTGGAAATCTCCCCGGGACCCCAAAACAGTGAATAATAGTCGACAAAACGGGCCAGAATCGGCCAAAACTGTGAGTGTTGATGACCGACACGTAAGCGCACCTTGGGGTCCAACAACTATGGAAATCGCTTCGAAAACCCAAAACTCTGAGTAATAGTGGGCGAAACGGGCCAGAATTGCGAGCGTTGACGACGGACACGTAAACGCACCTTGGGGTTCAACAAGCATGGAAACCATTTGAGGACACCAAACGGTGAGTAATACTCCATGAAACGGGTCAGAATCGGCCAAAACCGCGAGTATTGATGTCCGACAGGTAAGCGTACGTTGGGGTCCAACAACTATGGAAATCGCTTCGGAACCCCAAAACGGTGAGTAATAGTGCACGAAACGGGCCAGAATCGGCTAGAATTGCGAGCATTGACGACGGGCACGTAAACGCGCCTTGGGGTTCAACAACCATGGAAATCACCCCGGGACCCCAAAACAGTGAGTAATAGTCCACGAATCGGGTCAGAATCGGCCAAAAACGCGAATATTGATGACCGACACATAAGCGCACCTTGGGGTCCAACAACTATGGAATTCGCTTCGCAACCCCAAAACGGTGAGTAATACTGCACGAAACGGGCCAGAATCGGCCAGAATTGCGAGCGTTGACGACGGCCACGTAAACACACCTTGGGGTTCAACAACCACGAAAATCGCTTCGAAAACCCAAAACTCTGAGTAATAGTGGACGAAACGGGCCAGAATCGGCCAGAATTGCGAGCGTTGACGACGGACACGTAAACGCACCTTGGGGTTCAACAAGCATGGAAACCATCTGAGGACACCAAACGGTGAGTAATAGTCCATGAAACGGGTCAGAATCGGCCAAAACCGCGAGTATTGATGACCGACACGTAAGCGTACCTTGGGGTCCAACAACTATGGAAATCGCTTCGAAACCCCAAAACGGTGAGTAATAGTGCACGAAACGGGCCAGAATCGGCTAGAATTGCGAGCATTGACGACGGGCACGTAAACACGCCTTGGGGTTCAACAACCACGGAAATCACCCCGGGACCCCAAAACAGTGAGTAATAGTCCACGAAACGGGTCAGAATCGGCCAGACCCGCGGGTGTTGATGACCGACACGTAAGCGCACCTTGGGATCCAACAACTATGGAAATCGTTTTGAAAACCAAAAACTGTGAGTAATAGTGCACGAAACGGGCTAGAATCGGCCAGAATTGCGAGCATTGACGACGGACACGTAAACGCACCTTGGGGTTCAACATCCATGGAAACCATTTGGGGACACCAAACGATGAGTAATAGTCCACGAAACGGGCCAGAATCGGCCAAAACCGCGAATATTGATGACCGACACGTAAGCGCACCTTGGGGTCCAACAACTATGGAATTCGCTTCGGAACCCCAAAACGGTGAGTAATAGTGCACGAAACGGGCCAGAATCGGCAAAAATTGCGAGCGTTGACGACAGGCACGTAAACACACCTTGGGGTTGAACAACCACGAAAATCGCTTCGGGACACCAAACAGTCAGTAATAGTACACGAAACGGGTCAGAATCGGCGAAAACCGCGAGTGTTGATGACCGACAGGTAAACGCACCCCGGGGTTCGTCAATCGTGGAAATCTCCCCGGGACCCCAAAACAGTGAATAATAGTCGACAAAACGGGCCAGAATCGGCCAAAACTGTGAGTGTTGATGACCGACACGTAAGCGCACCTTGGGGTCCAACAACTATGGAAATCGCTTCGAAAACCCAAAACTCTGAGTAATAGTGGGCGAAACGGCCAGAATTGCGAGCGTTGACGACGGACACGTAAACGCACCTTGGGGTTCAACAAGCATGGAAACCATTTGAGGACACCAAACGGTGAGTAATACTCCATGAAACGGGTCAGAATCGGCCAAAACCGCGAGTATTGATGTCCGACACGTAAGCGTACGTTGGGGTCCAACAACTATGGAAATCGCTTCGGAACCCCAAAACGGTGAGTAATAGTGCACGAAACGGGCCCGAATCGGCTAGAATTGCGAGCATTGACGACGGGCACGTAAACGCGCCTTGGGGTTCAACAACCATGGAAATCAACCCGCGACCCCAAAACAGTGAGTAATAGTCCACGAAACGGGTCAGAATCGGCCAAAACCGCGAATATTGATGACCGACACATAAGCGGACCTTGGGGTCCAACAACTACGGAAATCGCTTCGGAACCCCAAAACGGTGAGTAATAGTGCACGAAACGGGCCAGAATCGGCCAGAATTTCGAGCGTTGACGACGGGCACGTAAACACACCTTGGGGTTCAATAACCATGCAAATCGCTTCGGGACACCAAACGGTGAGTAATGGTCCGCGAAACGGGCCAGAATCGGCCAAAACCGCGAGTGTTGATGACCGACACGTAAACGCACCCCGGGGTTCATCAATCGTGGAAATCACCCCGGGACCCCAAAACAGTGAGTATTCCACGAAACGGGCCAGAATCAGCCAAAACTGTGAGTGTTGATGACCGACACGTAAACGCACCTTGGGGTCCAACACCTTGGAAATCACTTCGAAACCCCAAAACGGTGAGTAATAGTGGACCAAACGGGCCAGAATCGGCCAGAATTGCGAGCGTTGACGACGGACACGTAAACGCACCTTGAGGTTCAACAACCATAACCGCTTGCGGACACCAAACGGTGAGTAATAGTCCATGAAACGGGTCAGAATCGGCCAAAACCGTGAATATTGACGACCGACACGTAAGCGCACCTTGGGGTCCAACAACTATGGAATTCGCTTCGGAACCCCAAAACGTTGAGTAATAGTGCACGAAACGGGCCAGAATCGGCTAGAATTGCGAGCATTGACAACGGGCACGTAAACACGCCTTGGGGTTCAACAACCACGGAAATCACCCCGGGACCCCAAAACAGTGAGTAATAGTCCACGAAACGGGTCAGAATCGGCCAGACCCGCGGGTGTTGATGACCGACACGTAAGCGCACCTTGGGATCCAACAACTATGGAAATCGCTTTGAAAACCAAAAACTATGAGTAATAGTGCACGAAGCGGGCTAGAATCGGCCAGAATTGCGAGCATTGACGACGGACACGTAAACGCACCTTGGGGTTCAACATCCATGGAAACCATTTGGGGACACCAAACGATGAGTAATAGTCCACGAAACGGGCCAGAATCGGCCAAAACCGCGAATATTGATGACCGACACGTAAGCGCACCTTGGGGTCCAACAACTATCGAATTCGCTTCGGAACCCCAAAACGGTGAGTAATAGTGCACGAAACGGGCCAGAATCGGCAAAAATTGCGAGCGTTGACGACAGGCACGTAAACACACCTTGGGGTTCAACAACCACGAAAATCGCTTCGGGACACCAAACGGTCAGTAATAGTACACAAAACGGGTCAGAACCGGTGAAAACCGCGAGTGTTGATGACCGACAGGTAAACGCACCCCGGGGTTCATCAATCGTGGAAATCTCCCCGGGACCCCAAAACAGTGAATAATAGTCGACAAAACGGGCCAGAATCGGCCAAAACTGTGAGTGTTGATGACCGACACGTAAGCGCACCTTGGGGTCCAACAACTATGGAAATCGCTTCGAAAACCCAAAACTCTGAGTAATAGTGGGCGAAACGGGCCAGAATTGCGAGCGTTGACGACGGACACGTAAACGCACCTTGGGGTTCAACAAGCATGGAAACCATTTGAGGACACCAAACGGTGAGTAATACTCCATGAAACGGGTCAGAATCGGCCAAAACCGCGAGTATTGATGTCCGACAGGTAAGCGTACGTTGGGGTCCAACAACTATGGAAATCGCTTCGGAACCCCAAAACGGTGAGTAATAGTGCACGAAACGGGCCAGAATCGGCTAGAATTGCGAGCATTGACGACGGGCACGTAAACGCGCCTTGGGGTTCAACAACCATGGAAATCACCCCGGGACCCCAAAACAGTGAGTAATAGTCCACGAATCGGGTCAGAATCGGCAAAAACGCGAATATTGATGACCGACACATAAGCGCACCTTGGGGTCCAACAACTATGGAATTCGCTTCGCAACCCCAAAACGGTGAGTAATACTGCACGAAACGGGCCAGAATCGGCCAGAATTGCGAGCGTTGACGACGGCCACGTAAACACACCTTGGGGTTCAACAACCACGAAAATCGCTTCGAAAACCCAAAACTCTGAGTAATAGTGGACGAAACGGGCCAGAATCGGCCAGAATTGCGAGCATTGACGACGGACACGTAAACGCACCTTGGGGTTCAACAAGCATGGAAACCATCTGAGGACACCAAACGGTGAGTAATAGTCCATGAAACGGGTCAGAATCGGCCAAAACCGCGAGTATTGATGACCGACACGTAAGCGTACCTTGGGGTCCAACAACTATGGAAATCGCTTCGAAACCCCAAAACGGTGAGTAATAGTGCACGAAACGGGCCAGAATCGGCTAGAATTGCGAGCATTGACGACGGGCACGTAAACACGCCTTGGGGTTCAACAACCACGGAAATCACCCCGGGACCCCAAAACAGTGAGTAATAGTCCACGAAACGGGTCAGAATCGGCCAGACCCGCGGGTGTTGATGACCGACACGTAAGCGCACCTTGGGATCCAACAACTATGGAAATCGTTTTGAAAACCAAAAACTGTGAGTAATAGTGCACGAAACGGGCTAGAATCGGCCAGAATTGCGAGCATTGACGACGGACACGTAAACGCACCTTGGGGTTCAACATCCATGGAAACCATTTGGGGACACCAAACGATGAGTAATAGTCCACGAAACGGGCCAGAATCGGCCAAAACCGCGAATATTGATGACCGACACGTAAGCGCACCTTGGGGTCCAACAACTATGGAATTCGCTTCGGAACCCCAAAACGGTGAGTAATAGTGCACGAAACGGGCCAGAATCGGCAAAAATTGCGAGCGTTGACGACAGGCACGTAAACACACCTTGGGGTTGAACAACCACGAAAATCGCTTCGGGACACCAAACAGTCAGTAATAGTACACGAAACGGGTCAGAATCGGCGAAAACCGCGAGTGTTGATGACCGACAGGTAAACGCACCCCGGGGTTCGTCAATCGTGGAAATCTCCCCGGGACCCCAAAACAGTGAATAATAGTCGACAAAACGGGCCAGAATCGGCCAAAACTGTGAGTGTTGATGACCGACACGTAAGCGCACCTTGGGGTCCAACAACTATGGAAATCGCTTCGAAAACCCAAAACTCTGAGTAATAGTGGGCGAAACGGGCCAGAATTGCGAGCGTTGACGACGGACACGTAAACGCACCTTGGGGTTCAACAAGCATGGAAACCATTTGAGGACACCAAACGGTGAGTAATACTCCATGAAACGGGTCAGAATCGGCCAAAACCGCGAGTATCGATGTCCGACACGTAAGCGTACGTTGGGGTCCAACAACTATGGAAATCGCTTCGGAACCCCAAAACGGTGAGTAATAGTGCACGAAACGGGCCCGAATCGGCTAGAATTGCGAGCATTGACGACGGGCACGTAAACGCGCCTTGGGGTTCAACAACCATGGAAATCAACCCGCGACCCCAAAACAGTGAGTAATAGTCCACGAAACGGGTCAGAATCGGCCAAAACCGCGAATATTGATGACCGACACATAAGCGGACCTTGGGGTCCAACAACTACGGAAATCGCTTCGGAACCCCAAAACGGTGAGTAATAGTGCACGAAACGGGCCAGAATCGGCCAGAATTTCGAGCGTTGACGACGGGCACGTAAACACACCTTGGGGTTCAATAACCATGCAAATCGCTTCGGGACACCAAACGGTGAGTAATGGTCCGCGAAACGGGCCAGAATCGGCCAAAACCGCGAGTGTTGATGACCGACACGTAAGCGCACCTTGGGGTCCAACAACTATGGAATTCGCTTCGGAACCCCAAAACGGTGAGTAATAGTGCACGAAACGGGCCCGAATCGGCTAGAATTGCGAGCATTGACGACGGGCACGTAAACGCGCCTTGGGGTTCAACAACCATGGAAATCAACCCGGGACCCCAAAACAGTGAGTAATAGTCCACGAAACGGGTCAGAATCGGCCAAAACCGCGAATATTGATGACCGACACATAAGCGGACCTTGGGCTCCAACAACTACGGAAATCGCTTCGGAACCCCAAAACGGTGAGTAATAGTGCACGAAACGGGCCAGAATCGGCCAGAATTTCGAGCGTTGACGACGGGCACGTAAACACACCTTGGGGTTCAATAACCATGCAAATCGCTTCGGGACACCAAACGGTGAGTAATGGTCCGCGAAACGGGCCAGAATCGGCCAAAACCGCGAGTGTTGATGACCGACACGTAAACGCACCCCGGGGTTCATCAATCGTGGAAATCACCCCGGGACCCCAAAACAGTGAGTATTCCACGAAACGGGCCAGAATCAGCCAAAACTGTGAGTGTTGATGACCGACACGTAAACGCACCTTGGGGTCCAACACCTTGGAAATCACTTCGAAACCCCAAAACGGTGAGTAATAGTGCACCAAACGGGCCAGAATCGGCCAGAATTGCGAGCGTTGACGACGGACACGTAAACGCACCTTGAGGTTCAACAACAATAACCGCTTGCGGACACCAAAAGGTGAGTAATAGTCCATGAAACGGGTCAGAATCGGCCAAAACCGCGAATATTGACGACCGACACGTAAGCGCACCTTGGGGTCCAACAACTATGGAATTCGCTTCGGAACCCCAAAACGGTGAGTAATAGTGCACGAAACGGGCCAGAATCGGCTAGAATTGCGAGCATTGACAACGGGCACGTAAACACGCCTTGGGGTTCAACAACCACGGAAATCACCCCGGGACCCCAAAACAGTGAGTAATAGTCCACGAAACGGGTCAGAATCGGCCAGACCCGCGGGTGTTGATGACCGACACGTAAGCGCACCTTGGGATCCAACAACTATGGAAATCGCTTTGAAAACCAAAAACTATGAGTAATAGTGCACGAAACGGGCTAGAATCGGCCAGAATTGCGAGCATTGACGACGGACACGTAAACGCACCTTGGGGTTCAACATCCATGGAAACCATTTGGGGACACCAAACGATGAGTAATAGTCCACGAAACGGGCCAGAATCGGCCAAAACCGCGAATATTGATGACCGACACGTAAGCGCACCTTGGGGTCCAACAACTATCGAATACGCTTCGGAACCCCAAAACGGTGAGTAATAGTGCACGAAACGGGCCAGAATCGGCAAAAATTGCGAGCGTTGACGACAGGCACGTAAACACACCTTGGGGTTCAACAACCACGAAAATCGCTTCGGGACACCAAACGGTCAGTAATAGTACACGAAACGGGTCAGAATCGGTGAAAACCGCGAGTGTTGATGACCGACAGGTAAACGCACCCCGGGGTTCGTCAATCGTGGAAATCTCCCCGGGACCCCAAAACAGTGAATAATAGTCGACAAAACGGGCCAGAATCGGCCAAAACTGTGAGTGTTGATGACCGACACGTAAGCGCACCTTGGGGTCCAACAACTATGGAAATCACTTCGAAAACCCAAAACTCTGAGTAATAGTGGGCGAAACGGGCCAGAATTGCGAGCGTTGACGACGGACACGTAAACGCACCTTAGGGTACAACAAGCATGGAAACCATTTGAGGACACCAAACGGTGAGTAATACTCCATGAAACGGGTCAGAATCGGCCAAAACCGCGAGTATTGATGTCCGACACGTAAGCGTACGTTGGGGTCCAACAACTATGGAAATCGCTTCGGAACCCCAAAACGGTGAGTAATAGTGCACGAAACGGGCCCGAATCGGCTAGAATTGCGAGCATTGACGACGGGCACGTAAACGCGCCTTGGGGTTCAACAACCATGGAAATCAACCCGGGACCCCAAAACAGTGAGTAATAGTCCACGAAACGGGTCAGAATCGGCCAAAACCGCGAATATTGATGACCGACACATAAGCGGACCTTGGGGTCCAACAACTACGGAAATCGCTTCGGAACCCCAAAACGGTGAGTAATAGTGCACGAAACGGGCCAGAATCGGCCAAAATTTCGAGCGTTGACGACGGGCACGTAAACACACCTTGGGGTTCAATAACCATGCAAATCGCTTCGGGACACCAAACGGTGAGTAATGGTCCGCGAAACGGGCCAGAATCGGCCAAAACCGCGAGTGTTGATGACCGACACGTAAACGCACCCCGGGGTTCATCAATCGTGGAAATCACCCCGGGACCCCAAAACAGTGAGTATTCCACGAAACGGGCCAGAATCAGCCAAAACTGTGAGTGTTGATGACCGACACGTAAACGCACCTTGGGGTCCAACACCTTGGAAATCACTTCGAAACCCCAAAACGGTGAGTAATAGTGGACCAAACGGGCCAGAATCGGCCAGAATTGCGAGCGTTGACGACGGGCACGTAAACGCACCTTGAGGTTCAACAACCATAACCGCTTGCGGACACCAAACGGTGAGTAATAGTCCATGAAACGGGTCAGAATCGGCCAAAACCGCGAATATTGACGACCGACACGTAAGCGCACCTTGGGGTCCAACAACTATGGAATTCGCTTCGGAACCCCAAAACGGTGAGTAATAGTGCACGAAACGGGCCAGAATCGGCTAGAATTGCGAGCATTGACAACGGGCACGTAAACACGCCTTGGGGTTCAACAACCACGGAAATCACCCCGGGACCCCAAAACAGTGAGTAATAGTCCACGAAACGGGTCAGAATCGGCCAGACCCGCGGGTGTTGATGACCGACACGTAAGCGCACCTTGGGATCCAACAACTATGGAAATCGCTTTGAACACCAAAAACTATGAGTAATAGTGCACGAAACGGGCTAGAATCGGCCAGAATTGCGAGCATTGACGACGGACACGTAAACGCACCTTGGGGTTCAACATCCATGGAAACCATTTGGGGACACCAAACGATGAGTAATAGTCCACGAAACGGGCCAGAATCGGCCAAAACCGCGAATATTGATGACCGACACGTAAGCGCACCTTGGGGTCCAACAACTATCGAATTCGCTTCGGAACCCCAAAACGGTGAGTAATAGTGCACGAAACGGGCCAGAATCGGCAAAAATTGCGAGCGTTGACGACAGGCACGTAAACACACCTTGGGGTTCAACAACCACGAAAATCGCTTCGGGACACCAAACGGTCAGTAATAGTACACGAAACGGGTCAGAATCGGTGAAAACCGCGAGTGTTGATGACCGACAGGTAAACGCACCCCGGGGTTCGTCAATCGTGGAAATCTCCCCGGGACCCCAAAACAGTGAATAATAGTCGACCAAACGGGCCAGAATCGGCCAAAACTGGGAGTGTTGATGACCGACACGTAAGCGCACCTTGGGGTCCAACAACTATGGAAATCGCTTCGAAAACCCAAAACTCTGAGTAATAGTGGGCGAAACGGGCCAGAATTGCGAGCGTTGACGACGGACACGTAAACGCACCTTGGGGTTCAACAAGCATGGAAACCATTTGAGGACACCAAACGGTGAGTAATACTCCATGAAACGGGTCAGAATCGGCCAAAACCGCGAGTATTGATGTCCGACACGTAAGCGTACGTTGGGGTCCAACAACTATGGAAATCGCTTCGGAACCCCAAAACGGTGAGTAATAGTGCACGAAACGGGCCCGAATCGGCTAGAATTGCGAGCATTGACGACGGGCACGTAAACGCGCCTTGGGGTTCAACAACCATGGAAATCAACCCGGGACCCCAAAACAGTGAGTAATAGTCCACGAAACGGGTCAGAATCGGCCAAAACCGCGAATATTGATGACCGACACATAAGCGGACCTTGGGGTCCAACAACTACGGAAATCGCTTCGGAACCCCAAAACGGTGAGTAATAGTGCACGAAACGGGCCAGAATCGGCCAGAATTTCGAGCGTTGACGACGGGCACGTAAACACACCTTGGGGTTCAATAACCATGCAAATCGCTTCGGGACACCAAACGGTGAGTAATGGTCCGCGAAACGGGCCAGAATCGGCCAAAACCGCGAGTGTTGATGACCGACACGTAAACGCACCCCGGGGTTCATCAATCGTGGAAATCACCCCGGGACCCCAAAACAGTGAGTATTCCACGAAACGGGCCAGAATCAGCCAAAACTGTGAGTGTTGATGACCGACACGTAAACGCACCTTGGGGTCCAACACCTTGGAAATCACTTCGAAACCCCAAAACGGTGAGTAATAGTGGACCAAACGGGCCAGAATCGGCCAGAATTGCGAGCGTTGACGACGGGCACGTAAACGCACCTTGAGGTTCAACAACCATAACCGCTTGCGGACACCAAACGGTGAGTAATAGTCCATGAAACGGGTCAGAATCGGCCAAAACCGCGAATATTGACGACCGACACGTAAGCGCACCTTGGGGTCCAACAACTATGGAATTTCGCTTCGGAACCCCAAAACGGTGAGTAATAGTGCACGAAACGGGCCAGAATCGGCTAGAATTGCGAGCATTGACAACGGGCACGTAAACACGCCTTGGGGTTCAACAACCACGGAAATCACCCCGGGACCCCAAAACAGTGAGTAATAGTCCACGAAACGGGTCAGAATCGGCCAGACCCGCGGGTGTTGATGACCGACACGTAAGCGCACCTTGGGATCCAACAACTATGGAAATCGCTTTGAAAACCAAAAACTATGAGTAATAGTGCACGAAACGGGCTAGAATCGGCCAGAATTGCGAGCATTGACGACGGACACGTAAACGCACCTTGGGGTTCAACATCCATGGAAACCATTCGGGGACACCAAACGATGAGTAATAGTCCACGAAACGGGCCAGAATCGGCCAAAACCGCGAATATTGATGACCGACACGTAAGCGCACCTTGGGGTCCAACAACTATCGAATTCGCTTCGGAACCCCAAAACGGTGAGTAATAGTGCACGAAACGGGCCAGAATCGGCAAAAATTGCGAGCGTTGACGACAGGCACGTAAACACACCTTGGGGTTCAACAACCACGAAAATCGCTTCGGGACACCAAACGGTCAGTAATAGTACACGAAACGGGTCAGAATCGGCGAAAACCGCGAGTGTTGATGACCGACAGGTAAACGCACCCCGGGGTTCGTCAATCGTGGAAATCTCCCCGGGACCCCAAAACAGTGAATAATAGTCGACCAAACGGGCCAGAATCGGCCAAAACTGTGAGTGTTGATGACCGACACGTAAGCGCACCTTGGGGTCCAACAACTATGGAAATCGCTTCGAAAAACCAAAACTCTGAGTAATAGTGGGCGAAACGGGCCAGAATTGCGAGCGTTGACGACAGACACGTAAACGCACCTTGGGGTTCAACAAGCATGGAAACCATTTGAGGACACCAAACGGTGAGTAATACTCCATGAAACGGGTCAGAATCGGCCAAAACCGCGAGTATTGATGTCCGACACGTAAGCGTACGTTGGGGTCCAACAACTATGGAAATCGCTTTGGAACCCCAAAACGGTGAGTAATAGTGCACGAAACGGGCCAGAATCGGCTAGAATTGCGAGCATTGACGACGGGCACGTAAACGCGCCTTGGGGTTCAACAACCATGGAAATCACCCCGGGACCCCAAAACAGTGAGTAATAGTCCACGAAATGGGTCAGAATCGGCCAAAACCGCGAATATTGATGACCGACACATAAGCGCACCTTGGGGTCCAACAACTACGGAAATCGCTTCGGAACCCCAAAACGTGAGTAATAGTGCACGAAACGGGCCAGAATCGGCCAGAATTTCGAGCGTTGACGACGGGCACGTAAACACACCTTGGGGTTCAATAACCATGCAAATCGCTTCGGGACACCAAACGGTGAGTAATGGTCTGCGAAACGCACCCCGGGGTTCATCAATCGTGGAAATCACCCCGGGACCCCAAAACAGTGAGTATTCCACGAAACGGGCCAGAATCAGCCAAAACTGTGAGTGTTGATGACCGACACGTAAACGGACATTGGGGTCCAACACCTTGGAAATCACTTCGAAACCCCAAAACGGTGAGTAATAGTGGACGAAACGGGCCAGAATCGGCCAGAATTGCGAGCGTTAACGACGGACACGTAAACGCACCTCGGGGTTCAACAACCATGGAAACCGCTTGCGGACACCAAACGGTGAGTAATAGTCCATGAAACGGGTCAGAATCGGCCAAAACCGCGAATATTGATGACCGACACGTAAGCGCACCTTGGGGTCCAACAACTATGGAATTCGCTTCGGAACCCCAAAACGGTGAGTTATAGTGCACGAAACGGCCAGAATCGGCCAGAATTGCGAGCGTTGACGAAGGGCACATAAACGCGCCTTGGGGTTCAACAACCATGGAAATCACCCCGGGACCCCAAAACAGTGAGTAATAGTCCACGAAACGGGTCAGAATCGGCCAGACCCACAGGTGTTGATGACTGACACGTAAGCGCACCTTGGGATCCAACAACTATGGAAATCGCTTTGAAAACCAAAAACTGTGAGTAATAGTGCACGAAACGGATCGGCCAGAATTGCGAGCATTGACGACGGACATGTAAACGCACCTTGGGGTTCAACAACCATGGAAACCATTTGGGGACACCAAATGGTGAGTAATAGTCCACGAAACGGGTCAGAATCGGCCAAAACCGCGAATATTGATGACCGACACATAAGCGCACCTTGGGGTCCAACAACTATGGAAATCGCTTCGGAACCCCAAAACGGTGAGTAATAGTCCACGAAACGGGCCATAATCGGCCAGAATTTCGAGCGTTGACGACGGGCACGTAAACACACCTTGGGGTTCAACAACCATGCAAATCGCTTCGGGACACCAAACGGTGAGTAATGGTCCGCGAAACGGGCCAGAATCGGCCAGAACCGTGAGTGTTGATGACCGACACGTAAACGCACCCCGGGGTTCATCAATCGTGGAAATCACCCTGGGACCCCAAAACAGTGAGTAAGTCCACGAAACGGGCCAGAATCGGCCAAAACTGTGAGTGTTGATGACCGACACATAAACGCACCTTGGGGTCCAACAACTATGGAAATCACTTCGAAACCCCAAACGGTAAGTAATAGTGGACGAAACGGGCCAGAATCGGCCAGAATTGCGAGCGCTGACGACGGACACGTAAATGCACCTTGGGTTCAACCACCATGGAAACCGCTTGCGGACACCAAACGGTGAGTAATAGTCCATGAAACAGGTCAGAATCGGCCAAAACCGCGAATATTGATGACCGACACGTAAGCGCATCTTGGGGTCCAACAACTATGGAATTCACTTCGGAACCCCAAAACGGTGAGTAATAGTGCACGAAACGGGCCTGAATCGGCCAAAATTGCGAGCGTTGACGACCGACAGGTAAACGCACCCCGGGGTTCGTCAATCGTGGAAATCTCCCCGGGACCCCAAAATAGTGAATAATAGTCGACAAAACGGGCCAGAATCGGCCAAAACTGTGAGTGTTGATGACCGACACGTAAGCGCACGTTGGGGTCCAACAACTATGGAAATCGCTTCGAAAACCCAAAACTCTGAGTAATAGTGGACGAAACGGGCCAGAATCGGCCAGAATTGCGAGCGTTGACGACGGACACGTAAACGCACCTTGGGGTTCAACAAGCATGGAAACCATTTGAGGACACCAAACGGTGAGTAATAGTCCATGAAACGGGTCAGAATCGGCCAAAACCGCGAGTATTGATGACCGACACGTTAGCGTACCTTGGGGTCCAACAACTATGGAAATCGCTTCGGAACCCCAAAACGGTGAGTAATAGTGCACGAAACGGGCCAGAATCGGCTAGAATTGCGAGCATTGACGACGGGCACGTAAACGCGCCTTGGGGTTCAACAACCATGGAAATCACCCCGGGACCCCAAAACAGTGAGTAATAGTCCACGAAACGGGTCAGAATCGGCCAGACCCGCGGGTGTTGATGACCGACACGTAAGCGCACCTTGGGATCCAACAACTATGGAAATCGCTTTGAAAACCAAAAACTGTGAGTAATAGTGCACGAAACGGGCCAGAATCGGCCAGAATTGTGAGTATTGACGACAGACACGTAAACGCACCTTGGGGTTCAACAACCATGGAAACCATTTGGGGACACCAAACGGTGAGTAATAGTCCACGAAACGGGTCAGAATCGGCCAAAACCGCGAATATTGATGACCGACACATAAGCGCACCTTGGGGTCCAACAACTATGGAATTCGCTCCGCAACCCCAAAACAGTGAGTAATAGTGCACGAAACGGGCCAGAATCGGCCAGAATTGCGAGCGTTGACGACGGCCACGTAAACACACCTTGGGGTTCAACAACCACGAAAATCGCTTCGAAAACCCAAAACTCTGAGTAATAGTGGACGAAACGGGCCAGAATCGGCCAGAGTTGCGAGCGTTGACGACGGACACGTAAACGCACCTTGGGGTTCAACAAGCATGGAAACCATTTGAGGACACCAAACGGTGAGTAGTAGTCCATGAAACGGGTCAGAATCGGCCAAAACCGCGAGTATTGATGACCGACACGTAAGCGTACCTTGGGGTCCAACAACTATGGAAATCGCTTCGGAACCCCAAAACAGTGAGTAATAGTGCACGAAACGGGCCAGAATCGGCTAGAATTGCGAGCATTGATGACCGGCACGTAAACACGCCTTGGGGTTCAACAACCACGGAAATCACCCCGGGACCCCAAAACAGTGAGTAATAGTCCACGAAACGGGTCAGAATCGGCCAGACCCGCGGGTGGTTATGACCGACACGTAAGCGCACCTTGGGATCCAACAACTATGGAAATCGCTTTGAACACCAAAAACTGTGAGTAATAGTGCACGAAACGGGCTAGAATCGGCCAGAATTGCGAGCATTGACGACGGACACGTAAACGCACCTTGGGGTTCAACAACCATGGAAACCATTTGGGGACACCAAACGATGAGTAATAGTCCACGAAACGGGCCAGAATCGGCCGCGAATATTGATGACCGACACGTAAGCGCACCTTGGGGTCCAACAACTATGGAATTCGCTTCGGAACCCCAAAACGGTGAGTAATAGTGCACGAAACAGGCCAGAATCGGCCAAAATTGCGAGTGTTGACGACGGGCACGTAAACACACCTTGGGGTTCAACAACCACGGAAATCGCTTTGGGACACCAAACAGTCAGTAATAGTACACGAAACGGGTCAGAATCGGCGAAAACCGCGAGTGTTGATGACCGACAGGTAAACGCACCCCGGGGTTCGTCAATCGTGGAAATCTCCCCGGGACCCCAAAACACTGAATAATAGTCGACAAAACGGGCCAGAATCGGCCAAAACTGTGAGTGTTGATGACCGACACGTAAGCGCACCTTGGGGTCCAACAACTATGGAAATCACTTCGAAACCCCAAAACGGTAAGTAATAGTGGACGAAACGGGCCAGAATCGGCCAGAATTGCGAGCGTTGACGACGGACACGTAAACGCACCTTGGGGTTCAACAACCACAGAAACCACTTGCGGACACCAAACGGTGAGTAATAGTCCATGAAACGGGTCAGAATCGGCCAAAACCGCGAATATTGATGACCGACACGTAAGCGCATCTTGGGGTCCAACAACTATGGAATTCGCTTCGGAACCCCAAAACGGTGAGTTATAGTGCACGAAACGGCCAGAATCGGCCAGAATTGCGAGCGTTGACGACGGGCACGTAAACGCGCCTTGGGGTTGATGACCGACACGTAAGCGCACCTTGGGGTCCAACAACTATGCAAATCGCTTCGAAAACCCAAAACTCTAAGTAATAGTGGACGAAACGGGCCAGAATTGCTAGCGTTGACGACGGACACTTAAACGCACCTTGGGGTTCAACAACCATGGAAACCATTTGAGGACACCAAACGGTGAGTAATAGTCCATGAATCGGGTGAGAATCGGCCAAAACCGCGAGTATTGATGACCGACACGTAAGCGTACCTTGGGGTCCAACAACTATGGAAATCGCTTCGGAACCCCAAAACGGTGAGTAATAGTGCACGAAACGGGCCAGCATCGGCTAGAATTGCGAGCATTGACGACGGGCACGTAAACGCGCCTTGGGATTCAACAACCATGGAAATCACCCCGGGACGCCAAAACAGTGAGTAATAGTCCACGAAACGGGTCAGAATCGGCCAGACCCGCGGGTGTTGATGACCGACACGTAAGCGCACCTTGGGATCCAACAACTATGGAAATCGCTTTGAAAACCAAAAACTGTGAGTAATAGTGCACGAAACGGATCGGCCAGAATTGCGAGCATTGACGACGGACACGTAAACGCACCTTGGGGTTCAACAACCATGGAAACCATTTGGGGACACCAAACGGTGAGTAATAGTCCACGAAACGGGTCAGAATCGGCCAAAACCGCGAATATAGATGACCGACACATAAGCGCACCTGGGGGTCCAACAACTATGGAAATCGCTTCGGACCCCAAAATGGTGAGTAATAGTGCACGAAACGGGCCAGAATCGGCCAGAATTTCGAGCGTTGACGACGGGCACATAAACACACCTTGGGGTTCAATAACCATGCAAATCGCTTTGGGACACCAAACGGTGAGTAATGGTCCGCGAAGCAGGCCAGAATCGGCCAAAACCGTGAATATTGATGACCGACACGTAAACGCACCCCGGGGTTCATCAATCGTGGAAATCACCCCGGGACCGCAAAACAGTGAGGAAGTCCACGAAATGGGCCAGAATCAGCCAAAACTGTGAGTGTTGATGACCGACACGTAAACGCACCTTGGGGTCCAACACCTTGGAAATCACTTCGAAACCCCAAAACGGTGAGTAATAGTGGACGAAACGGGCCAGAATCGGCCAGAATTGCGAGCGTTGACGACGGACACGTAAACGCACCTTGGGGTTCAACAACCATGGAAACCGCTTGCGGACACCAAACGGTGAGTAATAGTCCATGAAACGGGTCAGAATCGGCCAAAACCCCGAATATTGGTGACCGACACGTAAGCGCACATTGGGGTCCAACAACTACGGAATTCGCTTCGGAACCCCACAACAGTGAGTTATAGTGCACGAAATGGCCAGAATCGGCCAGAATTGCGAGCGTTGACGACGGGCACGTAAACGCGCCTTGGGGTTGATCACCGACACGTAAGCGCACCTTGTGGTCCAACAACTATGGAAATCGTTTCGAAAACCCAAAACTCTGAGTAATAGTGGACGAAACGGGCAAGAATCGGCCAGAATTGCGAGCGTTGACGACGGACACGTAAACGCACCATGGGGTTCAACAAGCATGGAAACCATTTGAGGACACCAAATGGTGAGTAATAGTCCATGAAACGGGTGAGAATCGGCCAAAACCGCGAGTATTGATGACCGACACGTAAGCGTACCTTGGGGTCCAACAACTATGGAAATCGCTTCGGAACCCCAAAACGGTGAGTAATAGTGCACGAAACGGGCCAGCATCGGCTAGAATTGCGAGCATTGACGACGGGCACGTAAACGCGCCTTGGGGTTCAACAACCATGGAAATCACCCCGGGACGCCAAAACAGTGAGTAATAGTCCACGAAACGGGTCAGAATCGGCCAGACCCGCGGGTGTTGATGACCGACATGTAAGCGCACCTTGGGATCCAACAACTATGGAAATCGCTTTGAAAACCAAAAACTGTGAGTAATAGTGCACAAAACGGATCGGCCAGAATTGCGAGCATTGACGACGGACACGTAAACGCACCTTGGGGTTCAACAACCATGGAAACCATTTGGGGACACCAAACGGTGAGTAATAGTCCACGAAACGGGTCAGAATCGGCCAAAACCGCGAATATTGATGACCGACACATAAGCGCACCTTGGGGTCCAACAACTATGGAAATCGCTTCGGAACCCCAAAACGGTGAGTAATAGTGCTCGAAACGGGCCAGAATCGGCCAGAATTTCGAGCGTTGACGACGGGCACATAAACACACCTTGGGGTTCAATAACCATGCAAATCGCTTTGGGACACCAAACGGTGAGTAATGGTCCGCGAAACAGGCCAGAATCGGCCAAAACCGCGAATATTGATGACCGACACGTAAGCGCACATTGGGGTCCAACAACTATGGAATTCGCTTCGGAACCCCAAAACGGTGAGTAATAGTGCACGAAACGGGCTAGAATCGGTTAGAATTTCGAGCGTTGACGACGGGCACATAAACGCGCCTTGGGGTTCAACAACCATGGAAATCACCCCGGGACCCCAAAACAGTGAGTAATAGTCCACGAAACGGGTCAGAATCGGCCAGACCCGCGGGTGTTGATGACTGACACGTAAGCGCACCTTGGGATCCAACAACTATGGAAATCGCTTTGAAAACCAAAAACTGTGAGTAATAGTGCACGAAATGGATCGGCCAGAATTGCGAGCATTGACGACGGACATGTAAACGCACCTTGGGGTACAACAACAATGGAAACCATTTGGGGACACCAAATGGTGAGTAATAGTCCACGAAACGGGTCAGAATCGGCCAAAACCGCGAATATTGATGACCGACACATAAGCGCACCTTGGGGTCCAACAACTATTGGAATCGCTTCGGAACCCCAAAACGGTGAGTAATAGTGCACGAAACGGGCCAGAATCGGCCAGAATTTCGAGCGTTGACGACGGGCACGTAAACACACCTTGGGGTTCAACAACCATGCAAATCGCTTCGGGACACCAAACGGTGAGTAATGGTCCGCGAAACGGGCCAGAATCGGCCAAAACGTGAGTGTTGATGACCGACACGTAAACGCACCCTGGGGTTCATCAATCGTGGAAATCACCCCGGGACCCCAAAACAGTGAGTAAGTCCACGAAATGGGCCAGAATCGGCCAAAACTGTGAGTGTTGATGACCGACACGTAAACGCACCTTGGGGTCCAACAACTATGGAAATCACTTCGAAACCCCAAAACGGTAAGTAATAGTGGACGAAACGGGCCAGAATCGGCCAGAATTGCGAGCGCTGACGACGGACACGTAAACGCACCTTGGGTTCAACAACCATGGAAACCGCTTGCGGACACCAAACGGTGAGTAATAGTCCATGAAACGGGTCAGAATCGGCCAAAACTGCGAATATTGATGACCGACACGTAAGCGCACCTTGGGGTCCAACAACTATGGAATTCACTTCGGAACCCCAAAACGGTGAGTAATAGTGCACGAAACGGGCCAGAATCGGCCAAAATTGCGAGCGTTGACGACGGGCACGTAAACACACCTTGGGGTTCAACAACCACGGAAATCGCTTCGGGACACCAAACAGTCAGTAATAGTACACGAAACGGGTCAGAATCGGCCAAAACCGCGAGTGTTGATGACCGACAGGTAAACGCACCCCGGGGTTCGTCAATCGTGGAAATCTCCCCGGGACCCCAAAACAGTGAATAATAGTCGACAAAACGGGCCAGAATCGGCCAAAACTGTGAGTGTTGATGACCGACACGTAAGCGCACCTTGGGGTCCAACAACTATGGAAATCGCTTCGAAAACCCAAAACTCTGAGTAATAGTGGACGAAACGGGCCAGAATCGGCCAGAATTGCGAGCGTTGACAATGGACACGTAAACGCACCTTGGGGTTCAAAAGCATGGAAACCATTTGAGGACACCAAACGGTGAGTGATAGTCCATGAAACGGGTCAGAATCGGCCAAAACCGCGAGTATTGATGACCGACACGTAAGCGTACCTTGGCGTCCAACAACTATGGAAATCGCTTCGGAACCCCAAAACAGTGAGTAATAGTGCACGAAACGGGCCAGAATCGGCTAGAATTGCGAGCATTGACGACGGGCACGTAAACGCGCCTTGGGGTTCAACAACCATGGAAATCACCCCGGGACCCCAAAACAGTGAGTAATAGTCCACGAAACGGGTCAGAATCGGCCAGACCAGCGGGTGTTGATGACCGGCACGTAAGCGCACCTTGGGATCCAACAACTATGGAAATCGCTTTGAAAACCAAAAACTGTGAGTAATAGTGCACGAAACGGGCCAGAATCGGCCAGAATTGTGAGTATTGACGACGGACACGTAAACACACCTTGGGGTTCAACAACCATGGAAACCATTTGGGGACACCAAACGGTGAGTAATAGTCAACAAAACGGGTCAGAATCGGCCAAAACCGCGAATATTGATGACCGACACATAAGCGCTGCTTGGGGTCCAACAACTATGGAATTCGCTTCGCAACCCCAAAACGGTGAGTAATAGTGCACGAAACGGGCCAGAATCGGCCAGAATTGCGAGCGTTGACGACGGCCACGTAAACACACCTTGGGGTTCAACAACCACGAAAATCGCTTCGAAAACCCAAAACTCTGAGTAATAGTGGACGAAACGGGCCAGAATCAGCCAGAATCGCGAGCGTTGACGACGGACACGTAAACGCACCTTGGGGTTCAACAAGCATGGAAACCATTTGAGGACACCAAACGGTGAGTAATAGTCCATGAAACGGGTCAGAATCGGCCAAAACCGCAAGTATTGATGACCGACACGTAAGCGTACCTTAGGGTCCAACAACTATGGAAATCGCTTCGGAACCCCAAAACGGTGAGTAATAGTGCACGAAACGGGCCAGAATCGGCTAGAATTGCGAGCATTGACGACCGGCACGTAAACACGCCTTGGGGTTCAACAACCACGGAAATCACGCCGGGACCCCAAAACAGTGAGTAATAGTCCACGAAACGGGTCAGAATCGGCCAGACCCGCGGGTGTTGATGACCGACACGTAAGCGCACCTTGGGATCCAACAACTATGGAAATCGCTTTGAAAACCAAAAACTGTGAGTAATAGTGCACGAAACGGGCTAGAATCGGCCAGAATTGCTAGCATTGACGACGGACACGTAAACGCACCTTGGGGTTCAACAACCATGGAAACCATTTGGGGACACCAAACGATGAGTAATAGTCCACGAAACGGGCCAGAATCGGCCAAAACCGCGAATATTGATGACCGACGCGTAAGCGCACCTTGGGATCCAACAACTATGGAATTCGCTTCGGAACCCCAAAACGGTGAGTAATAGTGCACGAAACGGGCCAGAATCGGCCAAAATTGCGAGCGTTGACGACGGGCACGTAAACACACCTTGGGGTTCAACAACCACGGAAATCGCTTTGGGACACCAAACAGTCAGTAATAGTACACGAAACGGGTCAGAATCGGCAAAAACCGCGAGTGTTGATGACCGACAGGTAAACGCACCCCGGGGTTCGTCAATCGTGGAAATCTCCCCGGGACCCCAAAACAGTGAATAATAGTCGACAAAACGGGCCAGAATCGGCCAAAACTATGAGTGTTGATGAGCGACACGTAAGCGCACCTTGGGGTCCAACAACTATGGAAATCGCTTCGAAAACCCAAAACTCTGAGTAATAGTGGACGATACGGGCAAGAATCGGCCAGAATTGCGAGCGTTGACGACGGACACGTAAACGCACCTTGGGGTTCAACAACCACAGAAACCGCTTGCGGACACCAAACGGTGAGTAATAGTCCATGAAACGGGTCAGAATCGGCCAAAACCGTGGATATTGATGACCGACACGTAAGCGCATCTTGGGGTCCAACAACTATGGAATTCGCTTCGGAACCCCAAAACAGTGAGTTATAGTGCACGAAACGGCCAGAATCGGCCAGAATTGCGAGCGTTGACGACGGGCACGTAAACGCGCCTTGGGGTTGATGACCGACACGTAAGCGCACCTTGGGGTCCAACAACTATGGAAATCGCTTCGAAAACCCAAAACTCTGAGTAATAGTGGACGAAACGGGCCAGAATCGGCCAGAATTGCGAGCGTTGACGACGGACACGTAAACGCACCTTGGGGTTCAACAAGCATGGAAACCATTTGAGGACACCAAACGGTGAGTAATAGTCCATGAAACGGGTCAGAATCGGCCAAAACCGCGAGTATTGATGACCGACACGTAAGCGTACCTTGGGGTCCAACAACTATGGAAATCGCTTCGGAACCCCAAAACGGTGAGTAATAGTGCACGAAACGGGCCAGAATCGGCTAGAATTGCGAGCATTGACGACGGGCACGTAAACGCGCCTTGGGGTTCAACAACCATGGAAATCACCCCGGGACCCCAAAACAGTGAGTAATAGTCCACGAAACGGGTCAGAATCGGCCAGACCCGCGGGTGTTGATGACCGACACGTAAGCGCACCTTGGGATCCAACAACTATGGAAATCGCTTTGAAAACCAAAAACTGTGAGTAATAGTGCACGAAACGGGCCAGAATCGGCCAGAATTGTGAGTATTGACGACGGACACGTAAACGCACCTTGGGGTTCAACAACCATGGAAACCATTTGGGGACACCAAACGGTGAGTAATAGTCCACGAAACGGGTCAGAATCGGCCAAAACCGCGAATATTGATGACCGACACATAAGCGCACCTTGGGGTCCAACAACTATGGAATTCGCTTTGCAACCCCAAAACGGTGAGTAATACTGCACGAAACGGGCCAGAATCGGCCAGAATTGCGAGCGTTGACGACAGCCACGTAAACACACCTTGGGGTTCAACAACCACGAAAATCGCTTCGAAAACCCAAAACTCTGAGTAATAGTGGACGAAACGGGCCAGAATTGCGAGCGTTGACGACGGACACGTAAACGCACCTTGGGGTTCAACAAGCATGGAAACCATCTGAGGACACCAAACGGTGAGTAATAGTCCATGAAACGGGTCAGAATCGGCCAAAACCGCGAGTATTGATGTCCGACACGTAAGCGTACCTTGGGGTCCAACAACTATGGAAAACGCTTCGGAACCCCAAAACGGTGAGTAATAGTGCACGAAACGGGCCAGAAACGGCTAGAATTGCGAGCATTGACGACGGGCACGTAAACGCGCCTTGGGGTTCAACAACCATGGAAATCACCCCGGGACCCCAAAACAGTGAGTAATAGTCCACGAAACGGGTCAGAATCGGCCAGACCCGCGGGTGTTGATGACCGACACGTAAGCGCACCTTGGGATCCAACAACTATGGAAATCGCTTTGAAAACCAAAAACTGTGAGTAATAGTGCACGAAACGGGCCAGAATCGGCCAGAATTGTGAGTATTGACGACGGACACGGAAACGCACCTTGGGGTTCAACAACCATGGAAACCATTTGGGGACACCAAACGGTGAGTAATAGTCCACGAAACGGGTCAGAATCGGCCAAAACCGCGAATATTGATGACCGACACATAAGCGCACCTTGGGGTCCAACAACTATGGAATTCGCTCCGCAACCCCAAAACGGTGAGTAATAGTGCACGAAACGGGCCAGAATCGGCCAGAACTGCGAGCGTTGACGACGGCCACGTAAACACACCTTGGGGTTCAACAACCACGAAAATCGCTTCGAAAACCCAAAACTCTGAGTAATAGTGGACAAAACGGGCCAGAATCGGCCAGAATTGCGAGCGTTGACGACGGACACGTAAACGCACCTTGGGGTTCAACAAGCATGGAAACCATTTGAGGACACCAAACGGTGAGTAATAGTCCATGAAACGGGTCAGAATCGGCCAAAACCGCGAGTATTGATGACCGACACGTAAGCGTACCTTGGGGTCCAACAACTATGGAAATCGCTTCGGAACCCCAAAACAGAGAGTAATAGTGCACGAAACGGGCCAGAATCGGCTAGAATTGCGAGCATTGACGACCGGCACGTAAACACGCCTTGGGGTTCAACAACCACGGAAATCACCCCGGGACCCCAAAACAGTGAGTAATAGTCCACGAAACGGGTCAGAATCGGCCAGACCCGCGGGTGTTGATGACCGACACGTAAGCGCACCTTGGGATCCAACAACTATGGAAATCGCTTTGAAAACCAAAAACTGTGAGTAATAGTGCACGAAACGGGCTAGAATCGGCCAGAATTGCGAGCATTGACGACGGACACGTAAACGCACCTTGGGGTTCAACAACCATGGAAACCATTTGGGGACACCAAACGATGAGTAATAGTCCACGAAACGGGCCAGAATCGGCCGCGAATATTGATGACCGACACGTAAGCGCACCTTGGGGTCCAACAACTATGGAATTCGCTTCGGAACCCCAAAACGGTGAGTAATAGTGCACGAAACGGGCCAGAATCGGCCAAAATTGTGAGCGTTGACGACGGGCACGTAAACACACCTTGGGGTTCAACAACCACGGAAATTGCTTTGGGACACCAAACAGTCAGTAATAGTACACGAAACGGGTCAGAATCGGCGAAAACCACGAGTGTTGATGACCGACAGGTAAACGCACCCCGGGGTTCGTCAATCGTGGAAATCTCCCCGGGACCCCAAAACAGTGAATAATAGTCGACAAAACGGGCCAGAATCGGCCAAAACTGTGAGTGTTGATGACCGACACGTAAGCGCACCTTGGGGTCCAACAACTATGGAAATCACTTCGAAACCCCAAAACGGTAAGTAATAGTGGACGAAACGGGCCAGAATCGGCCAGAATTGCGAGCGTTGACAACGGACACGTAAACGCACCTTGGGGTTCAACAACCACAGAAACCGCTTGCGGACACCAAACGGTGAGTAATAGTCCACGAAACGGGCCAGAATCGGCCAAAACCGCGAATATTGATGACCGACACGTAAGCGCACCTTGGGGTCCAACAACTATGGAATTCGCTTCGGAACCCCAAAACGGTGAGTAATAGTGCACGAAACGGGCCAGAATCGGCAAAAATTGCGAGCGTTGACGACAGGCACGTAAACACACCTTGGGGTTCAACAACCACGAAAATCGCTTCGGGACACCAAACAGTCAGTAATAGTACACGAAACGGGTCAGAATCGGCGAAAACCGCGAGTGTTGATGACCGACAGGTAAACGCACCCCAGGGTTCGTCAATCGTGGAAATCTCCCCGGGACCCCAAAACAGTGAATAATAGTCGACAAAACGGGCCAAAATCGGCCAAAACTGTGAGTGTTGATGACCGACACGTAAGCACACCTTGGGGTCCAACAACTATGGAAATCGCTTCGAAAACCCAAAACTCCGAGTAATAGTGGACGAAACGGGCCAGAATTGCGAGCGTTGACGACGGACACGTAAACGCACCTTGGGGTTCAACAAGCATGGAAACCATTTGAGGACACCAAACGGTGAGTAATACTCCATGAAACGGGTCAGAATCGGCCAAAACCGCGAGTATTGATGTCCGACACGTAAGCGTACCTTGGGGTCCAACAACTATGGAAATCGCTTCGGAACCCCAAAACGGTGAGTAATAGTGCACGAAACGGGCCAGAAACGGCTAGAATTGCGAGCATTGACGACGGGCACGTAAACGCGCCTTGGGGTTCAACAACCATGGAAATCACCCCGGGACCCCAAAACAGTGAGTAATAGTCCACGAAACGGGTCAGAATCGGCCAGACCCGCGGGTGTTGATGACCGACACGTAAGCGCACCTTGGGATCCAACAACTATGGAAATCGCTTTGAAAACCAAAAACTGTGAGTAATAGTGCACGAAACGGGCCAGAATCGGCCAGAATTGTGAGTATTGACGACGGACACGGAAACGCACCTTGGGGTTCAACAACCATGGAAACCATTTGGGGACACCAAACGGTGAGTAATAGTCCACGAAACGGGTCAGAATCGGCCAAAACCGCGAGTATTGATGACCGACACATAAGCGCACCTTGGGGTCCAACAACTATGGAATTCGCTCCGCAACCCCAAAACGGTGAGTAATAGTGCACGAAACGGGCCAGAATCGGCCAGAACTGCGAGCGTTGACGACGGCCACGTAAACACACCTTGGGGTTCAACAACCACGAAAATCGCTTCGAAAACCCAAAACTCTGAGTAATAGTGGACAAAACGGGCCAGAATCGGCCAGAATTGCGAGCGTTGACGACGGACACGTAAACGCACCTTGGGGTTCAACAAGCATGGAAACCATTTGAGGACACCAAACGGTGAGTAATAGTCCATGAAACGGGTCAGAATCGGCCAAAACCGCGAGTATTGATGACCGACACGTAAGCGTACCTTGGGGTCCAACAACTATGGAAATCGCTTCGGAACCCCAAAACAGAGAGTAATAGTGCACGAAACGGGCCAGAATCGGCTAGAATTGCGAGCATTGACGACCGGCACGTAAACACGCCTTGGGGTTCAACAACCACGGAAATCACCCCGGGACCCCAAAACAGTGAGTAATAGTCCACGAAACGGGTCAGAATCGGCCAGACCCGCGGGTGTTGATGACCGACACGTAAGCGCACCTTGGGATCCAACAACTATGGAAATCGCTTTGAAAACCAAAAACTGTGAGTAATAGTGCACGAAACGGGCTAGAATCGGCCAGAATTGCGAGCATTGACGACGGACACGTAAACGCACCTTGGGGTTCAACAACCATGGAAACCATTTGGGGACACCAAACGATGAGTAATAGTCCACGAAACGGGCCAGAATCGGCCGCGAATATTGATGACCGACACGTAAGCGCACCTTGGGGTCCAACAACTATGGAAGTCGCTTCGGAACCCCAAAACGGTGAGTAATACTGCACGAAACGGGCCAGAATCGGCCAAAATTGTGAGCGTTGACGACGGGCACGTAAACACACCTTGGGGTTCAACAACCACGGAAATTGCTTTGGGACACCAAACAGTCAGTAATAGTACACGAAACGGGTCAGAATCGGCGAAAACCACGAGTGTTGATGACCGACAGGTAAACGCACCCCGGGGTTCGTCAATCGTGGAAATCTCCCCGGGACCCCAAAACAGTGAATAATAGTCGACAAAACGGGCCAGAATCGGCCAAAACTGTGAGTGTTGATGACCGACACGTAAGCGCACCTTGGGGTCCAACAACTATGGAAATCACTTCGAAACCCCAAAACGGTAAGTAATAGTGGACGAAACGGGCCAGAATCGGCCAGAATTGCGAGCGTTGACGACGGACACGTAAACGCACCTTGGGGTTCAACAACCACAGAAACCGCTTGCGGACACCAAACGGTGAGTAATAGTCCACGAAACGGGCCAGAATCGGCCAAAACCGCGAATATTGATGACCGACACGTAAGCGCACCTTGGGGTCCAACAACTATGGAATTCGCTTCGGAACCCCAAAACGGTGAGTAATAGTGCACGAAACGGGCCAGAATCGGCAAAAATTGCGAGCGTTGACGACAGGCACGTAAACACACCTTGGGGTTCAACAACCACGAAAATCGCTTCGGGACACCAAACAGTCAGTAATAGTACACGAAACGGGTCAGAATCGGCGAAAACCGCGAGTGTTGATGACCGACAGGTAAACGCACCCCAGGGTTCGTCAATCGTGGAAATCTCCCCGGGACCCCAAAACAGTGAATAATAGTCGACAAAACGGGCCAAAATCGGCCAAAACTGTGAGTGTTGATGACCGACACGTAAGCACACCTTGGGGTCCAACAACTATGGAAATCGCTTCGAAAACCCAAAACTCCGAGTAATAGTGGACGAAACGGGCCAGAATTGCGAGCGTTGACGACGGACACGTAAACGCACCTTGGGGTTCAACAAGCATGGAAACCATTTGAGGACACCAAACGGTGAGTAATACTCCATGAAACGGGTCAGAATCGGCCAAAACCGCGAGTATTGATGTCCGACACGTAAGCGTACCTTGGGGTCCAACAACTATGGAAATCGCTTCGGAACCCCAAAACGGTGAGTAATAGTGCACGAAACGGGCCAGAAACGGCTAGAATTGCGAGCATTGACGACGGGCACGTAAACGCGCCTTGGGGTTCAACAACCATGGAAATCACCCCGGGACCCCAAAACAGTGAGTAATAGTCCACGAAACGGGTCAGAATCGGCCAGACCCGCGGGTGTTGATGACCGACACGTAAGCGCACCTTGGGATCCAACAACTATGGAAATCGCTTTGAAAACCAAAAACTGTGAGTAATAGTGCACGAAACGGGCCAGAATCGGCCAGAATTGTGAGTATTGACGACGGACACGGAAACGCACCTTGGGGTTCAACAACCATGGAAACCATTTGGGGACACCAAACGGTGAGTAATAGTCCACGAAACGGGTCAGAATCGGCCAAAACCGCGAATATTGATGACCGACACATAAGCGCACCTTGGGGTCCAACAACTATGGAATTCGCTCCGCAACCCCAAAACGGTGAGTAATAGTGCACGAAACGGGCCAGAATCGGCCAGAACTGCGAGCGTTGACGACGGCCACGTAAACACACCTTGGGGTTCAACAACCACGAAAATCGCTTCGAAAACCCAAAACTCTGAGTAATAGTGGACAAAACGGGCCAGAATCGGCCAGAATTGCGAGCGTTGACGACGGACACGTAAACGCACCTTGGGGTTCAACAAGCATGGAAACCATTTGAGGACACCAAACGGTGAGTAATAGTCCATGAAACGGGTCAGAATCGGCCAAAACCGCGAGTATTGATGACCGACACGTAAGCGTACCTTGGGGTCCAACAACTATGGAAATCGCTTCGGAACCCCAAAACAGAGAGTAATAGTGCACGAAACGGGCCAGAATCGGCTAGAATTGCGAGCATTGACGACCGGCACGTAAACACGCCTTGGGGTTCAACAACCACGGAAATCACCCCGGGACCCCAAAACAGTGAGTAATAGTCCACGAAACGGGTCAGAATCGGCCAGACCCGCGGGTGTTGATGACCGACACGTAAGCGCACCTTGGGATCCAACAACTATGGAAATCGCTTTGAAAACCAAAAACTGTGAGTAATAGTGCACGAAACGGGCTAGAATCGGCCAGAATTGCGAGCATTGACGACGGACACGTAAACGCACCTTGGGGTTCAACAACCATGGAAACCATTTGGGGACACCAAACGATGAGTAATAGTCCACGAAACGGGCCAGAATCGGCCGCGAATATTGATGACCGACACGTAAGCGCACCTTGGGGTCCAACAACTATGGAAGTCGCTTCGGAACCCCAAAACGGTGAGTAATACTGCACGAAACGGGCCAGAATCGGCCAAAATTGTGAGCGTTGACGACGGGCACGTAAACACACCTTGGGGTTCAACAACCACGGAAATTGCTTTGGGACACCAAACAGTCAGTAATAGTACACGAAACGGGTCAGAATCGGCGAAAACCACGAGTGTTGATGACCGACAGGTAAACGCACCCCGGGGTTCGTCAATCGTGGAAATCTCCCCGGGACCCCAAAACAGTGAATAATAGTCGACAAAACGGGCCAGAATCGGCCAAAACTGTGAGTGTTGATGACCGACACGTAAGCGCACCTTGGGGTCCAACAACTATGGAAATCACTTCGAAACCCCAAAACGGTAAGTAATAGTGGACGAAACGGGCCAGAATCGGCCAGAATTGCGAGCGTTGACGACGGACACGTAAACGCACCTTGGGGTTCAACAACCACAGAAACCGCTTGCGGACACCAAACGGTGAGTAATAGTCCACGAAACGGGCCAGAATCGGCCAAAACCGCGAATATTGATGACCGACACGTAAGCGCACCTTGGGGTCCAACAACTATGGAATTCGCTTCGGAACCCCAAAACGGTGAGTAATAGTGCACGAAACGGGCCAGAATCGGCAAAAATTGCGAGCGTTGACGACAGGCACGTAAACACACCTTGGGGTTCAACAACCACGAAAATCGCTTCGGGACACCAAACAGTCAGTAATAGTACACGAAACGGGTCAGAATCGGCGAAAACCGCGAGTGTTGATGACCGACAGGTAAACGCACCCCAGGGTTCGTCAATCGTGGAAATCTCCCCGGGACCCCAAAACAGTGAATAATAGTCGACAAAACGGGCCAAAATCGGCCAAAACTGTGAGTGTTGATGACCGACACGTAAGCACACCTTGGGGTCCAACAACTATGGAAATCGCTTCGAAAACCCAAAACTCCGAGTAATAGTGGACGAAACGGGCCAGAATTGCGAGCGTTGACGACGGACACGTAAACGCACCTTGGGGTTCAACAAGCATGGAAACCATTTGAGGACACCAAACGGTGAGTAATACTCCATGAAACGGGTCAGAATCGGCCAAAACCGCGAGTATTGATGTCCGACACGTAAGCGTACCTTGGGGTCCAACAACTATGGAAATCGCTTCGGAACCCCAAAACGGTGAGTAATAGTGCACGAAACGGGCCAGAAACGGCTAGAATTGCGAGCATTGACGACGGGCACGTAAACGCGCCTTGGGGTTCAACAACCATGGAAATCACCCCGGGACCCCAAAACAGTGAGTAATAGTCCACGAAACGGGTCAGAATCGGCCAGACCCGCGGGTGTTGATGACCGACACGTAAGCGCACCTTGGGATCCAACAACTATGGAAATCGCTTTGAAAACCAAAAACTGTGAGTAATAGTGCACGAAACGGGCCAGAATCGGCCAGAATTGTGAGTATTGACGACGGACACGGAAACGCACCTTGGGGTTCAACAACCATGGAAACCATTTGGGGACACCAAACGGTGAGTAATAGTCCACGAAACGGGTCAGAATCGGCCAAAACCGCGAATATTGATGACCGACACATAAGCGCACCTTGGGGTCCAACAACTATGGAATTCGCTCCGCAACCCCAAAACGGTGAGTAATAGTGCACGAAACGGGCCAGAATCGGCCAGAACTGCGAGCGTTGACGACGGCCACGTAAACACACCTTGGGGTTCAACAACCACGAAAATCGCTTCGAAAACCCAAAACTCTGAGTAATAGTGGACAAAACGGGCCAGAATCGGCCAGAATTGCGAGCGTTGACGACGGACACGTAAACGCACCTTGGGGTTCAACAAGCATGGAAACCATTTGAGGACACCAAACGGTGAGTAATAGTCCATGAAACGGGTCAGAATCGGCCAAAACCGCGAGTATTGATGACCGACACGTAAGCGTACCTTGGGGTCCAACAACTATGGAAATCGCTTCGGAACCCCAAAACAGAGAGTAATAGTGCACGAAACGGGCCAGAATCGGCTAGAATTGCGAGCATTGACGACCGGCACGTAAACACGCCTTGGGGTTCAACAACCACGGAAATCACCCCGGGACCCCAAAACAGTGAGTAATAGTCCACGAAACGGGTCAGAATCGGCCAGACCCGCGGGTGTTGATGACCGACACGTAAGCGCACCTTGGGATCCAACAACTATGGAAATCGCTTTGAAAACCAAAAACTGTGAGTAAGAGTGCACCAAACGGGCTAGAATCGGCCAGAATGTCGAGCATTGACGACGGACACGTAAACGCACCTTGGGGTTCAACAACCATGGAAACCATTTGGGGACACCAAACGATGAGTAATAGTCCACGAAACGGGCCAGAATCGGCCGCGAATATTGATGACCGACACGTAAGCGCACCTTGGGGTCCAACAACTATGGAATTCGCTTCGGAACCCCAAAACGGTGAGTAATAGTGCACGAAACGGGCCAGAATCGGCCAAAATTGTGAGCGTTGACGACGGGCACGTAAACACACCTTGGGGTTCAACAACCACGGAAATTGCTTTGGGACACCAAACAGTTAGTAATAGTACACGAAACGGGTCAGAATCGGCGAAAACCACCAGTGTTGATGACCGACAGGTAAGCGCACCCCGGGGTTCGTCAATCGTGGAAATCTCCCCGGGACCCCAAAACAGTGAATAATAGTCGACAAAACGGGCCAGAATCGGCCAAAACTGTGAGTGTTGATGACCGACACGTAAGCGCACCTTGGGGTCCAACAACTATGGAAATCACTTCGAAACCCCAAAACGGTAAGTAATAGTGGACGAAACGGGCCAGAATCGGCCAGAATTGCGAGCGTTGACGACGGACACGTAAACGCACCTTGGGGTTCAACAACCACAGAAACCGCTTGCGGACACCAAACGGTGAGTAATAGTCCACGAAACGGGCCAGAATCGGCCAAAACCGCGAATATTGATGACCGACACGTAAGCGCACCTTGGGGTCCAACAACTATGGAATTCGCTTCGGAACCCCAAAACGGTGAGTAATAGTGCACGAAACGGGCCAGAATCGGCAAAAATTGCGAGCGTTGACGACAGGCACGTAAACACACCTTGGGGTTCAACAACCACGAAAATCGCTTCGGGACACCAAACAGTCAGTAATAGTACACGAAACGGGTCAGAATCGGCGAAAACCGCGAGTGTTGATGACCGACAGGTAAACGCACCCCGGGGTTCGTCAATCGTGGAAATCTCCCCGGGACCCCAAAACAGTGAATAATAGTCGACAAAACGGGCCAGAATCGGCCAAAACTATGAGTGTTGATGAGCGACACGTAAGCGCACGCTGGGGTCCAACAACTATGGAAATCGCTTCGAAAACCCAAAACTCTGAGTAATAGTGGACGATACGGGCCAGAATTGCGAGCGTTGACGACGGACACGTAAACGCACCTTGGGGTTCAACAAGCATGGAAACCATTTGAGGACACCAAACGGTGAGTAATACTCCATGAAACGGGTCAGAATCGGCCAAAACCGCGAGTATTGATGTCCGACACGTAAGCGTACGTTGGGGTCCAACAACTATGGAAATCGCTTCGGAACCCCAAAACGGTGAGTAATAGTGCACGAAACGGGCCAGAATCGGCTAGAATTGCGAGCATTGACGACGGGCACGTAAACACGCCTTGGGGTTCAACAACCACGGAAATCACCCCGGGACCCCAAAACAGTGAGTAATAGTCCACGAAACGGGTCAGAATCGGCCAGACCCGCGGGTGTTGATGACCGACACGTAAGCGCACCTTGGGATCCAACAACTATGGAAATCGCTTTGAAAACCAAAAATTGTGAGTAATAGTGCACGAAACGGGCTAGAATCGGCCAGAATTGCGAGCATTGACGACGGACACGTAAACGCACCTTGGGGTTAAACATCCATGGAAACCATTTGGGGACACCAACCGATGAGTAATAGTCCACGAAACGGGCCAGAATCGGCCAAAACCGCGAATATTGATGACCGACACGTAAGCGCACCTTGGGGTCCAACAACTATGGAATTCGCTTCGGAACCCCAAAACGGTGAGTAATAGTGCACGAAACGGGCCAGAATCGGCAAAAATTGCGAGCGTTGACGACAGGCACGTAAACACACCTTGGGGTTCAACAACCACGAAAATCACTTCGGGACACCAAACAGTCAGCAATAGTACACGAAACGGGTCAGAATCGGCCAGACCCGCGGGTGTTGATGACCGACACGTAAGCGCACCTTGGGATCCAACAACTATGGAAATCGCTTTGAAAACCAAAAACTGTGAGTAATAGTGCACGAAACGGGCCAGAATCGGCCAGAATTGTGAGTATTGACGACGGACACGGAAACGCACCTTGGGGTTCAACAACCATGGAAACCATTTGGGGACACCAAACGGTGAGTAATAGTCCACGAAACGGGTCAGAATCGGCCAAAACCGCGAATATTGATGACCGACACATAAGCGCACCTTGGGGTCCAACAACTATGGAATTCGCTCCGCAACCCCAAAACGGTGAGTAATAGTGCACGAAACGGGCCAGAATCGGCCAGAACTGCGAGCGTTGACGACGGCCACGTAAACACACCTTGGGGTTCAACAACCACGAAAATCGCTTCGAAAACCCAAAACTCTGAGTAATAGTGGACAAAACGGGCCAGAATCGGCCAGAATTGCGAGCGTTGACGACGGACACGTAAACGCACCTTGGGGTTTCAACAAGCATGGAAACCATTTGAGGACACCAAACGGTGAGTAATAGTCCATGAAACGGGTCAGAATCGGCCAAAACCGCGAGTATTGATGACCGACACGTAAGCGTACCTTGGGGTCCAACAACTATGGAAATCGCTTCGGAACCCCAAAACAGAGAGTAATAGTGCACGAAACGGGCCAGAATCGGCTAGAATTGCGAGCATTGACGACCGGCACGTAAACACGCCTTGGGGTTCAACAACCACGGAAATCACCCCGGGACCCCAAAACAGTGAGTAATAGTCCACGAAACGGGTCAGAATCGGCCAGACCCGCGGGTGTTGATGACCGACACGTAAGCGCACCTTGGGATCCAACAACTATGGAAATCGCTTTGAAAACCAAAAACTGTGAGTAAGAGTGCACCAAACGGGCTAGAATCGGCCAGAATGTCGAGCATTGACGACGGACACGTAAACGCACCTTGGGGTTCAACAACCATGGAAACCATTTGGGGACACCAAACGATGAGTAATAGTCCACGAAACGGGCCAGAATCGGCCGCGAATATTGATGACCGACACGTAAGCGCACCTTGGGGTCCAACAACTATGGAATTCGCTTCGGAACCCCAAAACGGTGAGTAATAGTGCACGAAACGGGCCAGAATCGGCCAAAATTGTGAGCGTTGACGACGGGCACGTAAACACACCTTGGGGTTCAACAACCACGGAAATTGCTTTGGGACACCAAACAGTCAGTAATAGTACACGAAACGGGTCAGAATCGGCGAAAACCACCAGTGTTGATGACCGACAGGTAAGCGCACCCCGGGGTTCGTCAATCGTGGAAATCTCCCCGGGACCCCAAAACAGTGAATAATAGTCGACAAAACGGGCCAGAATCGGCCAAAACTGTGAGTGTTGATGACCGACACGTAAGCGCACCTTGGGGTCCAACAACTATGGAAATCACTTCGAAACCCCAAAACGGTAAGTAATAGTGGACGAAACGGGCCAGAATCGGCCAGAATTGCGAGCGTTGACGACGGACACGTAAACGCACCTTGGGGTTCAACAACCACAGAAACCGCTTGCGGACACCAAACGGTGAGTAATAGTCCACGAAACGGGCCAGAATCGGCCAAAACCGCGAATATTGATGACCGACACGTAAGCGCACCTTGGGGTCCAACAACTATGGAATTCGCTTCGGAACCCCAAAACGGTGAGTAATAGTGCACGAAACGGGCCAGAATCGGCAAAAATTGCGAGCGTTGACGACAGGCACGTAAACACACCTTGGGGTTCAACAACCACGAAAATCGCTTCGGGACACCAAACAGTCAGTAATAGTACACGAAACGGGTCAGAATCGGCGAAAACCGCGAGTGTTGATGACCGACAGGTAAACGCACCCCGGGGTTCGTCAATCGTGGAAATCTCCCCGGGACCCCAAAACAGTGAATAATAGTCGACAAAACGGGCCAGAATCGGCCAAAACTATGAGTGTTGATGAGCGACACGTAAGCGCACGCTGGGGTCCAACAACTATGGAAATCGCTTCGAAAACCCAAAACTCTGAGTAATAGTGGACGATACGGGCCAGAATTGCGAGCGTTGACGACGGACACGTAAACGCACCTTGGGGTTCAACAAGCATGGAAACCATTTGAGGACACCAAACGGTGAGTAATACTCCATGAAACGGGTCAGAATCGGCCAAAACCGCGAGTATTGATGTCCGACACGTAAGCGTACGTTGGGGTCCAACAACTATGGAAATCGCTTCGGAACCCCAAAACGGTGAGTAATAGTGCACGAAACGGGCCAGAATCGGCTAGAATTGCGAGCATTGACGACGGGCACGTAAACACGCCTTGGGGTTCAACAACCACGGAAATCACCCCGGGACCCCAAAACAGTGAGTAATAGTCCACGAAACGGGTCAGAATCGGCCAGACCCGCGGGTGTTGATGACCGACACGTAAGCGCACCTTGGGATCCAACAACTATGGAAATCGCTTTGAAAACCAAAAACTATGAGTAATAGTGCACGAAACGGGCTAGAATCGGCCAGAATTGCGAGCATTGACGACGGACACGTAAACGCACCTTGGGGTTAAACATCCATGGAAACCATTTGGGGACACCAACCGATGAGTAATAGTCCACGAAACGGGCCAGAATCGGCCAAAACCGCGAATATTGATGACCGACACGTAAGCGCACCTTGGGGTCCAACAACTATGGAATTCGCTTCGGAACCCCAAAACGGTGAGTAATAGTGCACGAAACGGGCCAGAATCGGCAAAAATTGCGAGCGTTGACGACAGGCACGTAAACACACCTTGGGGTTCAACAACCACGAAAATCACTTCGGGACACCAAACAGTCAGCAATAGTACACGAAACGGGTCAGAATCGGCCAGACCCGCGGGTGTTGATGACCGACACGTAAGCGCACCTTGGGATCCAACAACTATGGAAATCGCTTTGAAAACCAAAAACTGTGAGTAATAGTGCACGAAACGGGCCAGAATCGGCCAGAATTGTGAGTATTGACGACGGACACGGAAACGCACCTTGGGGTTCAACAACCATGGAAACCATTTGGGGACACCAAACGGTGAGTAATAGTCCACGAAACGGGTCAGAATCGGCCAAAACCGCGAATATTGATGACCGACACATAAGCGCACCTTGGGGTCCAACAACTATGGAATTCGCTCCGCAACCCCAAAACGGTGAGTAATAGTGCACGAAACGGGCCAGAATCGGCCAGAACTGCGAGCGTTGACGACGGCCACGTAAACACACCTTGGGGTTCAACAACCACGAAAATCGCTTCGAAAACCCAAAACTCTGAGTAATAGTGGACAAAACGGGCCAGAATCGGCCAGAATTGCGAGCGTTGACGACGGACACGTAAACGCACCTTGGGGTTCAACAAGCATGGAAACCATTTGAGGACACCAAACGGTGAGTAATAGTCCATGAAACGGGTCAGAATCGGCCAAAACCGCGAGTATTGATGACCGACACGTAAGCGTACCTTGGGGTCCAACAACTATGGAAATCGCTTCGGAACCCCAAAACAGAGAGTAATAGTGCACGAAACGGGCCAGAATCGGCTAGAATTGCGAGCATTGACGACCGGCACGTAAACACGCCTTGGGGTTCAACAACCACGGAAATCACCCCGGGACCCCAAAACAGTGAGTAATAGTCCACGAAACGGGTCAGAATCGGCCAGACCCGCGGGTGTTGATGACCGACACGTAAGCGCACCTTGGGATCCAACAACTATGGAAATCGCTTTGAAAACCAAAAACTGTGAGTAAGAGTGCACCAAACGGGCTAGAATCGGCCAGAATGTCGAGCATTGACGACGGACACGTAAACGCACCTTGGGGTTCAACAACCATGGAAACCATTTGGGGACACCAAACGATGAGTAATAGTCCACGAAACGGGCCAGAATCGGCCGCGAATATTGATGACCGACACGTAAGCGCACCTTGGGGTCCAACAACTATGGAATTCGCTTCGGAACCCCAAAACGGTGAGTAATAGTGCACGAAATGGGCCAGAATCGGCCAAAATTGTGAGCGTTGACGAGGGGCACGTAAACACACCTTGGGGTTCAACAACCACGGAAATTGCTTTGGGACACCAAACAGTCAGTAATAGTACACGAAACGGGTCAGATCGGCGAAAACCACCAGTGTTGATGACCGACAGGTAAGCGCACCCCGGGGTTCGTCAATCGTGGAAATCTCCCCGGGACCCCAAAACAGTGAATAATAGTCGACAAAACGGGCCAGAATCGGCCAAAACTGTGAGTGTTGATGACCGACACGTAAGCGCACCTTGGGGTCCAACAACTATGGAAATCACTTCGAAACCCCAAACGGTAAGTAATAGTGGACGAAACGGGCCAGAATCGGCCAGAATTGCGAGCGTTGACGACGGACACGTAAACGCACCTTGGGGTTCAACAACCACAGAAACCGCTTGCGGACACCAAACGGTGAGTAATAGTCCACGAAACGAGCCAGAATCGGCCAAAACCGCGAATATTGATGACCGACACGTAAGCGCACCTTGGGGTCCAACAACTATGGAATTCGCTTCGGAACCCCAAAACGGTGAGCAATAGTGCACGAAACGGGCCAGAATCGGCAAAAATTGCGAGCGTTGACGACAGGCACGTAAACACACCTTGGGGTTCAACAACCACGAAAATCGCTTCGGGACACCAAACAGTCAGTAATAGTACACGAAACGGGTCAGAATCGGCGAAAACCGCGAGTGTTGATGACCGACAGGTAAACGCACCCCGGGGTTCGTCAATCGTGGAAATCTCCCCGGGACCCCAAAACAGTGAATAATAGTCGACAAAACGGGCCAGAATCGGCCAAAACTATGAGTGTTGATGAGCGACACGTAAGCGCACGCTGGGGTCCAACAACTATGGAAATCGCTTCGAAAACCCAAAACTCTGAGTAATAGTGGACGATACGGGCCAGAATTGCGAGCGTTGACGACGGACACGTAAACGCACCTTGGGGTTCAACAAGCATGGAAACCATTTGAGGACACCAAACGGTGAGTAATACTCCATGAAACGGGTCAGAATCGGCCAAAACCGCGAGTATTGATGTCCGACACGTAAGCGTACGTTGGGGTCCAACAACTATGGAAATCGCTTCGGAACCCCAAAACGGTGAGTAATAGTGCACGAAACGGGCCAGAATCGGCTAGAATTGCGAGCATTGACGACGGGCACGTAAACACGCCTTGGGGTTCAACAACCACGGAAATCACCCCGGGACCCCAAAACAGTGAGTAATAGTCCACGAAACGGGTCAGAATCGGCCAGACCCGCGGGTGTTGATGACCGACACGTAAGCGCACCTTGGGATCCAACAACTATGGAAATCGCTTTGAAAACCAAAAACTGTGAGTAATAGTGCACGAAACGGGCTAGAATCGGCCAGAATTGCGAGCATTGACGACGGACACGTAAACGCACCTTGGGGTTTAAACATCCATGGAAACCATTTGGGGACACCAACCGATGAGTAATAGTCCACGAAACGGGCCAGAATCGGCCAAAACCGCGAATATTGATGACCGACACGTAAGCGCACCTTGGGGTCCAACAACTATGGAATTCGCTTCGGAACCCCAAAACGGTGAGTAATAGTGCACGAAACGGGCCAGAATCGGCAAAAATTGCGAGCGTTGACGACAGGCACGTAAACACACCTTGGGGTTCAACAACCACGAAAATCACTTCGGGACACCAAACAGTCAGCAATAGTACACGAAACGGGTCAGAATCGGCGAAAACCGCGAGTGTTGATGACCGACAGGTAAACGCACCCCAGGGTTCGTCAATCGTGGAGATCTCCCCGGGACCCCAAAACAGTGAATAATAGTCGACAAAACGGGCCAGAATCGCCCAAAACTGTGAGTGTTGATGACCGACACGTAAGCACACCTTGGGGTCCAACAACTATGGAAATCGCTTCGAAAACCCAAAACTCCGAGTAATAGTGGACGAAACGGGCCAGAATTGCGAGCGTTGACGACGGACACGTAAACGCACCATGGGGTTCAACAAGCATGGAAACCATTTGAGGACACCAAACGGTGAGTAATACTCCATGAAACGGGTCAGAATCGGCCAAAACCGCGAGTATTGATGTCCGACACGTAAGCGTACCTTGGGGTCCAACAACTATGGAAATCGCTTCGGAACCCCAAAACGGTGAGTAATAGTGCACGAAACGGGCCAGAAACGGCTAGAATTGCGAGCATTGACGACGGGCACGTAAACGCGCCTTGGGGTTCAACAACCATGGAAATCACCCCGGGACCCCAAAACAGTGAGTAATAGTCCACGAAACGGGTCAGAATCGGCCAGACCCGCGGGTGTTGATGACCGACACGTAAGCGCACCTTGGGATCCAACAACTATGGAAATCGCTTTGAAAACCAAAAACTGTGAGTAATAGTGCACGAAACGGGCCAGAATCGGCCAGAATTGTGAGTATTGACGACGGACACGGAAACGCACCTTGGGGTTCAACAACCATGGAAACCATTTGGGGACACCAAACGGTGAGTAATAGTCCACGAAACGGGTCAGAATCGGCCAAAACCGCGAATATTGATGACCGACACATAAGCGCACCTTGGGGTCCAACAACTATGGAATTCGCTCCGCAACCCCAAAACGGTGAGTAATAGTGCACGAAACGGGCCAGAATCGGCCAGAACTGCGAGCGTTGACGACGGCCACGTAAACACACCTTGGGGTTCAACAACCACGAAAATCGCTTCGAAAACCCAAAACTCTGAGTAATAGTGGACAAAATGGGCTAGAATCGGCCAGAATTGCGAGCGTTGACGACGGACACGTAAACGCACCTTGGGGTTCAACAAGCATGGAAACCATTTGAGGACACCAAACGGTGAGTAATAGTCCATGAAACGGGTCAGAATCGGCCAAAACCGCTTGTATTGATGACCGACACGTAAGCGTACCTTGGGGTCCAACAACTATGGAAATCGCTTCGGAACCCCAAAACAGAGAGTAATAGTGCACGAAACGGGCCAGAATCGGCTAGAATTGCGAGCATTGACGACCGGCACGTAAACACGCCTTGGGGTTCAACAACCACGGAAATCACCCCGGGACCCCAAAACAGTGAGTAATAGTCCACGAAACGGGTCAGAATCGGCCAGACCCGCGGGTGTTGATGACCGACACGTAAGCGCACCTTGGGATCCAACAACTATGGAAATCGCTTTGAAAACCAAAAACTGTGAGTAATAGTGCACGAAACGGGCTAGAATCGGCCAGAATTGCGAGCATTGACGACGGACACGTAAACGCACCTTGGGGTTCAACAACCATGGAAACCATTTGGGGACACCAAACGATGAGTAATAGTCCACGAAACGGGCCAGAATCGGCCGCGAATATTGATGACCGACACGTAAGCGCACCTTGGGGTCCAACAACTATGTAATTCGCTTCGGAACCCCAAAACGGTGAGTAATAGTGCACGAAACGGGCCAGAATCGGCCAAAATTGTGAGCGTTGACGACGGGCACGTAAACACACCTTGGGGTTCAACAACCACGGAAATTGCTTTGGGACACCAAACAGTCAGTAATAGTACACGAAACGGGTCAGAATCGGCGAAAACCACGAGTGTTGATGACCGACAGGTAAACGCACCCTGGGGTTCGTCAATCGTGGAAATCTCCCCGGGACCCCAAAACAGTGAATAATAGTCGACAAAACGGGCCAGAATCGGCCAAAACTGTGAGTGTTGATGACCGACACGTAAGCGCACCTTGGGGTCCAACAACTATGGAAATCACTTCGAAACCCCAAAACGGTAAGTAATAGTGGACGAAACGGGCCAGAATCGGCCAGAATTGCGAGCGTTGACGACGGACACGTAAACGCACCTTGGGGTTCAACAACCACAGAAACCGCTTGCGGACACCAAACGGTGAGTAATAGTCCACGAAACGGGCCAGAATCGGCCAAAACCGCGAATATTGATGACCGACACGTAAGCGCACCTTGGGGTCCAACAACTATGGAATTCGCTTCGGAACCCCAAAACGGTGAGTAATAGTGCACGAAACGGGCCAGAATCGGCAAAAATTGCGAGCGTTGACGACAGGCACGTAAACACACCTTGGGGTTCAACAACCACGAAAATCGCTTCGGGACACCAAACAGTCAGTAATAGTACACGAAACGGGTCAGAATCGGCGAAAACCGCGAGTGTTGATGACCGACAGGTAAACGCACCCCAGGGTTCGTCAATCGTGGAAATCTCCCCGGGACCCCAAAACAGTGAATAATAGTCGACAAAACGGGCCAAAATCGGCCAAAACTGTGAGTGTTGATGACCGACACGTAAGCACACCTTGGGGTCCAACAACTATGGAAATCGCTTCGAAAACCCAAAACTCCGAGTAATAGTGGACGAAACGGGCCAGAATTGCGAGCGTTGACGACGGACACGTAAACGCACCTTGGGGTTCAACAAGCATGGAAACCATTTGAGGACACCAAACGGTGAGTAATACTCCATGAAACGGGTCAGAATCGGCCAAAACCGCGAGTATTGATGTCCGACACGTAATCGTACCTTGGGGTCCAACAACTATGGAAATCGCTTCGGAACCCCAAAACGGTGAGTAATAGTGCACGAAACGGGCCAGAAACGGCTAGAATTGCGAGCATTGACGACGGGCACGTAAACGCGCCTTGGGGTTCAACAACCATGGAAATCACCCCGGGACCCCAAAACAGTGAGTAATAGTCCACGAAACGGGTCAGAATCGGCCAGACCCGCGGGTGTTGATGACCGACACGTAAGCGCACCTTGGGATCCAACAACTATGGAAATCGCTTTGAAAACCAAAAACTGTGAGTAATAGTGCACGAAACGGGCCAGAATCGGCCAGAATTGTGAGTATTGACGACGGACACGGAAACGCACCTTGGGGTTCAACAACCATGGAAACCATTTGGGGACACCAAACGGTGAGTAATAGTCCACGAAACGGGTCAGAATCGGCCAAAACCGCGAATATTGATGACCGACACATAAGCGCACCTTGGGGTCCAACAACTATGGAATTCGCTCCGCAACCCCAAAACGGTGAGTAATAGTGCACGAAACGGGCCAGAATCGGCCAGAACTGCGAGCGTTGACGACGGCCACGTAAACACACCTTGGGGTTCAACAACCACGAAAATCGCTTCGAAAACCCAAAACTCTGAGTAATAGTGGACAAAACGGGCCAGAATCGGCCAGAATTGCGAGCGTTGACGACGGACACGTAAACGCACCTTGGGGTTCAACAAGCATGGAAACCATTTGAGGACACCAAACGGTGAGTAATAGTCCATGAAACGGGTCAGAATCGGCCAAAACCGCGAGTATTGATGTCCGACACGTAAGCGTACCTTGGGGTCCAACAACTATGGAAATCGCTTCGGAACCCCAAAACGGTGAGTAATAGTGCACGAAACGGGCCAGAAACGGCTAGAATTGCGAGCATTGACGACGGGCACGTAAACGCGCCTTGGGGTTCAACAACCATGGAAATCACCCCGGGACCCCAAAACAGTGAGTAATAGTCCACGAAACGGGTCAGAATCGGCCAGACCCGCGGGTGTTGATGACCGACACGTAAGCGCACCTTGGGATCCAACAACTATGGAAATCGCTTTGAAAACCAAAAACTGTGAGTAATAGTGCACGAAACGGGCCAGAATCGGCCAGAATTGTGAGTATTGACGACGGACACGGAAACGCACCTTGGGGTTCAACAACCATGGAAACCATTTGGGGACACCAAACGGTGAGTAATAGTCCACGAAACGGGTCAGAATCGGCCAAAACCGCGAATATTGATGACCGACACATAAGCGCACCTTGGGGTCCAACAACTATGGAATTCGCTCCGCAACCCCAAAACGGTGAGTAATAGTGCACGAAACGGGCCAGAATCGGCCAGAACTGCGAGCGTTGACGACGGCCACGTAAACACACCTTGGGGTTCAACAACCACGAAAATCGCTTCGAAAACCCAAAACTCTGAGTAATAGTGGACAAAACGGGCCAGAATCGGCCAGAATTGCGAGCGTTGACGACGGACACGTAAACGCACCTTGGGGTTCAACAAGCATGGAAACCATTTGAGGACACCAAACGGTGAGTAATAGTCCATGAAACGGGTCAGAATCGGCCAAAACCGCGAGTATTGATGACCGACACGTAAGCGTACCTTGGGGTCCAACAACTATGGAAATCGCTTCGGAACCCCAAAACAGAGAGTAATAGTGCACGAAACGGGCCAGAATCGGCTAGAATTGCGAGCATTGACGACCGGCACGTAAACACGCCTTGGGGTTCAACAACCACGGAAATCACCCCGGGACCCCAAAACAGTGAGTAATAGTCCACGAAACGGGTCAGAATCGGCCAGACCCGCGGGTGTTGATGACCGACACGTAAGCGCACCTTGGGATCCAACAACTATGGAAATCGCTTTGAAAACCAAAAACTGTGAGTAAGAGTGCACCAAACGGGCTAGAATCGGCCAGAATGTCGAGCATTGACGACGGACACGTAAACGCACCTTGGGGTTCAACAACCATGGAAACCATTTGGGGACACCAAACGATGAGTAATAGTCCACGAAACGGGCCAGAATCGGCCGCGAATATTGATGACCGACACGTAAGCGCACCTTGGGGTCCAACAACTATGGAATTCGCTTCGGAACCCCAAAACGGTGAGTAATAGTGCACGAAACGGGCCAGAATCGGCCAAAATTGTGAGCGTTCACGACGGGCACGTAAACACACCTTGGGGTTCAACAACCACGGAAATTGCTTTGGGACACCAAACAGTCAGTAATAGTACACGAAACGGGTCAGAATCGGCGAAAACCACCAGTGTTGATGACCGACAGGTAAACGCACCCCGGGGTTCGTCAATCGTGGAAATCTCCCCGGGACCCCAAAACAGTGAATAATAGTCGACAAAACGGGCCAGAATCGGCCAAAACTGTGAGTGTTGATGACCGACACGTAAGCGCACCTTGGGGTCCAACAACTATGGAAATCACTTCGAAACCCCAAAACGGTAAGTAATAGTGGACGAAACGGGCCAGAATCGGCCAGAATTGCGAGCGTTGACGACGGACACGTAAACGCACCTTGGGGTTCAACAACCACAGAAACCGCTTGCGGACACCAAACGGTGAGTAATAGTCCACGAAACGGGCCAGAATCGGCCAAAACCGCGAATATTGATGACCGACACGTAAGCGCACCTTGGGGTCCAACAACTATGGAATTCGCTTCGGAACCCCAAAACGGTGAGTAATAGTGCACGAAACGGGCCAGAATCGGCAAAAATTGCGAGCGTTGACGACAGGCACGTAAACACACCTTGGGGTTCAACAACCACGAAAATCGCTTCGGGACACCAAACAGTCAGTAATAGTACACGAAACGGGTCAGAATCGGCGAAAACCGCGAGTGTTGATGACCGACAGGTAAACGCACCCCGGGGTTCGTCAATCGTGGAAATCTCCCCGGGACCCCAAAACAGTGAATAATAGTCGACAAAACGGGCCAGAATCGGCCAAAACTATGAGTGTTGATGAGCGACACGTAAGCGCACGCTGGGGTCCAACAACTATGGAAATCGCTTCGAAAACCCAAAACTCTGAGTAATAGTGGACGATACGGGCCAGAATTGCGAGCGTTGACGACGGACACGTAAACGCACCTTGGGGTTCAACAAGCATGGAAACCATTTGAGGACACCAAACGGTGAGTAATACTCCATGAAACGGGTCAGAATCGGCCAAAACCGCGAGTATTGATGTCCGACACGTAAGCGTACGTTGGGGTCCAACAACTATGGAAATCGCTTCGGAACCCCAAAACGGTGAGTAATAGTGCACGAAACGGGCCAGAATCGGCTAGAATTGCGAGCATTGACGACGGGCACGTAAACACGCCTTGGGGTTCAACAACCACGGAAATCACCCCGGGACCCCAAAACAGTGAGTAATAGTCCACGAAACGGGTCAGAATCGGCCAGACCCGCGGGTGTTGATGACCGACACGTAAGCGCACCTTGGGATCCAACAACTATGGAAATCGCTTTGAAAACCAAAAACTGTGAGTAATAGTGCACGAAACGGGCTAGAATCGGCCAGAATTGCGAGCATTGACGACGGACACGTAAACGCACCTTGGGGTTAAACATCCATGGAAACCATTTGGGGACACCAAACGATGAGTAATAGTCCACGAAACGGGCCAGAATCGGCCAAAACCGCGAATATTGATGACCGACACGTAAGCGCACCTTGGGGTCCAACAACTATGGAATTCGCTTCGGAACCCCAAAACGGTGAGTAATAGTGCACGAAACGGGCCAGAATCGGCAAAAATTGCGAGCGTTGACGACAGGCACGTAAACACACCTTGGGGTTCAACAACCACGAAAATCACTTCGGGACACCAAACAGTCAGCAATAGTACACGAAACGGGTCAGAATCGGCGAAAACCGCGAGTGTTGATGACCGACAGGTAAACGCACCCCAGGGTTCGTCAATCGTGGAGATCTCCCCGGGACCCCAAAACAGTGAATAATAGTCGACAAAACGGGCCAGAATCGCCCAAAACTGTGAGTGTTGATGACCGACACGTAAGCACACCTTGGGGTCCAACAACTATGGAAATCGCTTCGAAAACCCAAAACTCCGAGTAATAGTGGACGAAACGGGCCAGAATTGCGAGCGTTGACGACGGACACGTAAACGCACCTTGGGGTTCAACAAGCATGGAAACCATTTGAGGACACCAAACGGTGAGTAATACTCCATGAAACGGGTCAGAATCGGCCAAAACCGCGAGTATTGATGTCCGACACGTAAGCGTACCTTGGGGTCCAACAACTATGGAAATCGCTTCGGAACCCCAAAACGGTGAGTAATAGTGCACGAAACGGGCCAGAAACGGCTAGAATTGCGAGCATTGACGACGGGCACGTAAACGCGCCTTGGGGTTCAACAACCATGGAAATCACCCCGGGACCCCAAAACAGTGAGTAATAGTCCACGAAACGGGTCAGAATCGGCCAGACCCGCGGGTGTTGATGACCGACACGTAAGCGCACCTTGGGATCCAACAACTATGGAAATCGCTTTGAAAACCAAAAACTGTGAGTAATAGTGCACGAAACGGGCCAGAATCGGCCAGAATTGTGAGTATTGACGACGGACACGGAAACGCACCTTGGGGTTCAACAACCATGGAAACCATTTGGGGACACCAAACGGTGAGTAATAGTCCACGAAACGGGTCAGAATCGGCCAAAACCGTGAATATTGATGACCGACACATAAGCGCACCTTGGGGTCCAACAACTATGGAATTCGCTCCGCAACCCCAAAACGGTGAGTAATAGTGCACGAAACGGGCCAGAATCGGCCAGAACTGCGAGCGTTGACGACGGCCACGTAAACACACCTTGGGGTTCAACAACCACGAAAATCGCTTCGAAAACCCAAAACTCTGAGTAATAGTGGACAAAACGGGCTAGAATCGGCCAGAATTGCGAGCGTTGACGACGGACACGTAAACGCACCTTGGGGTTCAACAAGCATGGAAACCATTTGAGGACACCAAACGGTGAGTAATAGTCCATGAAACGGGTCAGAATCGGCCAAAACCGCGAGTATTGATGACCGACACGTAAGCGTACCTTGGGGTCCAACAACTATGGAAATCGCTTCGGAACCCCAAAACAGAGAGTAATAGTGCACGAAACGGGCCAGAATCGGCTAGAATTGCGAGCATTGACGACCGGCACGTAAACACGCCTTGGGGTTCAACAACCACGGAAATCACCCCGGGACCCCAAAACAGTGAGTAATAGTCCACGAAACGGGTCAGAATCGGCCAGACCCGCGGGTGTTGATGACCGACACGTAAGCGCACCTTGGGATCCAACAACTATGGAAATCGCTTTGAAAACCAAAAACTGTGAGTAATAGTGCACGAAACGGGCTAGAATCGGCCAGAATTGCGAGCATTGACGACGGACACGTAAACGCACCTTGGGGTTCAACAACCATGGAAACCATTTGGGGACACCAAACGATGAGTAATAGTCCACGAAACGGGCCAGAATCGGCCGCGAATATTGATGACCGACACGTAAGCGCACCTTGGGGTCCAACAACTATGGAATTCGCTTCGGAACCCCAAAACGGTGAGTAATAGTGCACGAAACGGGCCAGAATCGGCCAAAATTGTGAGCGTTGACGACGGGCACGTAAACACACCTTGGGGTTCAACAACCACGGAAATTGCTTTGGGACACCAAACAGTCAGTAATAGTACACGAAACGGGTCAAAATCGGCGAAAACCACGAGTGTTGATGACCGACAGGTAAACGCACCCTGGGGTTCGTCAATCGTGGAAATCTCCCCGGGACCCCAAAACAGTGAATAATAGTCGACAAAACGGGCCAGAATCGGCCAAAACTGTGAGTGTTGATGACCGACACGTAAGCGCACCTTGGGGTCCAACAACTATGGAAATCACTTCGAAACCCCAAAACGGTAAGTAATAGTGGACGAAACGGGCCAGAATCGGCCAGAATTGCGAGCGTTGACGACGGACACGTAAACGCACCTTGGGGTTCAACAACCACAGAAACCGCTTGCGGACACCAAACGGTGAGTAATAGTCCACGAAACGGGCCAGAATCGGCCAAAACCGCGAATATTGATGACCGACACGTAAGCGCACCTTGGGGTCCAACAACTATGGAATTCGCTTCGGAACCCCAAAACGGTGAGTAATAGTGCACGAAACGGGCCAGAATCAGCAAAAATTGCGAGCGTTGACGACAGGCACGTAAACACACCTTGGGGTTCAACAACCACGAAAATCGCTTCGGGACACCAAACAGTCAGTAATAGTACACGAAACGGGTCAGAATCGGCGAAAACCGCGAGTGTTGATGACCGACAGGTAAACGCACCCCAGGGTTCGTCAATCGTGGAAATCTCCCCGGGACCCTAAAACAGTGAATAATAGTCGACAAAACGGGCCAAAATCGGCCAAAACTGTGAGTGTTGATGACCGACACGTAAGCACACCTTGGGGTCCAACAACTATGGAAATCGCTTCGAAAACCCAAAACTCCGAGTAATAGTGGACGAAACGGGCCAGAATTGCGAGCGTTGACGACGGACACGTAAACGCACCTTGGGGTTCAACAAGCATGGAAACCATTTGAGGACACCAAACGGTGAGTAATACTCGATGAAACGGGTCAGAATCGGCCAAAACCGCGAGTATTGATGTCCGACACGTAAGCGTACGTTGGGGTCCAACAACTATGGAAATCGCTTCGGAACCCCAAAACGGTGAGTAATAGTGCACGAAACGGGCCAGAAACGGCTAGAATTGCGAGCATTGACGACGGGCACGTAAACGCGCCTTGGGGTTCAACAACCATGGAAATCACCCCGGGACCCCAAAACAGTGAGTAATAGTCCACGAAACGGGTCAGAATCGGCCAGACCCGCGGGTGTTGATGACCGACACGTAAGCGCACCTTGGGATCCAACAACTATGGAAATCGCTTTGAAAACCAAAAACTGTGAGTAATAGTGCACGAAACGGGCCAGAATCGGCCAGAATTGTGAGTATTGACGACGGACACGGAAACGCACCTTGGGGTTCAACAACCATGGAAACCATTTGGGGACACCAAACGGTGAGTAATAGTCCACGAAACGGGTCAGAATCGGCCAAAACCGCGAATATTGATGACCGACACATAAGCGCACCTTGGGGTCCAACAACTATGGAATTCGCTCCGCAACCCCAAAACGGTGAGTAATAGTGCACGAAACGGGCCAGAATCGGCCAGAACTGCGAGCGTTGACGACGGCCACGTAAACACACCTTGGGGTTCAACAACCACGAAAATCGCTTCGAAAACCCAAAACTCTGAGTAATAGTGGACAAAACGGGCCAGAATCGGCCAGAATTGCGAGCGTTGACGACGGACACGTAAACGCACCTTGGGGTTCAACAAGCATGGAAACCATTTGAGGACACCAAACGGTGAGTAATAGTCCATGAAACGGGTCAGAATCGGCAAAAACCGCGAGTATTGATGACCGACACGTAAGCGTACCTTGGGGTCCAACAACTATGGAAATCGCTTCGGAACCCCAAAACAGAGAGTAATAGTGCACGAAACGGGCCAGAATCGGCTAGAATTGCGAGCATTGACGACCGGCACGTAAACACGCCTTGGGGTTCAACAACCACGGAAATCACCCCGGGACCCCAAAACAGTGAGTAATAGTCCACGAAACGGGTCAGAATCGGCCAGACCCGCGGGTGTTGATGACCGACACGTAAGCGCACCTTGGGATCCAACAACTATGGAAATCGCTTTGAAAACCAAAAACTGTGAGTAAGAGTGCACGAAACGGGCTAGAATCGGCCAGAATGTCGAGCATTGACGACGGACACGTAAACGCACCTTGGGGTTCAACAACCATGGAAACCATTTGGGGACACCAAACGATGAGTAATAGTCCACGAAACGGGCCAGAATCGGCCGCGAATATTGATGACCGACACGTAAGCGCACCTTGGGGTCCAACAACTATGGAATTCGCTTCGGAACCCCAAAACGGTGAGTAATAGTGCACGAAACGGGCCAGAATCGGCCAAAATTGTGAGCGTTGACGACGGGCACGTAAACACACCTTGGGGTTCAACAACCACAGAAATTGCTTTGGGACACCAAACAGTCAGTAATAGTACACGAAACGGGTCAGAATCGGCGAAAACCACGAGTGTTGATGACCGACAGGTAAACGCACCCCGGGGTTCGTCAATCGTGGAAATCTCCCCGGGACCCCAAAACAGTGAATAATAGTCGACAAAACGGGCCAGAATCGGCCAAAACTGTGAGTGTTGATGACCGACACGTAAGCGCACCTTGGGGTCCAACAACTATGGAAATCACTTCGAAACCCCAAAACGGTAAGTAATAGTGGACGAAACGGGCCAGAATCGGCCAGAATTGCGAGCGTTGACGACGGACACGTAAACGCACCTTGGGTTTCAACAACCACAGAAACCGCTTGCGGACACCAAACGGTGAGTAATAGTCCACGAAACGGGCCAGAATCGGCCAAAACCGCGAATATTGATGACCGACACGTAAGCGCACCTTGGGGTCCAACAACTATGGAATTCGCTTCGGAACCCCAAAACGGTGAGTAATAGTGCACGAAACGGGCCAGAATCGGCAAAAATTGCGAGCGTTGACGACGGACACGTAAACGCACCTTGGGGTTCAACAAGCATGGAAACCATTTGAGGACACCAAACGGTGAGTAATACTCCATGAAACGGGTCAGAATCGGCCAAAACCGCGAGTATTGATGTCCGACACGTAAGCGTACCTTGGGGTCCAACAACTATGGAAATCGCTTCGGAACCCCAAAACGGTGAGTAATAGTGCACGAAACGGGCCAGAAACGGCTAGAATTGCGAGCATTGACGACGGGCACGTAAACGCGCCTTGGGGTTCAACAACCATGGAAATCACCCCGGGACCCCAAAACAGTGAGTAATAGTCCACGAAACGGGTCAGAATCGGCCAGACCCGCGGGTGTTGATGACCGACACGTAAGCGCACCTTGGGATCCAACAACTATGGAAATCGCTTTGAAAACCAAAAACTGTGAGTAATAGTGCACGAAACGGGCCAGAATCGGCCAGAATTGTGAGTATTGACGACGGACACGGAAACGCACCTTGGGGTTCAACAACCATGGAAACCATTTGGGGACACCAAACGGTGAGTAATAGTCCATGAAACGGGTCAGAATCGGCCAAAACCGCGAATATTGATGACCGACACATAAGCGCACCTTGGGGTCCAACAACTATGGAATTCGCTCCGCAACCCCAAAACGGTGAGTAATAGTTCACGAAACGGGCCAGAATCGGCCAGAACTGCGAGCGTTGACGACGGCCACGTAAACACACCTTGGGGTTCAACAACCACAAAAATCGCTTCGAAAACCCAAAACTCTGAGTAATAGTGGACGAAACGGGCCAGAATCGGCCAGAATTGCGAGCGTTGACGACGGACACGTAAACGCACCTTGGGGTTCAACAAGCATGGAAACCATTTGAGGACACCAAACGGTGAGTAATAGTCCATGAAACGGGTCAGAATCGGCCAAAACCGCGAGTATTGATGACCGACACGTAAGCGTACCTTGGGGTCCAACAACTATGGAAATCGCTTCGGAACCCCAAAACAGAGAGTAATAGTGCACGAAACGGGCCAGAATCGGCTAGTATTGCGAGCATTGACGACCGGCACGTAAACACGCCTTGGGGTTCAAAAACCACGGAAATCACCCCGGGACCCCAAAACAGTGAGTAATAGTCCACGAAACGGGTCAGAATCGGCCAGACCCGCGGGTGTTGATGACCGACACGTAAGCGCACCTTGGGATCCAACAACTATGGAAATCGCTTTGAAAACCAAAAACTGTGAGTAAGAGTGCACGAAACAGGCTAGAATCGGCCAGAATGTCGAGCATTGACGACGGACACGTAAACGCACCTTGGGGTTCAACAACCATGGAAACCATTTGGGGACACCAAACGATGAGTAATAGTCCACGAAACGGGCCAGAATCGGCCGCGAATATTGATGACCGACACGTAAGCGCACCTTGGGGTCCAACAACTATGGAATTCGCTTCGGAACCCCAAAACGGTGAGTAATAGTGCACGAAACGGGCCAGAATCGGCCAAAATTGTGAGCGTTGACGACGGGCACGTAAACACACCTTGGGGTTCAACAACCACGGAAATTGCTTTGGGACACCAAACAGTCAGTAATAGTACACGAAACGGGTCAGAATCGGCGAAAACCACGAGTGTTGATGACCGACAGGTAAACGCACCCCGGGGTTCGTCAATCGTGGAAATCTCCCCGGGACCCCCAAAACAGTGAATAATAGTCGACAAAACGGGCCAGAATCGGCCAAAACTGTGAGTGTTGATGACCGACACGTAAGCGCACCTTGGGGTCCAACAACTATGGAAATCACTTCGAAACCCCAAAACGGTAAGTAATAGTGGACGAAACGGGCCAGAATCGGCCAGAATTGCGAGCGTTGACGACGGACACGTAAACGCACCTTGGGGTTCAACAACCACAGAAACCGCTTGCGGACACCAAACGGTGAGTAATAGTCCACGAAACGGGCCAGAATCGGCCAAAACCGCGAATATTGATGACCGACACGTAAGCGCACCTTGGGGTCCAACAACTATGGAATTCGCTTCGGAACCCCAAAACGGTGAGTAATAGTGCACGAAACGGGCCAGAATCGGCAAAAATTGCGAGCGTTGACGACAGGCACGTAAACACACCTTGGGGTTCAACAACCACGAAAATCGCTTCGGGACACCAAACAGTCAGTAATAGTACACGAAACGGGTCAGAATCGGCGAAAACCGCGAGTGTTGATGACCGACAGGTAAACGCACCCCAGGGTTCGTCAATCGTGGAAATCTCCCCGAGACCCCAAAACAGTGAATAATAGTCGACAAAACGGGCCAGAATCGGCCAAAACTGTGAGTGTTGATGACCGACACGTAAGCACACCTTGGGGTCCAACAACTATGGAAATCGCTTCGAAAACCCAAAACTCCGAGTAATAGTGGACGAAACGGGCCAGAATTGCGAGCGTTGACGACGGACACGTAAACGCACCTTGGGGTTCAACAAGCATGGAAACCATTTGAGGACACCAAACGGTGAGTAATACTCCATGAAACGGGTCAGAATCGGCCAAAACCGCGAGTATTGATGTCCGACACGTAAGCGTACCTTGGGGTCCAACAACTATGGAAATCGCTTCGGAACCCCAAAACGGTGAGTAATAGTGCACGAAACGGGCCAGAAACGGCTAGAATTGCGAGCATTGACGACGGGCACGTAAACGCGCCTTGGGGTTCAACAACCATGGAAATCACCCCGGGACCCCAAAACAGTGAGTAATAGTCCACGAAACGGGTCAGAATCGGCCAGACCCGCGGGTGTTGATGACCGACACGTAAGCGCACCTTGGGATCCAACAACTATGGAAATCGCTTTGAAAACCAAAAACTGTGAGTAATAGTGCACGAAACGGGCCAGAATCGGCCAGAATTGTGAGTATTGACGACGGACACGGAAACGCACCTTGGGGTTCAACAACCATGGAAACCATTTGGGGACACCAAACGGTGAGTAATAGTCCACGAAACGGGTCAGAATCGGCCAAAACCGCGAATATTGATGACCGACACATAAGCGCACCTTGGGGTCCAACAACTATGGAATTCGCTCCGCAACCCCAAAACGGTGAGTAATAGTTCACGAAACGGGCCAGAATCGGCCAGAACTGCGAGCGTTGACGACGGCCACGTAAACACACCTTGGGGTTCAACAACCATGAAAATCGCTTCGAAAACCCAAAACTCTGAGTAATAGTGGACGAAACGGGCCAGAATCGGCCAGAATTGCGAGCGTTGACGACGGACACGTAAACGCACCTTGGGGTTCAACAAGCATGGAAACCATTTGAGGACACCAAACGGTGAGTAATAGTCCATGAAACGGGTCAGAATCGGCCAAAACCGCGAGTATTGATGACCGACACGTAAGCGTACCTTGGGGTCCAACAACTATGGAAATCGCTTCGGAACCCCAAAACAGAGAGTAATAGTGCACGAAACGGGCCAGAATCGGCTAGTATTGCGAGCATTGACGACCGGCACGTAAACACGCCTTGGGGTTCAACAACCACGGAAATCACCCCGGGACCCCAAAACAGTGAGTAATAGTCCACGAAACGGGTCAGAATCGGCCAGACCCGCGGGTGTTGATGACCGACACGTAAGCGCACCTTGGGATCCAACAACTATGGAAATCGCTTTGAAAACCAAAAACTGTGAGTAATAGTGCACGAAACGGGCTAGAATCGGCCAGAATTGCGAGCATTGACGACGGACACGTAAACGCACCTTGGGGTTCAACAACCATGGAAACCATTTGGGGACACCAAACGATGAGTAATAGTCCACGAAACGGGCCAGAATCGGCCGCAAATATTGATGACCGACACGTAAGCGCACCTTGGGGTCCAACAACTATGGAATTCGCTTCGGAACCCCAAAACGGTGAGTAATAGTGCACGAAACGGGCCAGAATTGGCCAAAATTGTGAGCGTTGACGACGGGCACGTAAACACACCTTGGGGTTCAACAACCACGGAAATTGCTTTGGGACACCAAACAGTCAGTAATAGTACACGAAACGGGTCAGAATCGGCGAAAACCACGAGTGTTGATGACCGACAGGTAAACGCACCCCGGGGTTCGTCAATCGTGGAAATCTCCCCGGGACCCCAAAACAGTGAATAATAGTCGACAAAACGGGCCAGAATCGGCCAAAACTGTGAGTGTTGATGACCGACACGTAAGCGCACCTTGGGGTCCAATAACTATGGAAATCACTTCGAAACCCCAAAACGGTAAGTAATAGTGGACGAAACGGGCCAGAATCGGCCAGAATTGCGAGCGTTGACGACGGACACGTAAACGCACCTTGGGGTTCAACAACCACAGAAACCGCTTGCGGACACCAAACGGTGAGTAATAGTCCATGAAACGGGTCAGAATCGGCCAAACCCGCGAATATTGATGACCGACACGTAAGCGCATCTTGGGGTCCAACAACTATGGAATTCGCTTCGGAACCCCAAAACGGTGAGTTATAGTGCACGAAACGGCCAGAATCGGCCAGAATTGCGAGCGTTGATGACGGGCACGTAAACGCGCCTTGGGGTTGATGACCGACACGTAAGCGCACCTTGGGGTCCAACAACTATGGAAATCGCTTCGAAAACCCAAAACTCTGAGTAATAGTGGACGAAACGGGCCAGAATCGGCCAGAATTGCGAGCGTTGACGACGGACACGTAAACGCACCTTGGGGTTCAACAAGCATGGAAACCATTTGAGGACACCAAACGGTGAGTAATAGTCCATGAAACGGGTGAGAATCGGCCAAAACCGCGAGTATTGATGACCGACACGTAAGCGTACCTTGGGGTCCAACAACTATGGAAATCGCTTCGGAACCCCAAAACGGTGAGTAATAGTGCACGAAACGGGCCAGAAACGGCTAGAATTGCGAGCATTGACGACGGGCACGTAAACGCGCCTTGGGGTTCAACAACCATGGAAATCACCCCGGGACCCCAAAACAGTGAGTAATAGTCCACGAAACGGGTCAGAATCGGCCAGACCCGCGGGTGTTGATGACCGACACGTAAGCGCACCTTGGGATCCAACAACTATGGAAATCGCTTTGAAAACCAAAAACTGTGAGTAATAGTGCACGAAACGGGCCAGAATCGGCCAGAATTGTGAGTATTGACGACGGACACGTAAACGCACCTTGGGGTTCAACAACCATGGAAACCATTTGGGGACACCAAACGGTGAGTAATAGTCCACGAAACGGGTCAGAATCGGCCAAAACCGCGAATATTGATGACCGACACATAAGCGCACCTTGGGGTCCAACAACTATGGAATTCGCTCTGCAACCCCAAAACGGTGAGTAATAGTTCACGAAACGGGCCAGAATCGGCCAGAACTGCGAGCGTTGACGACGGCCACGTAAACACACCTTGGGGTTCAACAACCACGAAAATCGCTTTGAAAACCCAAAACTCTGAGTAATAGTGGACGAAACGGGCCAGAATCGGCCAGAATTGCGAGCGTTGACGACGGACACGTAAACGCACCTTGGGGTTCAACAAGCATGGAAACCATTTGAGGACACCAAACGGTGAGTAATAGTCCATGAAACGGGTCAGAATCGGCCAAAACCGCGAGTATTGATGACCGACACGTAAGCGTACCTTGGGGTCCAACAACTATGGAAATCGCTTCGGAACCCCAAAACAGAGAGTAATAGTGCACGAAACGGGCCAGAATCGGCTAGTATTGCGAGCATTGACGACCGGCACGTAAACACCCCTTGGGGTTCAACAACCACGGAAATCACCCCGGGACCCCAAAACAGTGAGTAATAGTCCACGAAACGGGTCAGAATCGGCCAGACCCGCGGGTGTTGATGACCGACACGTAAGCGCACCTTGGGATCCAACAACTATGGAAATCGCTTTGAAAACCAAAAACTGTGAGTAATAGTGCACGAAACGGGCTAGAATCTGCCAGAATTGCGAGCATTGACGACGGACACGTAAACGCACCTTGGGGTTCAACAACCATGGAAACCATTTGGGGACACCAAACGATGAGTAATAGTCCATGAAACGGGCCAGAATCGGCCGCAAATATTGATGACCGACACGTAAGCGCACCTTGGGGTCCAACAACTATGGAATTCGCTTCGGAACCCCAAAACGGTGAGTAATAGTGCACGAAACGGGCCAGAATCGGCCAAAATTGTGAGCGTTGACGACGGGCACGTAAACACACCTTGGGGTTCAACAACCACGGAAATTGCTTTGGGACACCAAACAGTCAGTAATAGTACACGAAACGGGTCAGAATCGGCGAAAACCACGAGTGTTGATGACCGACAGGTAAACGCACCCTGGGGTTCGTCAATCGTGGAAATCTCCCCGGGACCCCAAAACAGTGAATAATAGTCGACAAAACGGGCCAGAATCGGCCAAAACTGTGAGTGTTGATGACCGACACGTAAGCGCACCTTGGGGTCCAACAACTATGGAAATCACTTCGAAACCCCAAAACGGTAAGTAATAGTGGACGAAACGGGCCAGAATCGGCCAGAATTGCGAGCGTTGACGACGGACACGTAAACGCACCTTGGGGTTCAACAACCACAGAAACCGCTTGCGGACACCAAACGGTGAGTAATAGTCCATGAAACGGGTCAGCATCGGCCAAAACCGCGAATATTGATGACCGACACGTAAGCGCATCTTGGGGTCCAACAACTATGGAATTCGCTTCGGAACCCCAAAACGGTGAGTTATAGTGCACGAAACGGCCAGAATCGGCCAGAATTGCGAGCGTTGACGACGGGCACGTAAACGCGCCTTGGGGTTGATGACCGACACGTAAGCGCACCTTGGGGTCCAACAACTATGGAAATCGCTTCGAAAACCCAAAACTCTGAGTAATAGTGGACGAAACGGGCCAGAATCGGCCAGAATTGCGAGCGTTGACGACGGACACGTCAACGCACCTTGGGGTTCAACAAGCATGGAAACCATTTGAGGACACCAAACGGTGAGTAATAGTCCATGAAACGGGTGAGAATCGGCCAAAACCGCGAGTATTGATGACCGACACGTAAGCGTACCTTGGGGTCCAACAACTATGGAAACCGCTTCGGAACCCCAAAACGGTGAGTAATAGTGCACGAAACGGGCCAGAAACGGCTAGAATTGCGAGCATTGACGACGGGCACGTAAACGCGCCTTGGGGTTCAACAACCATGGAAATCACCCCGGGACCCCAAAACAGTGAGTAATAGTCCACGAAACGGGTCAGAATCGGCCAGACCCGCGGGTGTTGATGACCGACACGTAAGCGCACCTTGGGATCCAACAACTATGGAAATCGCTATGAAAACCAAAAACTGTGAGTAATAGTGCACGAAACGGGCCAGAATCGGCCAGAATTGTGAGTATTGACGACGGACACGTAAACGCACCTTGGGGTTCAACAACCATGGAAACCATTTGGGGACACCAAACGGTGAGTAATAGTCCACGAAACGGGTCAGAATCGGCCAAAACCGCGAATATTGATGACCGACACATAAGCGCACCTTGGGGTCCAACAACTATGGAATTCGCTCCGCAACCCCAAAACGGTGAGTAATAGTGCACGAAACGGGCCAGAATCGGCCAGAACTGCGAGCGTTGACGACGGCCACGTCAACACACCTTGGGGTTCAACAACCACGAAAATCGCTTCGAAAACCCAAAACTCTGAGTAATAGTGGACGAAACGGGCCAGAATCGGCCAGAATTGCGAGCGTTGACGACGGACACGTAAACGCACCTTGGGGTTCAACAAGCATGGAAACCATTTGAGGACACCAAACGGTGAGTAATAGTCCATGAAACGGGTCAGAATCGGCTAAAACCGCGAGTATTGATGACCGACACGTAAGCGTACCTTGGGGTCCAACAACTATGGAAATCGCTTCGGAACCCCAAAACAGAGAGTAATAGTGCACGAAACGGGCCAGAATCGGCTAGAATTGCGAGCATTGACGACCGGCACGTAAACACGCCTTGGGGTTCAACAACCACGGAAATCACCCCGGGACCCCAAAACAGTGAGTAATAGTCCACGAAACGGGTCAGAATCGGCCAGACCCGCGGGTGTTGATGACCGACACGTAAGCGCACCTTGGGATCCAACAACTATGGAAATCGCTTTGAAAACCAAAAACTGTGAGTAATAGTGCACGAAACGGGCTAGAATCGGCCAGAATTGCGAGCATTGACGACGGACACGTAAACGCACCTTGGGGTTCAACAACCATGGAAACCATTTGGGGACACCAAACGGTGAGTAATAGTCCATGAAACGGGTGAGAATCGGCCAAAACCGCGAGTATTGATGACCGACACGTAAGCGTACCTTGGGGTCCAACAACTATGGAAACCGCTTCGGAACCCCAAAACGGTGAGTAATAGTGCACGAAACGGGCCAGAAACGGCTAGAATTGCGAGCATTGACGACGGGCACGTAAACGCGCCTTGGGGTTCAACAACCATGGAAATCACCCCGGGACCCCAAAACAGTGAGTAATAGTCCACGAAACGGGTCAGAATCGGCCAGACCCGCGGGTGTTGATGACCGACACGTAAGCGCACCTTGGGATCCAACAACTATGGAAATCGCTATGAAAACCAAAAACTGTGAGTAATAGTGCACGAAACGGGCCAGAATCGGCCAGAATTGTGAGTATTGACGACGGACACGTAAACGCACCTTGGGGTTCAACAACCATGGAAACCATTTGGGGACACCAAACGGTGAGTAATAGTCCACGAAACGGGTCAGAATCGGCCAAAACCGCGAATATTGATGACCGACACATAAGCGCACCTTGGGGTCCAACAACTATGGAATTCGCTCCGCAACCCCAAAACGGTGAGTAATAGTGCACGAAACGGGCCAGAATCGGCCAGAACTGCGAGCGTTGACGACGGCCACGTCAACACACCTTGGGGTTCAACAACCACGAAAATCGCTTCGAAAACCCAAAACTCTGAGTAATAGTGGACGAAACGGGCCAGAATCGGCCAGAATTGCGAGCGTTGACGACGGACACGTAAACGCACCTTGGTGTTCAACAAGCATGGAAACCATTTGAGGACACCAAACGGTGAGTAATAGTCCATGAAACGGGTCAGAATCGGCTAAAACCGCGAGTATTGATGACCGACACGTAAGCGTACCTTGGGGTCCAACAACTATGGAAATCGCTTCGGAACCCCAAAACAGAGAGTAATAGTGCACGAAACGGGCCAGAATCGGCTAGAATTGCGAGCATTGACGACCGGCACGTAAACACGCCTTGGGGTTCAACAACCACGGAAATCACCCCGGGACCCCAAAACAGTGAGTAATAGTCCACGAAACGGGTCAGAATCGGCCAGACCCGCGGGTGTTGATGACCGACACGTAAGCGCACCTTGGGATCCAACAACTATGGAAATCGCTTTGAAAACCAAAAACTGTGAGTAATAGTGCACGAAACGGGCTAGAATCGGCCAGAATTGCGAGCATTGACGACGGACACGTAAACGCACCTTGGGGTTCAACAACCATGGAAACCATTTGGGGACACCAAACGGTGAGTAATAGTCCATGAAACGGGTGAGAATCGGCCAAAACCGCGAGTATTGATGACCGACACGTAAGCGTACCTTGGGGTCCAACAACTATGGAAACCGCTTCGGAACCCCAAAACGGTGAGTAATAGTGCACGAAACGGGCCAGAAACGGCTAGAATTGCGAGCATTGACGACGGGCACGTAAACGCGCCTTGGGGTTCAACAACCATGGAAATCACCCCGGGACCCCAAAACAGTGAGTAATAGTCCACGAAACGGGTCAGAATCGGCCAGACCCGCGGGTGTTGATGACCGACACGTAAGCGCACCTTGGGATCCAACAACTATGGAAATCGCTATGAAAACCAAAAACTGTGAGTAATAGTGCACGAAACGGGCCAGAATCGGCCAGAATTGTGAGTATTGACGACGGACACGTAAACGCACCTTGGGGTTCAACAACCATGGAAACCATTTGGGGACACCAAACGGTGAGTAATAGTCCACGAAACGGGTCAGAATCGGCCAAAACCGCGAATATTGATGACCGACACATAAGCGCACCTTGGGGTCCAACAACTATGGAATTCGCTCCGCAACCCCAAAACGGTGAGTAATAGTGCACGAAACGGGCCAGAATCGGCCAGAACTGCGAGCGTTGACGACGGCCACGTCAACACACCTTGGGGTTCAACAACCACGAAAATCGCTTCGAAAACCCAAAACTCTGAGTAATAGTGGACGAAACGGGCCAGAATCGGCCAGAATTGCGAGCGTTGACGACGGACACGTAAACGCACCTTGGGGTTCAACAAGCATGGAAACCATTTGAGGACACCAAACGGTGAGTAATAGTCCATGAAACGGGTCAGAATCGGCTAAAACCGCGAGTATTGATGACCGACACGTAAGCGTACCTTGGGGTCCAACAACTATGGAAATCGCTTCGGAACCCCAAAACAGAGAGTAATAGTGCACGAAACGGGCCAGAATCGGCTAGAATTGCGAGCATTGACGACCGGCACGTAAACACGCCTTGGGGTTCAACAACCACGGAAATCACCCCGGGACCCCAAAACAGTGAGTAATAGTCCACGAAACGGGTCAGAATCGGCCAGACCCGCGGGTGTTGATGACCGACACGTAAGCGCACCTTGGGATCCAACAACTATGGAAATCGCTTTGAAAACCAAAAACTGTGAGTAATAGTGCACGAAACGGGCTAGAATCGGCCAGAATTGCGAGCATTGACGACGGACGAGTAAACGCACCTTGGGGTTCAACAACCATGGAAACCATTTGGGGACACCAAACGATGAGTAATAGTCCACGAAACGGGCCAGAATCGGCCGCGAATATTGATGACCGACACGTAAGCGCACCTTGGGGTCCAACAACTATGGAATTCGCTTCGGAACCCCAAAACGGTGAGTAATAGTGCACGAAACGGGCCAGAATCGGCCAAAATTGTGCGCGTTGACGACGGGCACGTAAACACAGCTTGGGGTTCAACAACCACGGAAATTGCTTTGGGACACCAAACAGTCAGTAATAGTACACGAAACGGGTCAGAATCGGCGAAAACCACGAGTGTTGATGACCGACAGGTAAACGCACCCCGGGGTTCGTCAATCGTGGAAATCTCCCCGGGACCCCAAAACAATGAATAATAGTCGACAAAACGGGCCAGAATCGGCCAAAACTGTGAGTGTTGATGACCGACACGTAAGCGCACCTTGGGGTCCAACAACTATGGAAATCACTTCGAAACCCCAAAACGGTAAGTAATAGTGGACGAAACGGGCCAGAATCGGCCAGAATTGCGAGCGTTGACGACGGACACGTAAACGCACCTTGGGGTTCAACAACCACAGAAACCGCTTGCGGACACCAAACGGTGAGTAATAGTCCATGAAACGGGTCAGAATCGGCCAAAACCGCGAATATTGATGACCGACACGTAAGCGCATCTTGGGGTACAACAACTATGGAATTCGCTTCGGAACCCCAAAACGGTGAGTTATAGTGCACGAAACGGCCAGAATCGGCCAGAATTGCGAGCGTTGACGACGGGCACGTAAACGCGCCTTGGGGTTGATGACCGACACGTAAGCGCACCTTGGGGTCCAACAACTATGGAAATCGCTTCGAAAACCCAAAACTCTGAGTAATAGTGGACGAAACGGGCCAGAATCGGCCAGAATTGCGAGCGTTGACGACGGACACGTAAACGCACCTTGGGGTTCAACAAGCATGGACACCATTTGAGGACACCAAACGGTGAGTAATAGTCCATGAAACGGGTCAGAATCGGCCAAAACCGCGAGTATTGATGACCGACACGTAAGCGTACCTTGGGGTCCAACAACTATGGAAATCGCTTCGGAACCCCAAAACAGAGAGTAATAGTGCACGAAACGGGCCAGAATCGGCTAGAATTGCGAGCATTGACGACCGGCACGTAAACACGCCTTGGGGTTCAACAACCACGGAAATCACCCCGGGACCCCAAAAACAGTGAGTAATAGTCCACGAAACGGGTCAGAATCGGCCAGACCCGCGGGTGTTGATGACCGACACGTAAGCGCACCTTGGGATCCAACAACTATGGAAATCGCTTTGAAAACCAAAAACTGTGAGTAATAGTGCACGAAACGGGCTAGAATCGGCCAGAATTGCGAGCATTGACGACGGACACGTAAACGCACCTTGGGGTTCAACAACCATGGAAACCATTTGGGGACACCAAACGATGAGTAATAGTCCACGAAACGGGCCAGAATCGGCCGCGAATATTGATGACCGACACGTAAGCGCACCTTGGGGTCCAACAACTATGGAATTCGCTTCGGAACCCCAAAACGGTGAGTAATAGTGCACGAAACGGGCCAGAATCGGCCAAAATTGTGCGCGTTGACGACGGGCACGTAAACACAGCTTGGGGTTCAACAACCACGGAAATTGCTTCGGGACACCAAACAGTCAGTAATAGTACACGAAACGGGTCAGAATCGGCGAAAACCACGAGTGTTGATGACCGACAGGTAAACGCACCCCGGGGTTCGTCAATCGTGGAAATCTCCCCGGGACCCCAAAACAGTGAATAATAGTCGACAAAACGGGCCAGAATCGGCCAAAACTGTGAGTGTTGATGACCGACACGTAAGCGCACCTTGGGGTCCAACAACTATGGAAATCACTTCGAAACCCCAAAACGGTAAGTAATAGTGGACGAAACGGGCCAGAATCGGCCAGAATTGCGAGCGTTGACGACGGACACGTAAACGCACCTTGGGGTTCAACAACCACAGAAACCGCTTGCGGACACCAAACGGTGAGTAATAGTCCATGAAACGGGTCAGAATCGGCCAAAACCGCGAATATTGATGACCGACACGTAAGCGCATCTTGGGGTACAACAACTATGGAATTCGCTTCGGAACCCCAAAACGGTGAGTTATAGTGCACGAAACGGCCAGAATCGGCCAGAATTGCGAGCGTTGACGACGGGCACGTAAACGCGCCTTGGGGTTGATGACCGACACGTAAGCGCACCTTGGGGTCCAACAACTATGGAAATCGCTTCGAAAACCCAAAACTCTGAGTAATAGTGGACGAAACGGGCCAGAATCGGCCAGAATTGCGAGCGTTGACGACGGACACGTAAACGCACCTTGGGGTTCAAAAGCATGGAAACCATTTGAGGACACCAAACGGTGAGTGATAGTCCATGAAACGGGTCAGAATCGGCCAAAACCGCGAGTATTGATGACCGACACGTAAGCGTACCTTGGCGTCCAACAACTATGGAAATCGCTTCGGAACCCCAAAACGGTGAGTAATAGTGCACGAAACGGGCCAGAATCGGCTAGAATTGCGAGCATTGACGACGGGCACGTAAACGCGCCTTGTGGTTCAACAACCATGGAAATCACCCCGGTACCCCAAAACAGTGAGTAATAGTCCACGAAACGGGTCAGAATCGGCCAGACCCGCGGGTGTTGATGCCGGCACGTAAGCGCACCTTGGGATCCAACAACTATGGAAATCGCTTTGAAAACCAAAAACTGTGAGTAATAGTGCACGAAACGGGCCAGAATCGGCCAGAATTGTGAGTATTGACGACGGACACGTAAACGCACCTTGGGGTTCAACAACCATGCAAACCATTTGGGGACACCAAACGGTGAGTAATAGTCAACAAAACGGGTCAGAATCGGCCAAAACCGCGAATATTGATGACCAACACATAAGCGCTGCTTGGGGTCCAACAACTATGGAATTCGCTTCGCAACCCGAAAACGGTGAGTAATAGTGCACGAAACGGGCCAGAATCGGCCAGAATTGCGAGCGTTGACGACGGCCACGTAAACGCACCTTGGGGTTCAACAACCACGAAAATCGCTTCGAAAACCCAAAACTCTGAGTAATAGTGGACGAAGCGGGCCAGAATCAGCCAGAATCGCGAGCGTTGACGACGGACATGTAAACGCACCTTGGGGTTCAACAAGCATGGAAACCATTTGAGGACACCAAACGGTGAGTAATAGTCCATGAAACGGGTCAGAACCGGCCAAAACCGCAAGTATTGACGACCGACACGTAAGCGTACCTTGGGGTCCAACAACTATGGAAATCGCTTCGGAACCCCAAAACGGTGAGTAATAGTGCACGAAACGGGCCAGAATCGGCTAGAATTGCGAGCATTGACGACCGGCACGTAAACACGCCTTGGGGTTCAACAACCACGGAAATCACCCCGGGACCCCAAAACAGTGAGTAATAGTCCACGAAACGGGTCAGAATCGGCCAGACCCGCGGGTGTTGATGACCGACACGTAAGCGCTCCTTGGGATCCAACAACTATGGAAATCTCTTTGAAAACCAAAAACTGTGAGTAATAGTGCACGAAACGGGCTAGAATCGGCCAGAATTGCGAGCATTGACGACGGACACGTAAACGCACCTTGGGGTTCAACAACCATGGAAACCATTTGGGGACACCAAACGATGAGTAATAGTCCACGAAACGGGTCAGAATCGGCCAAAACCGTGAGTGTTGATGACCGACACGTAAACGCACCCTGGGGTTCATCAATCGTGGAAATCACCCCGGGACCCCAAAACAGTGAGTAAGTCCACGAAACGGGCCAGAATCAGCCAAAACTGTGAGTGTTGATGACCGACACGTAAACGCACCTTGGGGTCCAACAACTATGGAAATCACTTTGAAACCCCAAAACGGTAAGTAATTGTGGACGAAACGGGCCAGAATCGGCCAGAATTGCGAGCGCTGACGACGGACACGTAAACGCACCTTGGGGTCCAACACCTTGGAAATCACTTCGAAACCCCAAAACGGTGAGTAATAGTGGACGAAACGGGCCAGAATCGGCCAGAATTGCGAGCGTTGACGACGGACACGTAAACGCACCTTGGGGTTCAACAACCATGGAAACCGCTTGCGGACACCAAACAGTGAGTAATAGTCCATGAAACGGGTCAGAATCTGCCAAAACCGCGAATATTGATGACCGACACGTAAGCGCACCTTGGGGTCCAACAACTATGGAATTCGCTACGGAACCCCAAAACGGTGAGTAATAGTGCACGAAACGGGCTAGAATCGGCTAGAATTGCGAGCGTTGACGACGGGCACGTAAACGCGCCTTGGGGTTCAACAACCATGGAAATCACCCTGGGACCCCAAAACAGTGAGTAATAGTCCACGAAACGGGTCAGAATCGGCCAGACCCGCGGGTGTTGATGACTGACACGTAAGCGCACCTTGGGATCCAACAACTATGGAACTCGCTTTGAAAACCAAAAACTGTGAGTAATAGTGCACGAAACGGATCGGCCAGAATTGCGAGCATTGACGACGGACATGTAAACGCACCTTGGGGTTCAACAACCATGGAAACCATTTGGGGACACCAAATGGTGAGTAATAGTCCACGAAACGGGTCAGAATCGGCCAAAACCGCGAATATTGATGACCGACACATAAGCGCACCTTGGGGTCCAACAACTATGGAAATCGCTTCGGAACCCCAAAACGGTGAGTAATAGTGCACGAAACGGGCCAGAATCGGCCAGAATTTCGAGCGTTGACGACGGGCACGTAAACACACCTTGGGGTTCAACAACCATGCAAATCGCTTCGGGACACCAAACGGTGAGTAATGGTCCGCGAAACGGGCCAGAATCGGCCAAAACCGTGAGTGTTGATGACCGACACGTAAACGCACCCTGGGGTTCATCAATCGTGGAAATCACCCCGGGACCCCAAAACAGTGAGTAAGTCCACGAAACGGGCCAGAATCGGCCAAAACTGTGAGTGTTGATGACCGACACGTAAACGCACCTTGGGGTCCAACAACTATGGAAATCACTTTGAAACCCCAAAACGGTAAGTAATTGTGGACGAAACGGGCCAGAATCGGCCAGAATTGCGAGCGCTGACGACGGACACGTAAACGCACCTTGGGTTCAACAACCATGGAAACCGCTTGCAGACACCAAACGGTGAGTAATAGTCCATGAAACGGGTCAGAATCGGCCAAAACCGCGAATATTGATGACCGACACGTAAGCGGACCTTGGGGTCCAACAACTATGGAATCCGCTTCGGAACCCCAAAACGGTGAGTAATAGTGCACGAAACGGGCCAGAATCGGCCAAAATTGCGAGCGTTGACAACGGGCACGTAAACACACCTTGGGGTTCAACAACCACGGAAATCGCTTCGGGACACCAAACAGTCAGTAATAGTACACGAAACGGGTCAGAATCGGCCAAAACCGCGAATATTGATGACCGACACATAAGCGCACCTTGCGGGTCCAACAACTATGGAAATCGCTTCGGAACCCCAAAACGGTGAGTAATAGTGCACGAAACGGGCCAGAATCGGCCAGAATTTCGAGCGTTGATGACGGGCACATAAACACACCTTGGGGTTCAATAACCGTGCAAATCGCTTCGGGACACCAAACGGTGAGTAATGGTCCGCGAAACGGGCCAGAATCGGCCAAAACCGCGAGTGTTGATGACCGACACGTAAACGCACCCCGGGGTTCATCAATCGTGGAAATCACCCCGGGACCCCAAAACAGTGAGTAAGTCCACGAAACGGGCCAGAATCAGCCAAAACTGTGAGTGTTGATGACCGACACGTAAACGCACCTTGGGGTCCAACACCTTGGAAATCACTTCGAAACCCCAAAACGGTGAGTAATAGTGGACGAAACGGGACAGAATCGGCCAGAATTGCGAGCGTTGACGACGGACACGTAAACGCACCTTGGGGTTCAACAACCATGGAAACCGCTTGCGGACACCAAACGGTGAGTAATAGTCCATGAAACGGGTCAGAATCGGCCAAAACCACGAATATTGATGACCGACACGTAAGCGCACCTTGGGGTCCAACAACTATGGAATTCGCTACGGAACCCCAAAACGGTGAGTAATAGTGCACGAAACGGGCTAGAATCGGCTAGAATTGCGAGCGTTGACGACGGGCACGTAAACGCGCCTTGGGGTTCAACAACCATGGAAATCACCCCGGGACCCCAAAACAGTGAGTAATAGTCCACGAAACGGGTCAGAATCGGCCAGACCCGCGGGTGTTGATGACTGACACGTAAGCGCACCTTGAGATCCAACAACTATGGAACTCGCTTTGAAAACCAAAAAATGTGAGTAATAGTGCACGAAACGGATCGGCCAGAATTGCGAGCATTGACGACGGACATGTAAACGCACCTTGGGGTGCAACAACCATGGAAACCATTTGGGGACACCAAATGGTGAGTAATAGTCCACGAAACAGGTCAGAATCGGCCAAAACCGCGAATATTGATGACCGACACATAAGCGCACCTTGGGGTCCAACAACTATGGAAATCGCTTCGGAACCCCAAAACGGTGAGTAATAGTGCACGAAACGGGCCAGAATCGGCCAGAATTTCGAGCGTTGACGACGGGCACGTAAACACACCTTGGGGTTCAACAACCATGCAAATCGTTTCGGGACACCAAACGGTGAGTAATGGTCCGCGAAACGGGCCAGAATCGGCCAAAACCGTGAGTGTTGATGACCGACACGTAAACGCACCCTGGGTTCATCAATCGTGGAAATCACCCCGGGATCCCAAAACAGTGAGTAAGTCCACGAAACGGGCCAGAATCAGCCAAAACTGTGAGTGTTGATGACCGACACGTAAACGCACCTTGGGGTCCAACAACTATGGAAATCACTTTGAAACCCCAAAACGGTAAGTAATTGTGGACGAAACGGGCCAGAATCGGCCAGAATTGCGAGCGCTGACGACGGACACGTAAACGCACCTTGGGTTCAACAACCATGGAAACCGTTTGCGGACACCAAACGGTGAGTAATAGTCCATGAAACGGGTCAGAATCGGCCAAAACCACGAATATTGATGACCGACACGTAAGCGGACCTTGGGGTCCAACAACTATGGAATCCGCTTCGGAACCCCAAAACGGTGAGTAATAGTGCACGAAACGGGCCAGAATCGGCCAAAATTGCGAGCGTTGACAACGGGCACGTAAACACACCTTGGGGTTCAACAACCACGGAAATCGCTTCGGGACACCAAACAGTCAGTAATAGTACACGAAACGGGTCAGAATCGGCCAAAACCGCGAATATTGATGACCGACACATAAGCGCACCATGGGGTCCAACAACTATGGAAATCGCTTCGGAACCCCAAAACGGTGAGTAATAGTGCACGAAACGGGCCTGAATCGGCCAGAATTTCGAGCGTTGACGACGGGCACATAAACACACCTTGGGGTTCAATAATCGTGCAAATCGCTTCGAGACACCAAACGGTGAGTAATGGTCCGCGAAACGGGCCAGAATTGGCCAAAACCGCGAGTGTTGATGACCGACACGTAAACGCACCCCGGGGTTCATCAATCGTGGAAATCACCCCGGGACCCCAAAACAGTGAGTAAGTCCACGAAACGGGCCAGAATCAGCCAAAACTGTGAGTGTTGATGACCGACACGTAAACGCACCTTGGGGTCCAACACCTTGGAAATCACTTCGAAACCCCAAAACGGTGAGTAATAGTGGACGAAACGGGCCAGAATCGGCCAGAATTGCGAGCGTTGACGACGGACACGTAAACGCACCTTGGGGTTCAACAACCATGGAAACCGCTAGCGGACACCAAACGGTGAGTAATAGTCCATGAAACGGGTCAGAATCGGCCAAAACCGCGAATATTGATGACCGACACGTAAGTGCACCTTGGGGTCCAACAACTATGGAATTCGCTACGGAACCCCAAAACGGTGAGTAATAGTGCACGAAACGGGCTAGAATCGGCTAGAATTGCGAGCGTTGACGACGGGCACGTAAACGCGCCTTGGGGTTCAACAACCATGGAAATCACCCCGGGACCCCAAAACAGTGAGTAATAGTCCACGAAACGGGTCAGAATCGGCCAGACCCGCGGGTGTTGATGACTGACACGTAAGCGTACCTTGGGATCCAACAACTATGGAACTCGCTTTGAAAACCAAAAACTGTGAGTAATAGTGCACGAAACGGATCGGCCAGAATTGCGAGCATTGACGACGGACATGTAAACGCACCTTGGGGTTCAACAACCATGGAAACCATGTGGGGACACCAAATGGTGAGCAATAGTCCACGAAACGGGTCAGAATCGGCCAAAACCGGGAATATTGATGACCGACACATAAGCGCACCTTGGGGTCCAACAACTATGGAAATCGCTTCGGAACCCCAAAACGGTGAGTAATAGTGCACGGAACGGGCCAGAATCGGCCAGAATTTCGAGCGTTGACGACGGGCACGTAAACACACCTTGGGGTTCAACAACCATGCAAATCGCTTCGGGACACCAAACGGTGAGTAATGGTCCGCGAAACGGGCCAGAATCGGCCAAAACCGTGAGTGTTGATGACCGACACGTAAACGCACCGTGGGGTTCATCAATCGTGGAAATCACCCCGGGACCCCAAAACAGTGAGTAAGTCCACGAAACGGGCCAGAATCGGCCAAAACTGTGAGTGTTGATGACCGACACGTAAACGCACCTTGGGGTCCAACAACTATGGAAATCACTTCGAAACCCCAAAACGGTAAGTAATTGTGGACGAAACGGGCCAGAATCGGCCAGAATTGCGAGCGCTGACGACGGACACGTAAACGCACCTTGGGTTCAACAACCATGGAAACCGCTTGCGGACACCAAACGGTGAGTAATAGTCCATGAAACGGGTCAGAATCGGCCAAAACCGCGAATATTGATGACCGACACGTAAGCGGACCTTGGGGTCCAACAACTATGGAATCCGCTTCGGAACCCCAAAACGGTGAGTAATAGTGCACGAAACGGGCCAGAATCGGCCAAAATTGCGAGCGTTGACAACGGGCACGTAAACACACCTTGGGGTTCAACAACCACGGAAATCGCTTCGGGACACCAAACAGTCAGTAATAGTACACGAAACGGGTCAGAATCGGCCAAAACCGCGAATATTGATGACCGACACATAAGCGCACCTTGCGGGTCCAACAACTATGGAAATCGCTTCGGAACCCCAAAACGGTGAGTAATAGTGCACGAAACGGGCCAGAATCGGCCAGAATTTCGAGCGTTGACGACGGGCACATAAACACACCTTGGGGTTCAATAACCGTGCAAATCGCTTCGGGACACCAAACGGTGAGTAATGGTCCGCGAAACGGGCCAGAATCGGCCAAAACCGCGAGTGTTGATGACCGACACGTAAACGCACCCCGGGTTCATCAATCGTGGAAATCACCCCGGGACCCCAAAACAGTGAGTAAGTCCACGAAACGGGCCAGAATCAGCCAAAACTGTGAGTGTTGATGACCGACACGTAAACGCACCTTGGGGTCCAACACCTTGGAAATCACTTCGAAACCCCAAAACGGTGAGTAATAGTGGACGAAACGGGCCAGAATCGGCCAGAATTGCGAGCGTTGACGACGGACACGTAAACGCACCTTGGGGTTCAACAACCATGGAAAACGCTTGCGGACACCAAACGGTGAGTAATAGTCCATAAAACGGGTCAGAATCGGCCAAAACCGCGAATATTGATGACCGACACGTAAGCGCACCTTGGGGTCCAACAACTATGGAATTCGCTACGGAACCCCAAAACGGTGAGTAATAGTGCACGAAACGGGCTAGAATCGGATAGAATTGCGAGCGTTGACGACGGGCACGTAAACGCGCCTTGGGGTTCAACAACCATGGAAATCACCCCGGGACCCCAAAACAGTGAGTAATAGTCCACGAAACGGGTCAGAATCGGCCAGACCTGCGGATGTTGATGACTGACACGTAAGCGCACCTTGGGATCCAACAACTATGGAACTCGCTTTGAAAACCAAAAACTGTGAGTAATAGTGCACGAAACGGATCGGCCAGAATTGCGCGCATTGACGACGGACATGTAAACGCACCTTGGGGTTCAACAACCATGGAAACCATTTGGGGACACCAAATGGTGAGTAATAGTCCACGAAACGGGTCAGAATCGGCCAAAACCGGGAATATTGATGACCGACACATAAGCGCACCTTGGGGTCCAACAACTATGGAAATCGCTTCGGAACCCCAAAACGGTGAGTAATAGTGCACGAAACGGGCCAGAATCGGCCAGAATTTCGAGCGTTGACGACGGGAACGTAAACACACCTTGGGGTTCAACAACCATGCAAATCGCTTCGGGACACCAAACGGTGAGTAATGGTCCGCGAAACGGGCCAGAATCGGCCAAAACCGTGAGTGTTGATGACCGACACGTAAACGCACCCTGGGGTTCATCAATCGTGGAAATCACCCCGGGACCCCAAAACAGTGAGTAAGTCCACGAAACGGGCCAGAATCGGCCAAAACTATGAGTGTTGATGACCGACACGTAAACGCACCTTGGGGTCCAACAACTATGGAAATCACTTTGAAACCCCAAAACGGTAAGTAATTGTGGACGAAACGGGCCAGAATCGGCCAGAATTGCGAGCGCTGACGACGGACACGTAAACGCACCTTGGGTTCAACAACCATGGAAACCGCTTGCGGACACCAAACGGTGAGTAATAGTCCATGAAACGGGTCAGAATCGGCCAAAACCGCGAATATTGATGACCGACACGTAAGCGGACCTTGGGGTCCAACAACTATGGAATCCGCTTCGGAACCCCAAAACGGTGAGTAATAGTGCACGAAACGGGCCAGAATCGGCCAAAATTGCGAGCGTTGACAACGGGCACGTAAACACACCTTGGGGTTCAACAACCACGGAAATCGCTTCGGGACACCAAACAGTCAGTAATAGTACACGAAACGGGTCAGAATCGGCCAAAACTGCGAATGTTGATGACCGACACATAAGCGCACCATGGGGTCCAACAACTATGGAAATCGCTTCGGAACCCCAAAACGGTGAGTAATAGTGCACGAAACGGGCCAGAATCGGCCAGAATTTCGAGCGTTGACGACGGGCACATAAACACACCTTGGGGTTCAATAACCGTGCAAATCGCTTCGAGACACCAAACGGTGAGTAATGGTCCGCGAAACGGGCCAGAATCGGCCAAAACCGCGAGTGTTGATGACCGACACGTAAACGCACCCCGGGGTTCATCAATCGTGGAAATCACCCCGGGACCCCAAAACAGTGAGTAAGTCCACGAAACGGGCCAGAATCAGCCAAAACCGCGAGTGTTGATGACCGACACGTAAACGCACCCCGGGGTTCATCAATCGTGGAAATCACCCCGGGACCCCAAAACAGTGAGTAAGTCCACGAAACGGGCCAGAATCAGCCAAAACTGTGAGTGTTGATGACCGACACGTAAACGCACCTTGGGGTCCAACACCTTGGAAATCACTTCGAAACCCCAAAACGGTGAGTAATAGTGGACGAAACGGGCCAGAATCGGCCAGAATTGCGAGCGTTGACGACGGACACGTAAACGCACCTTGGGGTTCAACAACCATGGAAACCGCTTGCGGACACCAAACGGTGAGTAATAGTCCATGAAACGGGTCAGAATCGGCCAAAACCGCGAATATTGATGACCGACACGTAAGTGCACCTTGGGGTCCAACAACTATGGAATTCGCTACGGAACCCCAAAACGGTGAGTAATAGTGCACGAAACGGGCTAGAATCGGCTAGAATTGCGAGCGTTGACGACGGGCACGTAAACGCGCCTTGGGGTTCAACAACCATGGAAATCACCCCGGGACCCCAAAACAGTGAGTAATAGTCCACGAAACGGGTCAGAATCGGCCAGACCCGCGGGTGTTGATGACTGACACGTAAGCGTACCTTGGGATCCAACAACTATGGAACTCGCTTTGAAAACCAAAAACTGTGAGTAATAGTGCACGAAACGGATCGGCCAGAATTGCGAGCATTGACGACGGACATGTAAACGCACCTTGGGGTTCAACAACCATGGAAACCATGTGGGGACACCAAATGGTGAGCAATAGTCCACGAAACGGGTCAGAATCGGCCAAAACCGGGAATATTGATGACCGACACATAAGCGCACCTTGGGGTCCAACAACTATGGAAATCGCTTCGGAACCCCAAAACGGTGAGTAATAGTGCACGGAACGGGCCAGAATCGGCCAGAATTTCGAGCGTTGACGACGGGCACGTAAACACACCTTGGGGTTCAACAACCATGCAAATCGCTTCGGGACACCAAACGGTGAGTAATGGTCCGCGAAACGGGCCAGAATCGGCCAAAACCGTGAGTGTTGATGACCGACACGTAAACGCACCGTGGGGTTCATCAATCGTGGAAATCACCCCGGGACCCCAAAACAGTGAGTAAGTCCACGAAACGGGCCAGAATCGGCCAAAACTGTGAGTGTTGATGACCGACACGTAAACGCACCTTGGGGTCCAACAACTATGGAAATCACTTCGAAACCCCAAAACGGTAAGTAATTGTGGACGAAACGGGCCAGAATCGGCCAGAATTGCGAGCGCTGACGACGGACACGTAAACGCACCTTGGGTTCAACAACCATGGAAACCGCTTGCGGACACCAAACGGTGAGTAATAGTCCATGAAACGGGTCAGAATCGGCCAAAACCGCGAATATTGATGACCGACACGTAAGCGGACCTTGGGGTCCAACAACTATGGAATCCGCTTCGGAACCCCAAAACGGTGAGTAATAGTGCACGAAACGGGCCAGAATCGGCCAAAATTGCGAGCGTTGACAACGGGCACGTAAACACACCTTGGGGTTCAACAACCACGGAAATCGCTTCGGGACACCAAACAGTCAGTAATAGTACACGAAACGGGTCAGAATCGGCGAAAACCGCGAGTGTTGATGACCGACACGTAAACGCACCCCGGGGTTCATCAATCGTGGAAATCACCCCGGGACCCCAAAACAGTGAGTAAGTCCACGAAACGGGCCAGAATCAGCCAAAACCGCGAGTGTTGATGACCGACACGTAAACGCACCCCGGGGTTCATCAATCGTGGAAATCACCCCGGGACCCCAAAACAGTGAGTAAGTCCACGAAACGGGCCAGAATCAGCCAAAACTGTGAGTGTTGATGACCGACACGTAAACGCACCTTGGGGTCCAACACCTTGGAAATCACTTCGAAACCCCAAAACGGTGAGTAATAGTGGACGAAACGGGCCAGAATCGGCCAGAATTGCGAGCGTTGACGACGGACACGTAAACGCACCTTGGGGTTCAACAACCATGGAAACCGCTTGCGGACACCAAACGGTGAGTAATAGTCCATGAAACGGGTCAGAATCGGCCAAAACCGCGAATATTGATGACCGACACGTAAGTGCACCTTGGGGTCCAACAACTATGGAATTCGCTACGGAACCCCAAAACGGTGAGTAATAGTGCACGAAACGGGCTAGAATCGGCTAGAATTGCGAGCGTTGACGACGGGCACGTAAACGCGCCTTGGGGTTCAACAACCATGGAAATCACCCCGGGACCCCAAAACAGTGAGTAATAGTCCACGAAACGGGTCAGAATCGGCCAGACCCGCGGGTGTTGATGACTGACACGTAAGCGTACCTTGGGATCCAACAACTATGGAACTCGCTTTGAAAACCAAAAACTGTGAGTAATAGTGCACGAAACGGATCGGCCAGAATTGCGAGCATTGACGACGGACATGTAAACGCACCTTGGGGTTCAACAACCATGGAAACCATGTGGGGACACCAAATGGTGAGCAATAGTCCACGAAACAGGTCAGAATCGGCCAAAACCGGGAATATTGATGACCGACACATAAGCGCACCTTGGGGTCCAACAACTATGGAAATCGCTTCGGAACCCCAAAACGGTGAGTAATAGTGCACGGAACGGGCCAGAATCGGCCAGAATTTCGAGCGTTGACGACGGGCACGTAAACACACCTTGGCGTTCAACAACCATGCAAATCGCTTCGGGACACCAAACGGTGAGTAATGGTCCGCGAAACGGGCCAGAATCGGCCAAAACCGTGAGTGTTGATGACCGACACGTAAACGCACCGTGGGGTTCATCAATCGTGGAAATCACCCCGGGACCCCAAAACAGTGAGTAAGTCCACGAAACGGGCCAGAATCGGCCAAAACTGTGAGTGTTGATGACCGACACGTAAACGCACCTTGGGGTCCAACAACTATGGAAATCACTTCGAAACCCCAAAACGGTAAGTAATTGTGGACGAAACGGGCCAGAATCGGCCAGAATTGCGAGCGCTGACGACGGACACGTAAACGCACCTTGGGTTCAACAACCATGGAAACCGCTTGCGGACACCAAACGGTGAGTAATAGTCCATGAAACGGGTCAGAATCGGCCAAAACCGCGAATATTGATGACCGACACGTAAGCGGACCTTGGGGTCCAACAACTATGGAATCCGCTTCGGAACCCCAAAACAGTGAGTAATAGTGCACGAAACGGGCCAGAATCGGCCAAAATTGCGAGCGTTGACAACGGGCACGTAAACACACCTTGGGGTTCAACAACCACGGAAATCGCTTCGGGACACCAAACAGTCAGTAATAGTACACGAAACGGGTCAGAATCGGCGAAAACCGCGAGTGTTGATGACCGACAGGTTAACGCACCCCGGGGTTCGTCAATCGTGGAAATCTCCCCGGGACCCCCAAAACAGTGAATAATAGTCGACAAAACGGGCCAGAATCGGCCAAAACTGTGAGTGTTGATGACCGACACGTAAGCGCACCTTGGGGTCCAACAACTATGGAAATCGCTTCGAAAACCCAAAACGGTGAGTAATAGTGGACGAAACGGGCCAGAATCGGCCAGAATTGCGAGCGTTGACGACGGACACGTAAACGCACCTTGGGGTTCAACAACCACAGAAACCGCTTGCGGACACCAAACGGTGAGTAATAGTCCATGAAACGGGTCAGAATCGGCCAAAACCGCGAATATTGATGACCGACACGTAAGCGCATCTTGGGGTCCAACAACTATGGAATTCGCTTCGGAACCCCAAAACGGTGAGTTATAGTGCACGAAACGGCCAGAATCGGCCAGAATTGCGAGCGTTGACGACGGGCACGTAAACGCGCCTTGGGGTTGATGACCGACACGTAAGCGCACCTTGGGGTCCAACAACTATGGAAATCGCTTCGAAAACCCAAAACGGTGAGTAATAGTGGACGAAACGGGCCAGAATCGGCCAGAATTGCGAGCATTGACGACGGACATGTAAACGCACCTTGGGGTTCAACAACCATGGAAACCATGTGGGGACACCAAATGGTGAGCAATAGTCCACGACACGGGTCAGAATCGGCCAAAACCGGGAATATTGATGACCGACACATAAGCGCACCTTGGGGTCCAACAACTATGGAAATCGCTTCAGAACCCCAAAACGGTGAGTAATAGTGCACGGAACGGGCCAGAATCGGCCAGAATTTCGAGCGTTGACGACGGGCACGTAAACACACCTTGGGGTTCAACAACCATGCAAATCGCTTCGGGACACCAAACGGTGAGTAATGGTCCGCGAAACGGGCCAGAATCGGCCAAAACCGTGAGTGTTGATGACCGACACGTAAACGCACCGTGGGGTTCATCAATCGTGGAAATCACCCCGGGACCCCAAAACAGTGAGTAAGTCCACGAAACGGGCCAGAATCGGCCAAAACTGTGAGTGTTGATGACCGACACGTAAACGCACCTTGGGGTCCAACAACTATGGAAATCACTTCGAAACCCCAAAACGGTAAGTAATTGTGGACGAAACGGGCCAGAATCGGCCAGAATTGCGAGCGCTGACGACGGACACGTAAACGCACCTTGGGTTCAACAACCATGGAAACCGCTTGCGGACACCAAACGGTGAGTAATAGTCCATGAAACGGGTCAGAATCGGCCAAAACCGCGAATATTGATGACCGACACGTAAGCGGACCTTGGGGTCCAACAACTATGGAATCCGCTTCGGAACCCCAAAACGGTGAGTAATAGTGCACGAAACGGGCCAGAATCGGCCAAAATTGCGAGCGTTGACAACGGGCACGTAAACACACCTTGGGGTTCAACAACCACGGAAATCGCTTCGGGACACCAAACAGTCAGTAATAGTACACGAAACGGGTCAGAATCGGCGAAAACCGCGAGTGTTGATGACCGACAGGTTAACGCACCCCGGGGTTCGTCAATCGTGGAAATCTCCCCGGGACCCCAAAACAGTGAATAATAGTCGACAAAACGGGCCAGAATCGGCCAAAACTGTGAGTGTTGATGACCGACACGTAAGCGCACCTTGGGGTCCAACAACTATGGAAATCGCTTCGAAAACCCAAAACGGTGAGTAATAGTGGACGAAACGGGCCAGAATCGGCCAGAATTGCGAGCGTTGACGACGGACACGTAAACGCACCTTGGGGTTCAACAACCACAGAAACCGCTTGCGGACACCAAACGGTGAGTAATAGTCCATGAAACGGGTCAGAATCGGCCAAAACGGCGAATATTGATGACCGACACGTAAGCGCATCTTGGGGTCCAACAACTATGGAATTCGCTTCGGAACCCCAAAACGGTGAGTTATAGTGCACGAAACGGCCAGAATCGGCCAGAATTGCGAGCGTTGACGACGGGCACGTAAACGCGCCTTGGGGTTGATGACCGACACGTAAGCGCACCTTGGGGTCCAACAACTATGGAAATCGCTTCGAAAACCCAAAACTCTGAGTAATAGTGGACGAAACGGGCCAGAATCGGCCAGAATTGCGAGCGTTGACGACGGACACGTAAACGCACCTTGGGGTTCAACAAGCATGGAAACCATTTGAGGACACCAAACGGTGAGTAATGGTCCGCGAAACGGGCCAGAATCGGCCAAAACCGTGAGTGTTGATGACCGACAGGTAAACGCACCCCGGGGTTCGTCAATCGTGGAAATCTCCCCGGGACCCCAAAACAGTGAATAATAGTCGACAAAACGGGCCAGAATTGGCCAAAACTGTGAGTGTTGATGACCGACACGTAAGCGTACCTTGGGGTCCAACAACTATGGAAATCGCTTCGGAACCCCAAAACGGTGAGTAATAGTGCACGAAACGGGCCATAATCGGCCAGAATTTCGAGCGTTGACGACGGGCACGTAAACACACCTTGGGGTTCAACAACCATGCAAATCGCTTCGGGACACCAAACGGTGAGTAATGGTCCGCGAAACGGGCCAGAATCGGCCAAAACCGTGAGTGTTGATGACCGACACGTAAACGCACCCTGGGGTACATCAATCGAGGAAATCACCCCGGGACCCCAAAACAGTGAGTAAGTCCACGAAACGGGCCAGAATCGGCCAAAACTGTGAGTGTTGATGACCGACACGTAAACGCACCTTGGGGTCCAACAACTATGGAAATCACTTTGAAACCCCAAAACGGTAAGTAATTGTGGACGAAACGGGCCAGAATCGGCCAGAATTGCGAGCGGTGACGACGGACACGTAAACGCACCTTGGGTTCAACAACCATGGAAACCGCTTGCGGACACCAAACGGTGAGTAATAGTCCATGAAACGGGTCAGAATCGGCCAAAACCGCGAATATTGATGACCGACACGTAAGCGCACCTTGGGGTCCAACAACTATGGAATTCGCTACGGAACCCCAAAACGGTGAGTAATAGTGCACGAAACGGGCTAGAATCGGCTAGAATTGCGAGCGTTGACGACGGGCACGTAAACGCGCCTTGGGGTTCAACAACCATGGAAATCACCCCGGGACCCCAAAACAGTGAGTAATAGTCCACGAAACGGGTCAGAATCGGCCAGACCCGCGGATGTTGATGACTGACACGTAAGCGCACCTTGGGATCCAACAACTATGGAACTCGCTTTGAAAACCAAAAACTGTGAGTAATAGTGCACGAAACGGATCGGCCAGAATTGCGCGCATTGACGACGGACATGTAAACGCACCTTGGGGTTCAACAACCATGGAAACCATTTGGGGACACCAAATGGTGAGTAATAGTCCACGAAACGGGTCAGAATCGGCCAAAACCGGGAATATTGATGACCGACACATAAGCGCACCTTGGGGTCCAACAACTATGGAAATCGCTTCGGAACCCCAAAACGGTGAGTAATAGTGCACGAAACGGGCCAGAATCGGCCAGAATTTTGAGCGTTGACGACGGGCACGTAAACACACCTTGGGGTTCAACAACCATGCAAATCGCTTCGGGACACCAAATGGTGAGTAATGGTCCGCGAAACGGGCCAGAATCGGCCAAAACCGTGAGTGTTGATGACCGACACGTAAACGCACCCTGGGGTTCATCAATCGTGGAAATCACCCCGGGACCCCAAAACAGTGAGTAAGTCCACGAAACGGGCCAGAATCAGCCAAAACTGTGAGTGTTGATGACCGACACGTAAACGCACCTTGGGGTCCAACACCTTGGAAATCACTTCGAAACCCCAAAACGGTGAGTAATAGTGGACGAAACGGGCCAGAATCGGCCAGAATTGCGAGCGTTGACGACGGACACGTAAACGCACCTTGGGGTTCAACAACCATGGAAAACGCTTGCGGACACCAAACGGTGAGTAATAGTCCATAAAACGGGTCAGAATCGGCCAAAACCGCGAATATTGATGACCGACACGTAAGCGCACCTTGGGGTCCAACAACTATGGAATTCGCTACGGAACCCCAAAACGGTGAGTAATAGTGCACGAAACGGGCTAGAATCGGCTAGAATTGCGAGCGTTGACGACGGGCACGTAAACGCGCCTTGGGGTTCAACAACCATGGAAATCACCCCGGGACCCCAAAACAGTGAGTAATAGTCCACGAAACGGGTCAGAATCGGCCAGACCCGCGGATGTTGATGACTGACACGTAAGCGCACCTTGGGATCCAACAACTATGGAACTCGCTTTGAAAACCAAAAACTGTGAGTAATAGTGCACGAAACGGATCGGCCAGAATTGCGCGCATTGACGACGGACATGTAAACGCACCTTGGGGTTCAACAACCATGGAAACCATTTGGGGACACCAAATGGTGAGTAATAGTCCACGAAACGGGCCAGAATCGGCCAAAACCGTGAGTGTTGATGACCGACACGTAAACGCACCCTGGGGTTCATCAATCGTGGAAATCACCCCGGGACCCCAAAACAGTGAGTAAGTCCACGAAACGGGCCAGAATCGGCCAAAACTGTGAGTGTTGATGACCGACACGTAAACGCACCTTGGGGTCCAACAACTATGGAAATCACTTTGAAACCCCAAAACGGTAAGTAATTGTGGACGAAACGGGCCAGAATCGGCCAGAATTGCGAGCGGTGACGACGGACACGTAAACGCACCTTGGGTTCAACAACCATGGAAACCGCTTGCGGACACCAAACGGTGAGTAATAGTCCATGAAACGGGTCAGAATCGGCCAAAACCGCGAATATTGATGACCGACACGTAAGCGGACCTTGGGGTCCAACAACTATGGAATCCACTTCGGAACCCCAAAACGGTGAGTAATAGTGCACGAAACGGGCCAGAATCGGCCAGAATTGCGAGCGTTGACAACGGGCACGTAAACACACCTTGGGGTTCAACAACCACGGAAATCGCTTCGGGACACCAAACGGTGAGTAATGGTCCGCGAAACGGGCCAGAATCGGCCAAAACCGCGAGTGTTGATGACCGACACGTAAACGCACCCCGGGGTTCATCAATCGTGGAAATCACCCCGGGACCCCAAAACAGTGAGTAAGTCCACGAAACGGGCCAGAATCAGCCAAAACTGTGAGTGTTGATGACCGACACGTAAACGCACCTTGGGGTCCAACACCTTGGAAATCACTTCGAAACCCCAAAACGGTGAGTAATAGTGGACGAAACGGGCCAGAATCGGCCAGAATTGCGAGCGTTGAAGACGGACACGTAAACGCACCTTGGGGTTCAACAACCATGGAAAACGCTTGCGGACCCCAAACGGTGAGTAATAGTCCATAAAACGGGTCAGAATCGGCCAAAACCGCGAATATTGATGACCGACACGTAAGCGCACCTTGGGGTCCAACAACTATGGAATTCGCTACGGAACCCCAAAACGGTGAGTAATAGTGCACGAAACGGGCTAGAATCGGCTAGAATTGCGAGCGTTGACGACGGGCACGTAAACGCGCCTTGGGGTTCAACAACCATGGAAATCACCCCGGGACCCCAAAACAGTGAGTAATAGTCCACGAAACGGGTCAGAATCGGCCAGACCCGCGGATGTTGATGACTGACACGTAAGCGCACCTTGGGATCCAACAACTATGGAACTCGCTTTGAAAACCAAAAACTGTGAGTAATAGTGCACGAAACGGATCGGCCAGAATTGCGCGCATTGACGACGGACATGTAAACGCACCTTGGGGTTCAACAACCATGGAAACCATTTGGGGACACCAAATGGTGAGTAATAGTCCACGAAACGGGTCAGAATCGGCCAAAACCGGGAATATTGATGACCGACACATAAGCGCACCTTGGGGTCCAACAACTATGGAAATCGCTTCGGAACCCCAAAACGGTGAGTAATAGTGCACGAAACGGGCCAGAATCGGCCAGAATTTTGAGCGTTGACGACGGGCACGTAAACACACCTTGGGGTTCAACAACCATGCAAATCGCTTCGGGACACCAAACGGTGAGTAATGGTCCGCGAAACGGGCCAGAATCGGCCAAAACCGTGAGTGTTGATGACCGACACGTAAACGCACCCTGGGGTTCATCAATCGTGGAAATCACCCCGGGACCCCAAAACAGTGAGTAAGTCCACGAAACGGGCCAGAATCGGCCAAAACTATGAGTGTTGATGACCGACACGTAAACGCACCTTGGGGTCCAACAACTATGGAAATCACTTTGAAACCCCAAAACGGTAAGTAATTGTGGACGAAACGGGCCAGAATCGGCCAGAATTGCGAGCGGTGACGACGGACACGTAAACGCACCTTGGGTTCAACAACCATGGAAACCGCTTGCGGACACCAAACGGTGAGTAATAGTCCATGAAACGGGTCAGAATCGGCCAAAACCGCGAATATTGATGACCGACACGTAAGCGGACCTTGGGGTCCAACAACTATGGAATCCGCTTCGGAACCCCAAAACGGTGAGTAATAGTGCACGAAACGGGCCAGAATCGGCCAAAATTGCGAGCGTTGACAACGGGCACGTAAACACACCTTGGGGTTCAACAACCACGGAAATCGCTTCGGGACACCAAACAGTCAGTAATAGTACACGAAACGGGTCAGAATCGGCCAAAACCGCGAATATTGATGACCGACACATAAGCGCACCATGGGGTCCAACAACTATGGAAATCGCTTCGGCACCCCAAAACGGTGAGTAATAGTGCACGAAACGGGCCAGAATCGGCCAGAATTTCGAGCGTTGACGACGGGCACATAAACACACCTTGGGGTTCAATAACCGTGCAAATCGCTTCGAGACACCAAACGGTGAGTAATGGTCCGCGAAACGGGCCAGAATCGGCCAAAACCGCGAGTGTTGATGACCGACACGTAAACGCACCCCGGGGTTCATCAATCGTGGAAATCACCCCGGGACCCCAAAACAGTGAGTAAGTCCACGAAACGGGCCAGAATCAGCCAAAACCGCGAGTGTTGATGACCGACACGTAAACGCACCCCGGGGTTCATCAATCGTGGAAATCACCCCGGGACCCCAAAACAGTGAGTAAGTCCACGAAACGGGCCAGAATCAGCCAAAACTGTGAGTGTTGATGACCGACACGTAAACGCACCTTGGGGTCCAACACCTTGGAAATCACTTCGAAACCCCAAAACGGTGAGTAATAGTGGACGAAACGGGCCAGAATCGGCCAGAATTGCGAGCGTTGACGACGGACACGTAAACGCACCTTGGGGTTCAACAACCATGGAAACCGCTTGCGGACACCAAACGGTGAGTAATAGTCCATGAAACGGGTCAGAATCGGCCAAAACCGCGAATATTGATGACCGACACGTAAGCGCACCTTGGGGTCCAACAACTATGGAATTCGCTACGGAACCCCAAAACGGTGAGTAATAGTGCACGAAACGGGCTAGAATCGGCTAGAATTGCGAGCGTTGACGACGGGCACGTAAACGCGCCTTGGGGTTCAACAACCATGGAAATCACCCCGGGACCCCAAAACAGTGAGTAATAGTCCACGAAACGGGTCAGAATCGGCCAGACCCGCGGGTGTTGACGACTGATACGTAAGCGCACCTTGGGATCCAACAACTATGGAACTCGCTTTGAAAACCAAAAACTGTGAGTAATAGTGCACGAAACGGATCGGCCAGAATTGCGAGCATTGACGACGGACATGTAAACGCACCTTGGGGTTCAACAACCATGGAAACCATTTGGGGACACCAAATGGTGAGTAATAGTCCACGAAACGGGTCAGAATCGGCCAAAACCGCGAATATTGATGACCGACACATAAGCGCACCTTGGGGTCCAACAACTATGGAAATCGCTTCGGAACCCCAAAACGGTGAGTAATAGTGCACGAAACGGGCCAGAATCGGCCAGAATTTCGAGCGTTGACGACGGGCACGTAAACACACCTTGGGGTTCAACAACCATGCAAATCGCTTCGGGACACCAAACGGTGAGTAATGGTCCGCGAAACGGGCCAGAATCGGCCAAAACCGTGAGTGTTGATGACCGACACGTAAACGCACCCTGGGGTTCATCAATCGTGGAAATCACCCCGGGACCCCAAAACAGTGAGTAAGTCCATGAAACGGGCCAGAATCGGCCAAAACTGTGAGTGTTGATGACCGACACGTAAACGCACCTTGGGGTCCAACAACTATGGAAATCACTTTGAAACCCCAAAACGGTAAGTAATTGTGGACGAAACGGGCCAGAATCGGCCAGAATTGCGAGCGCTGACGACGGACACGTAAACGCACCTTGGGTTCAACAACCATGGAAACCGCTTGCGGACACCAAACGGTGAGTAATAGTCCATGAAACGGGTCAGAATCGGCCAAAACCGCGAATATTGATGACCGACACGTAAGCGGACCTTGGGGTCCAACAACTATGGAATCCGCTTCGGAACCCCAAAACGGTGAGTAATAGTGCACGAACGGGCCAGAATCGGCCAAAATTGCGAGCGTTGACAACGGGCACGTAAACACACCTTGGGGTTCAACAACCACGGAAATCGCTTCGGGACACCAAACAGTCAGTAATAGTACACGAAACGGGTCAGAATCGGCCAAAACCGCGAATATTGATGACCGACACATAAGCGCACCATGGGGTCCAACAACTATGGAAATCGCTTCGGAACCCCAAAACGGTGAGTAATAGTGCACGAAACGGGCCAGAATCGGCCAGAATTTCGAGCGTTGACGACGGGCACATAAACACACCTTGGGGTTCAATAACCGTGCAAATCGCTTCGAGACACCAAACGGTGAGTAATGGTCCGCGAAACGGGCCAGAATCGGCCAAAACCGTGAGTGTTGATGACCGACACGTAAACGCACCCTGGGGTTCATCAATCGTGGAAATCACCCCGGGACCCCAAAACAGTGAGTAAGTCCACGAAACGGGCCAGAATCAGCCAAAACTGTGAGTGTTGATGACCGACACGTAAACGCACCTTGGGGTCCAACACCTTGGAAATCACTTCGAAACCCCAAAACGGTGAGTAATAGTGGACGAAACGGGCCAGAATCGGGAATATTGATGACCGACACATAAGCGCACCTTGGGGTCCAACAACTATGGAAATCGCTTCGGAACCCCAAAACGGTGAGTAATAGTGCACGAAACGGGCCAGAATCGGCCAGAATTTCGAGCGTTGACGACGGGCACGTAAACACACCTTGGGGTTCAACAACCATGCAAATCGCTTCGGGACACCAAACGGTGAGTAATGGTCCGCGAAACGGGCCAGAATCGGCCAAAACCGTGAGTGTTGATGACCGACACGTAAACGCACCCTGGGGTTCATCAATCGTGGAAATCACCCCGGGACCCCAAAACAGTGAGTAAGTCCACGAAACGGGCCAGAATCGGCCAAAACTGTGAGTGTTGATGACCGACACGTAAACGCACCTTGGGGTCCAACAACTATGGAAATCACTTCGAAACCCCAAAACGGTAAGTAATTGTGGACGAAACGGGCCAGAATCGGCCAGAATTGCGAGCGCTGACGACAGACACGTAAACGCACCTTGGGTTCAACAACCATGGAAACCGCTTGCGGACTCCAAACGGTGAGTAATAGTCCATGAAACGGGTCAGAATCGGCCAAAACCGCGAATATTGATGACCGACACGTAAGCGGACCTTGGGGTCCAACAACTATGGAATCCGCTTCGGAACCCCAAAACGGTGAGTAATAGTGCACGAAACGGGCCAGAATCGGCCAAAATTGCGAGCGTTGACAACGGGCACGTAAACACACCTTGGGGTTCAACAACCACGGAAATCGCTTCGGGACACCAAACAGTCAGTAATAGTACACGAAACGGGTCAGAATCGGCGAAAACCGCGAGTGTTGATGACCGACAGGTTAACGCACCACGGGGTTCGTCAATCGTGGAAATCTCCCCGGGACCCCAAAACAGTGAATAATAGTCGACAAAACGGGCCAGAATCGGCCAAAACTGTGAGTGTTGATGACCGACACGTAAGCGCACCTTGGGGTCCAACAACTATGGAAATCGCTTCGAAAACCCAAAACGGTGAGTAATAGTGGACGAAACGGGCCAGAATCGGCCAGAATTGCGAGCGTTGACGACGGACACGTAAACGCACCTTGGGGTTCAACAACCACAGAAACCGCTTGCGGACACCAAACGGTGAGTAATAGTCCATGAAACGGGTCAGAATCGGCCAAAACCGCGAATATTGATGACCGACACGTAAGCGCATCTTGGGGTCCAACAACTATGGAATTCGCTTCGGAACCCCAAAACGGTGAGTTATAGTGCACGAAACGGCCAGAATCGGCCAGAATTGCGAGCGTTGACGACGGGCACGTAAACGCGCCTTGGGGTTGATGACCGACACGTAAGCGCACCTTGGGGTCCAACAACTATGGAAATCGCTTCGAAAACCCAAAACTCTGAGTAATCGTGGACGAAACGGGCCAGAATCGGCCAGAATTGCGAGCGTTGACGACGGACACGTAAACGCACCTTGGGGTTCAGCAAGCATGGAAACCATTTGAGGACACCAAACGGTGAGTAATAGTCCATGAAACGGTCAGAATCGGCCAAAACCGCGAGTATTGATGACCGACACGTAAGCGTACCTTGGGGTCCAACAACTATGGAAATCGCTTCGGAACCCCAAAACGGTGAGTAATAGTGCACGAAACGGGCCAGCATCGGCTAGAATTGCGAGCATTGACGACGGGCACGTAAACGCGCCTTGGGGTTCAACAACCATGGAAATCACCCCGGGACCCCAAAACAGTGAGTAATAGTCCACGAAACGGGTCAAAATCGGCCAGACCCGCGGGTGTTGATGACCGATACGTAAGCGCACCTTGGGATCCAACAACTATGGAAATCGCTTTGAAAACCAAAAACTGTGAGTAATAGTGCACGAAACGGATCGGCCAGAATTGCGAGCATTGACGACGGACACGTAAACGCACCTTGGGGTTCAACAACCATGGAAACCATTTGGGGACACCAAACGGTGAGTAATAGTCCACGAAACGGGTCAGAATCGGCCAAAACCGCGAATATTGATGACCGACACATAAGCGCACCTTGGGGTCCAACAACTATGGAAATCGCTTCGGAACCCCAAAACGGTGAGTAATAGTGCACGAAACGGGCCAGAATCGGCCAGAATTTCGAGCGTTGACGACGGGCACATAAACACACCTTGGGGTTCAATAACCGTGCAAATCGCTTCGGGACACCAAACGGTGAGTAATGGTCCGCGAAACGGGCCAGAATCGGCCAAAACCGCGAGTGTTGATGACCGACACGTAAACGCACCCCGGGGTTCATCAATCGTGGAAATCACCCCGGGACCCCAAAACAGTGAGTAAGTCCACGAAACGGGCCAGAATTAGCCAAAACTGTGAGTGTTGATGACCGACACGTAAACGCACCTTGGGGTCCAACACCTTGGAAATCACTTCGAAACCCCAAAACGGTGAGTAATAGTGGACGAAACGGGCCAGAATCGGCCAGAATTGCGAGCGTTGACGACGGACACGTAAACGCACCTTGGGGTTCAACAACCATGGAAACCGCTTGCGGACACCAAACGGTGAGTAATAGTCCATGAAACGGGTCAGAATCGGCCAAAACCGCGAATATTGATGACCGACACGTAAGCGCACCTTGGGGTCCAACAACTATGGAATTCGCTTCGGAACCCCAAAACGGTGAGTAATAGTGCACGAAACGGGCTAGAATCGGCTAGAATTGCGAGCGTTGACGACGGGCACGTAAACGTGCCTTGGGGTTCAACAACCATGGAAATCACCCCGGGACCCCAAAACAGTGAGTAATAGTCCACGAAACGGGTCAGAATCGGCCAGACCCGCGGGTGTTGATGATTGACACGTAAGCGTACCTTGGGATCCAACAACTATGGAACTCGCTTTGAAAACCAAAAACTGTGAGTAATAGTACACGAAACGGATCGGCCAGAATTGCGAGCATTGACGACGGACATGTAAACGCACCTTGGGGTTCAACAACCATGGAAACCATTTGGGGACACCAAATGGTGAGTAATAGTCCACGAAACGGGTCAGAATCGGCCAAAACCGGGAATATTGATGACCGACACATAAGCGCACCTTGGGGTCCAACAACTATGGAAATCGCTTCGGAACCCCAAAACGGTGAGTAATAGTGCACGAAACGGGCCAGAATCGGCCAGAATTTCGAGCGTTGACGACGGGCACGTAAACACACCTTGGGGTTCAACAACCATGCAAATCGCTTCGGGACACCAAACGGTGAGTAATGGTCCGCGAAACGGGCCAGAATCGGCCAAAACCGTGAGTGTTGATGACCGACACGTAAACGCACCCTGGGGTACATCAATCGTGGAAATCACCCCGGGACCCCAAAACAGTGAGTAAGTCCACGAAACGGGCCAGAATCGGCCAAAACTGTGAGTGTTGATGACCGACACGTAAACGCACCTTGGGGTCCAACAACTATGGAAATCACTTCGAAACCCCAAAACGGTAAGTAATTGTGGACGAAACAGGCCAGAATCGGCCAGAATTGCGAGCGCTGACGACGGACACGTAAACGCACCTTGGGTTCAACAACCATGGAAACCGCTTGCGGACACCAAACGGTGAGTAATAGTCCATGAAACGGGTCAGAATCGGCCAAAACCGCGAATATTGATGACCGACACGTAAGCGGACCTTGGGGTCCAACAACTATGGAATCCGCTTCGGAACCCCAAAACGGTGAGTAATAGTGCACGAAACGGGCCAGAATCGGCCAAAATTGCGAGCGTTGACAACGGGCACGTAAACACACCTTGGGGTTCAACAACCACGGAAATCGCTTCGGGACACCAAACAATCAGTAATAGTACACGAAACGGGTCAGAATCGGCGAAAACCGCGAGTGTTGATGACCGACAGGTTAACGCACCCCGGGGTTCGTCAATCGTGGAAATCTCCCCGGGACCCCAAAACAGTGAATAATAGTCGACAAAACGGGCCAGAATCGGCCAAAACTGTGAGTGTTGATGACCGACACGTAAGCGCACCTTGGGGTCCAACAACTATGGAAATCGCTTCGAAAACCCAAAACGGTGAGTAATAGTGGACGAAACGGGCCAGAATCGGCCAGAATTGCGAGCGTTGACGACGGACACGTAAACGCACCTTGGGGTTCAACAACCACAGAAACCGCTTGCGGACACCAAACGGTGAGTAATAGTCCATGAAACGGGTCAGAATCGGCCAAAACCGCGAATATTGATGACCGACACGTAAGCGCATCTTGGGGTCCAACAACTATGGAATTCGCTTCGGAACCCCAAAACGGTGAGTTATAGTGCACGAAACGGCCAGAATCGGCCAGAATTGCGAGCGTTGACGACGGGCACGTAAACGCGCCTTGGGGTTGATGACCGACACGTAAGCGCACCTTGGGGTCCAACAACTATGGAAATCGCTTCGAAAACCCAAAACTCTGAGTAATAGAGGACGAAACGGGCCAGAATCGGCCAGAATTGCGAGCGTTGACGACGGACACGTAAACACACCTTGGGGTTCAACAAGCATGGAAACCATTTGAGGACACCAAACGGTGAGTAATAGTCCATGAAACGGTCAGAATCGGCCAAAACCGCGAGTATTGATGACCGACACGTAAGCGTACCTTGGGGTCCAACAACTATGGAAATCGCTTCGGAACCCCAAAACGGTGAGTAATAGTGCACGAAACGGGCCAGCATCGGCTAGAATTGCGAGCATTGACGACGGGCACGTAAACGCGCCTTGGGGTTCAACAACCATGGAAATCACCCCGGGACCCCAAAACAGTGAGTAATAGTCCACGAAACGGGTCAAAATCGGGCAAACCCGCGGGTGTTGATGACCGACACGTAAGCGCACCTTGGGATCCAACAACTATGGAAATCGCTTTGAAAACCAAAAACTGTGAGTAATAGTGCACGAAACGGATCGGCCAGAATTGCGAGCATTGACGACGGACACGTAAACGCACCTTGGGGTTCAACAACCATGGAAACCATTTGGGGACACCAAACGGTGAGTAATAGTCCACGAAACGGGTCAGAATCGGCCAAAACCGCGAATATTGATGACCGACACATAAGCGCACCTTGGGGTCCAACAACTATGGAAATCACTTCGGAACCCCAAAACGGTGAGTAATAGTGCACGAAACGGGCCAGAATCGGCCAGAATTTTGAGCGTTGACGACGGGCACATAAACACACCTTGGGGTTCAATAACCATGCAAATCGCTTCGGGACACCAAACGGTGAGTAATGGTCCGCGAAACGGGCCAGAATCGGCCAAAACCGCGAGTGTTGATGACCGACACGTAAACGCACCCCGGGGTTCATCAATCGTGGAAATCACCCCGGGACCCCAAAACAGTGAGTAAGTCCACGAAACGGGCCAGAATCAGCCAAAACTGTGAGTGTTGATGACCGACACGTAAACGCACCTTGGGGTCCAACACCTTGGAAATCACTTCGAAACCCCAAAACGGTGAGTAATAGTGGACGAAACGGGCCAGAATCGGCCAGAATTGCGAGCGTTGACGACGGACACGTAAACGCACCTTGGGGTTCAACAACCATGGAAACCGCTTGCGGACACCAAACGGTGAGTAATAGTCCATGAAACGGGTCAGAATCGGCCAAAACCGCGAATATTGATGACCGACACGTAAGCGCACCTTGGGGTCCAACAACTATGGAATTCGCTTCGGAACCCCAAAACGGTGAGTAATAGTGCACGAAACGGGCTAGAATCGGCTAGAATTGCGAGCGTTGACGACAGGCACGTAAACGCGCCTTGGGGTTCAACAACCATGGAAATCACCCCGGGACCCCAAAACAGTGAGTAATAGTCCACGAAACGGGTCAGAATCGGCCAGACCCGCGGGTGTTGATGACTGACACGTAAGCGCACCTTGGGATCCAACAACTATGGAACTCGCTTTGAAAACCAAAAACTGTGAGTAATAGTGCACGAAACGGATCGGCCAGAATTGCGAGCATTGACGACGGACATGTAAACGCACCTTGGGGTTCAACAACCATGGAAACCATTTGGGGACACCAAATGGTGAGTAATAGTCCACGAAACGGGTCAGAATCGGCCAAAACCGCGAATATTGATGACCGACACATAAGCGCACCTTGGGGTCCAACAACTATGGAAATCGCTTCGGAACCCCAAAACGGTGAGTAATAGTGCACGAAACGGGCCAGAATCGGCCAGAATTTCGAGCGTTGACGACGGGCACGTAAACACACCTTGGGGTTCAACAACCATGCAAATCGCTTCGGGACACCAAACGGTGAGTAATGGTCCGCGAAACGGGCCAGAAGCGGCCAAAACCGTGAGTGTTGATGACCGACACGTAAACGCACCCCGGGGTTCATCAATCGTGGAAATCACCCCGGGACCCCAAAACAGTGAGTAAGTCCACGAAACGGGCCAGAATCAGCCAAAACTGTGAGTGTTGATGACCGACACGTAAACGCACCTTGGGGTCCAACACCTTGGAAATCACTTCGAAACCCCAAAACGGTGAGTAATAGTGGACGAAACGGGCCAGAATCGGCCAGAATTGCGAGCGTTGACGACGGACACGTAAACGCACCTTGGGGTTCAACAACCATGGAAACCGCTTGCGGACACCAAACGGTGAGTAATAGTCCATGAAACGGGTCAGAATCGGCCAAAACCGCGAATATTGATGACCGACACGTAAGCGCACCTTGGGGTCCAACAACTATGGAATTCGCTTCGGAACCCCAAAACGGTGAGTAATAGTGCACGAAACGGGCTAGAATCGGCTAGAATTGCGAGCGTTGACGACAGGCACGTAAACGCGCCTTGGGGTTCAACAACCATGGAAATCACCCCGGGACCCCAAAACAGTGAGTAATAGTCCACGAAACGGGTCAGAATCGGCCAGACCCGCGGGTGTTGATGACTGACACGTAAGCGCACCTTGGGATCCAACAACTATGGAACTCGCTTTGAAAACCAAAAACTGTGAGTAATAGTGCACGAAACGGATCGGCCAGAATTGCGAGCATTGACGACGGACATGTAAACGCACCTTGGGGTTCAACAACCATGGAAACCATTTGGGGACACCAAATGGTGAGTAATAGTCCACGAAACGGGTCAGAATCGGCCAAAACCGCGAATATTGATGACCGACACATAAGCGCACCTTGGGGTCCAACAACTATGGAAATCGCTTCGGAACCCCAAAACGGTGAGTAATAGTGCACGAAACGGGCCAGAATCGGCCAGAATTTCGAGCGTTGACGACGGGCACGTAAACACACCTTGGGGTTCAACAACCATGCAAATCGCTTCGGGACACCAAACGGTGAGTAATGGTCCGCGAAACGGGCCAGAAGCGGCCAAAACCGTGAGTGTTGATGACCGACACGTAAACGCACCCTGGGGTTCATCAATCGTGGAAATCACCCCGGGACCCCAAAACAGTGAGTAAGTCCACGAAACGGGCCAGAATCGGCCAAAACTGTGAGTGTTGATGACCGACACGTAAACGCACCTTGGGGTCCAACAACTATGGAAATCACTTCGAAACCCCAAAACGGTAAGTAATTGTGGACGAAACGGGCCAGAATCGGCCAGAATTGCGAGCGCTGACGACGGACACGTAAACGCACCTTGGGTTCAACAACCATGGAAACCGCTTGCGGACACCAAACGGTGCGTAATAGTCCATGAAACGGGTCAGAATCGGCCAAAACCGCGAATATTGATGACCGACACGTAAGCGGACCTTGGGGTCCAACAACTATGGAATCAGCTTCGGAACCCCAAAACGGTGAGTAATAGTGCACGAAACGGGCCAGAATCGGCCAAAATTGCGAGCGTTGACAACGGGCACGTAAACACACCTTGGGGTTCAACAACCACGGAAATCGCTTCGGGACACCAAACAGTCAGTAATAGTACACGAAACGGGTCAGAATCGGCGAAAACCGCGAGTGTTGATGACCGACAGGTTAACGCACCCCGGGGTTCGTCAATCGTGGAAATCTCCCCAGGACCCCAAAACAGTGAATAATAGTCGACAAAACGGGCCAGAATCGGCCAAAACTGTGAGTGTTGATGACCGACACGTAAGCGCACCTTGGGGTCCAACAACTATGGAAATCGCTTCGAAAACCCAAAACGGTGAGTAATAGTGGACGAAACGGGCCAGAATCGGCCAGAATTGCGAGCGTTGACGACGGACACGTAAATGCACCTTGGGGTTCAACAACCATGGAAACCGCTTGCGGACACCAAACGGTGAGTAATAGTCCATGAAACGGGTCAGAATCGGCCAAAACCGCGAATATTGATGACCGACACGTAAGCGCACCTTGGGGTCCAACAACTATGGAATTCGCTTAGGAACCCCAAAACGGTGAGTTATAGTGCACGAAACGGCCAGAATCGGCCAGAATTGCGAGCGTTGACGACGGGCACGTAAATGCGCCTTGGGGTTCAACAACCATGGAAATCACCCCGGGACCCCAAAATAGTGAGTAATAGTCCACGAAACGGGTCAGAATCGGCCAGACCCGCGGGTGTTGATGACTGACACGTAAGCGCACCTTGGGATCCAACAACTATGGAAATCGCTTTGAAAACCAAAAACTGTGAGTAATAGTGCACGAAACGGATCGGCCAGAATTGCAAGCATTGACGACGGACATGTAAACGCACCTTGGGGTTCAACAACCATGGAAACCATTTGGGGACACCAAATGGTGAGTAATAGTCCACGAAACGGGTCACAATCGGCCAAAACCGGGAATATTGATGACCAACACATAAGCGCACCTTGGGGTCCAACAACTATGGAAATCGCTTCGGAACCCCAAAACGGTGAGTAATAGTGCACGAAACGGGCCAGAATCGGCCAGAATTTCGAGCGTTGACGACGGGCACGTAAACACACCTTGGGGTTCAACAACCATGTAAATCGCTTCGGGACACCAAACGGTGAGTAATGGTCCGCGAAACGGGCCAGAATCGGCCAAAACCGTGAGTGTTGATGACCGACACGTAAACGCACCCCGGGGTTCATCAATCGTGGAAATCACCCCGGGACCCCAAAACAGTGAGTAAGTCCACGAAACGGGCCAGAATCGGCCAAACCTGTGAGTGTTGATGACCGACACCTAAACGCACCTTGGGGTCCAACAACAATGGAAATCACTTCGAAACCCCAAAACGGTAAGTAATAGTGGACGAAACAGGCCAGAATCGGCCAGAATTGCGAGCGCTGACGACGGACACGTAAACGCACCTTGGGTTCAACAACCATGGAATACGCTTGCGGACACCAAACTGTGAGTAATAGTCCATGAAACGGGTCAGAGTCGGCCAAAACAGCGAATATTGATGACCGACACGTAAGCGCACCTTGGGGTCCAACAACTATGGAATTCGCTTCGGAACCCCAAAACGGTGAGTAATAGTCCACGAAACGGGCCAGAATCGGCCAAAATTGCGAGCGTTGACGACGGGCACGTAAACACACCTTGGGGTTCAACAACCACGGAAATCGCTTCGGGACACCAAACAGTCAGTAATAGTACACGAAACGGGTCAGAATCGGCGAAAACCGCGAGTGTTGATGACCGACAGGTAAACGCACCCCGGGGTTCGTCAATCGTGGAAATCTCCCCGGGACCCCAAAACAGTGAATAATAGTCAACAAAACGGGCCAGAATCGGCCAAAACTGTGAGTGTCGATGACCAACACGTAAGCGCACCTTGGGGTCCAACAACTATGGAAATCGCTTCGAAAACCCAAAACTCTGAGTAATAGTGGACGAAACGGGCCAGAATTGGCCAGAATTGCGAGCGTTGACGACGGACACGTAAACGCACCTTGGGGTTCAACAAGCATGGAAACCATTTGAGGACACCAAACGGTGAGTAATAGTCCATGAAACGTGTCAGAATCGGCCAAAACCACGAGTAGTGATGACCGACACGTAAGCGTACCTTGGGGTCCAACAACTATGGAAATCGCTTCGGAACCCCAAAAAGGTGAGTAATAGTGCACGAAACGGGCCAGAATCGGCTAGAATTGCGAGCATTGACGACGGGCACGTAAACACGCCTTGGGGTTGATGACCGACACGTAAGCGCACCTTGGGGTCCAACAACTATGGAAATCGCTTCGAAAACCCAAAACTCTGAGTAATAGAGGACGAAACGGGCCAGAATCGGCCAGAATTGCGAGCGTTGACGACGGACACGTAAACACACCTTGGGGTTCAACAAGCATGGAAACCATTTGAGGACACCAAACGGTGAGTAATAGTCCATGAAACGGTCAGAATCGGCCAAAACCGCGAGTATTGATGACCGACACGTAAGCGTACCTTGGGGTCCAACAACTATGGAAATCGCTTCGGAACCCCAAAACGGTGAGTAATAGTGCACGAAACGGGCCAGCATCGGCTAGAATTGCGAGCATTGACGACGGGCACGTAAACGCGCCTTGGGGTTCAACAACCATGGAAATCACCCCGGGACCCCAAAACAGTGAGTAATAGTCCAGGAAACGGGTCAAAATCGGGCAGACCCGCGGGTGTTGATGACCGACACGTAAGCGCACCTTGGGATCCAACAACTATGGAAATCGCTTTGAAAACAAAAACTATGAGTAATAGTGCACGAAACGGATCGGCCAGAATTGCGAGCATTGACGACGGACACGTAAACGCACCTTGGGGTTCAACAACCATGGAAACCATTTGGGGACACCAAACGGTGAGTAATAGTCCACGAAACGGGTCAGAATCGGCCAAAACCGCGAATATTGATGACCGACACATAAGCGCACCTTGGGGTCCAACAACTATGGAAATCACTTCGGAACCCCAAAACGGTGAGTAATAGTGCACGAAACGGGCCAGAATCGGCCAGAATTTTGAGCGTTGACGACGGGCACATAAACACACCTTGGGGTTCAATAACCATGCAAATCGCTTCGGGACACCAAACGGTGAGTAATGGTCCGCGAAACGGGCCAGAATCGGCCAAAACCGCGAGTGTTGATGACCGACACGTAAACGCACCCCGGGGTTCATCAATCGTGGAAATCACCCCGGGACCCCAAAACAGTGAGTAAGTCCACGAAACGGGCCAGAATCAGCCAAAACTGTGAGTGTTGATGACCGACACGTAAACGCACCTTGGGGTCCAACACCTTGGAAATCACTTCGAAACCCCAAAACGGTGAGTAATAGTGGACGAAACGGGCCAGAATCGGCCAGAATTGCGAGCGTTGACGACGGACACGTAAACGCACCTTGGGGTTCAACAACCATGGAAACCGCTTGCGGACACCAAACGGTGAGTAATAGTCCATGAAACGGGTCAGAATCGGCCAAAACCGCGAATATTGATGACCGACACGTAAGCGCACCTTGGGGTCCAACAACTATGGAATTCGCTTCGGAACCCCAAAACGGTGAGTAATAGTGCACGAAACGGGCTAGAATCGGCTAGAATTGCGAGCGCTGACGACGGACACGTAAACGCGCCTTGGGTTCAACAACCATGGAAACCGCTTGCGGACACCAAACGGTGCGTAATAGTCCATGAAACGGGTCAGAATCGGCCAAAACCGCGAATATTGATGACCGACACGTAAGCGGACCTTGGGGTCCAACAACTATGGAATCAGCTTCGGAACCCCAAAACGGTGAGTAATAGTGCACGAAACGGGCCAGAATCGGCCAAAATTGCGAGCGTTGACAACGGGCACGTAAACACACCTTGGGGTTCAACAACCACGGAAATCGCTTCGGGACACCAAACAGTCAGTAATAGTACACGAAACGGGTCAGAATCGGCGAAAACCGCGAGTGTTGATGACCGACAGGTTAACGCACCCCGGGGTTCGTCAATCGTGGAAATCTCCCCAGGACCCCAAAACAGTGAATAATAGTCGACAAAACGGGCCAGAATCGGCCAAAACTGTGAGTGTTGATGACCGACACGTAAGCGCACCTTGGGGTCCAACAACTATGGAAATCGCTTCGAAAACCCAAAACGGTGAGTAATAGTGGACGAAACGGGCTAGAATCGGCCAGAATTGCGAGCGTTGACGACGGACACGTAAATGCACCTTGGGGTTCAACAACCATGGAAACCGCTTGCGGACACCAAACGGTGAGTAATAGTCCATGAAACGGGTCAGAATCGGCCAAAACCGCGAATATTGATGACCGACACGTAAGCGCACCTTGGGGTCCAACAACTATGGAATTCGCTTAGGAACCCCAAAACGGTGAGTTATAGTGCACGAAACGGCCAGAATCGGCCAGAATTGCGAGCGTTGACGACGGGCACGTAAATGCGCCTTGGGGTTCAACAACCATGGAAATCACCCCGGGACCCCAAAATAGTGAGTAATAGTCCACGAAACGGGTCAGAATCGGCCAGACCCGCGGGTGTTGATGACTGACACGTAAGCGCACCTTGGGATCCAACAACTATGGAAATCGCTTTGAAAACCAAAAACTGTGAGTAATAGTGCACGAAACGGATCGGCCAGAATTGCAAGCATTGACGACGGACATGTAAACGCACCTTGGGGTTCAACAACCATGGAAACCATTTGGGGACACCAAATGGTGAGTAATAGTCCACGAAACGGGTCACAATCGGCCAAAACCGGGAATATTGATGACCAACACATAAGCGCACCTTGGGGTCCAACAACTATGGAAATCGCTTCGGAACCCCAAAACGGTGAGTAATAGTGCACGAAACGGGCCAGAATCGGCCAGAATTTCGAGCGTTGACGACGGGCACGTAAACACACCTTGGGGTTCAACAACCATGTAAATCGCTTCGGGACACCAAACGGTGAGTAATGGTCCGCGAAACGGGCCAGAATCGGCCAAAACCGTGAGTGTTGATGACCGACACGTAAACGCACCCCGGGGTTCATCAATCGTGGAAATCACCCCGGGACCCCAAAACAGTGAGTAAGTCCACGAAACGGGCCAGAATCGGCCAAACCTGTGAGTGTTGATGACCGACACCTAAACGCACCTTGGGGTCCAACAACAATGGAAATCACTTCGAAACCCCAAAACGGTAAGTAATAGTGGACGAAACAGGCCAGAATCGGCCAGAATTGCGAGCGCTGACGACGGACACGTAAACGCACCTTGGGTTCAACAACCATGGAATACGCTTGCGGACACCAAACTGTGAGTAATAGTCCATGAAACGGGTCAGAGTCGGCCAAAACAGCGAATATTGATGACCGACACGTAAGCGCACCTTGGGGTCCAACAACTATGGAATTCGCTTCGGAACCCCAAAACGGTGAGTAATAGTCCACGAAACGGGCCAGAATCGGCCAAAATTGCGAGCGTTGACGACGGGCACGTAAACACACCTTGGGGTTCAACAACCACGGAAATCGCTTCGGGACACCAAACAGTCAGTAATAGTACACGAAACGGGTCAGAATCGGCGAAAACCGCGAGTGTTGATGACCGACAGGTAAACGCACCCCGGGGTTCGTCAATCGTGGAAATCTCCCCGGGACCCCAAAACAGTGAATAATAGTCAACAAAACGGGCCAGAATCGGCCAAAACTGTGAGTGTCGATGACCAACACGTAAGCGCACCTTGGGGTCCAACAACTATGGAAATCGCTTCGAAAACCCAAAACTCTGAGTAATAGTGGACGAAACGGGCCAGAATTGGCCAGAATTGCGAGCGTTGACGACGGACACGTAAACGCACCTTGGGGTTCAACAAGCATGGAAACCATTTGAGGACACCAAACGGTGAGTAATAGTCCATGAAACGTGTCAGAATCGGCCAAAACCACGAGTAGTGATGACCGACACGTAAGCGTACCTTGGGGTCCAACAACTATGGAAATCGCTTCGGAACCCCAAAAAGGTGAGTAATAGTGCACGAAACGGGCCAGAATCGGCTAGAATTGCGAGCATTGACGACGGGCACGTAAACACGCCTTGGGGTTGATGACCGACACGTAAGCGCACCTTGGGGTCCAACAACTATGGAAATCGCTTCGAAAACCCAAAACTCTGAGTAATAGAGGACGAAACGGGCCAGAATCGGCCAGAATTGCGAGCGTTGACGACGGACACGTAAACACACCTTGGGGTTCAACAAGCATGGAAACCATTTGAGGACACCAAACGGTGAGTAATAGTCCATGAAACGGTCAGAATCGGCCAAAACCGCGAGTATTGATGACCGACACGTAAGCGTACCTTGGGGTCCAACAACTATGGAAATCGCTTCGGAACCCCAAAACGGTGAGTAATAGTGCACGAAACGGGCCAGCATCGGCTAGAATTGCGAGCATTGACGACGGGCACGTAAACGCGCCTTGGGGTTCAACAACCATGGAAATCACCCCGGGACCCCAAAACAGTGAGTAATAGTCCAGGAAACGGGTCAAAATCGGGCAGACCCGCGGGTGTTGATGACCGACACGTAAGCGCACCTTGGGATCCAACAACTATGGAAATCGCTTTGAAAACAAAAACTGTGAGTAATAGTGCACGAAACGGATCGGCCAGAATTGCGAGCATTGACGACGGACACGTAAACGCACCTTGGGGTTCAACAACCATGGAAACCATTTGGGGACACCAAACGGTGAGTAATAGTCCACGAAACGGGTCAGAATCGGCCAAAACCGCGAATATTGATGACCGACACATAAGCGCACCTTGGGGTCCAACAACTATGGAAATCACTTCGGAACCCCAAAACGGTGAGTAATAGTGCACGAAACGGGCCAGAATCGGCCAGAATTTTGAGCGTTGACGACGGGCACATAAACACACCTTGGGGTTCAATAACCATGCAAATCGCTTCGGGACACCAAACGGTGAGTAATGGTCCGCGAAACGGGCCAGAATCGGCCAAAACCGCGAGTGTTGATGACCGACACGTAAACGCACCCCGGGGTTCATCAATCGTGGAAATCACCCCGGGACCCCAAAACAGTGAGTAAGTCCACGAAACGGGCCAGAATCAGCCAAAACTGTGAGTGTTGATGACCGACACGTAAACGCACCTTGGGGTCCAACACCTTGGAAATCACTTCGAAACCCCAAAACGGTGAGTAATAGTGGACGAAACGGGCCAGAATCGGCCAGAATTGCGAGCGTTGACGACGGACACGTAAACGCACCTTGGGGTTCAACAACCATGGAAACCGCTTGCGGACACCAAACGGTGAGTAATAGTCCATGAAACGGGTCAGAATCGGCCAAAACCGCGAATATTGATGACCGACACGTAAGCGCACCTTGGGGTCCAACAACTATGGAATTCGCTTCGGAACCCCAAAACGGTGAGTAATAGTGCACGAAACGGGCTAGAATCGGCTAGAATTGCGAGCGTTGACGACAGGCACGTAAACGCGCCTTGGGGTTCAACAACCATGGAAATCACCCCGGGACCCCAAAACAGTGAGTAATAGTCCACGAAACGGGTCAGAATCGGCCAGACCCGCGGGTGTTGATGACTGACACGTAAGCGCACCTTGGGATCCAACAACTATGGAACTCGCTTTGAAAACCAAAAACTGTGAGTAATAGTGCACGAAACGGATCGGCCAGAATTGCGAGCATTGACGACGGACATGTAAACGCACCTTGGGGTTCAACAACCATGGAAACCATTTGGGGACACCAAATGGTGAGTAATAGTCCACGAAACGGGTCAGAATCGGCCAAAACCGCGAATATTGATGACCGACACATAAGCGCACCTTGGGGTCCAACAACTATGGAAATCGCTTCGGAACCCCAAAACGGTGAGTAATAGTGCACGAAACGGGCCAGAATCGGCCAGAATTTCGAGCGTTGACGACGGGCACGTAAACACACCTTGGGGTTCAACAACCATGCAAATCGCTTCGGGACACCAAACGGTGAGTAATGGTCCGCGAAACGGGCCAAAAGCGGCCAAAACCGTGAGTGTTGATGACCGAAACGTAAACGCACCCCGGGGTTCATCAATCGTGGAAATCACCCCGGGACCCCAAAACAGTGAGTAAGTCCACGAAACGGGCCTGAATCAGCCAAAACTGTGAGTGTTGATGACCGACACGTAAACGCACCTTGGGGTCCAACACCTTGGAAATCACTTCGAAACCCCAAAACGGTGAGTAATAGTGGACGAAACGGGCCAGAATCGGCCAGAATTGCGAGCGTTGACGACGGACACGTAAACGCACCTTGGGGTTCAACAACCATGGAAACCGCTTGCGGACACCAAACGGTGAGTAATAGTCCATGAAACGGGTCAGAATCGGCCAAAACCGCGAATATTGATGACCGACACGTAAGCGCACCTTGGGGTCCAACAACTATGGAATTCGCTTCGGAACCCCAAAACGGTGAGTAATAGTGCACGAAACGGGCTAGAATCGGCTAGAATTGCGAGCGTTGACGACAGGCACGTAAACGCGCCTTGGGGTTCAACAACCATGGAAATCACCCCGGGACCCCAAAACAGTGAGTAATAGTCCACGAAACGGGTCAGAATCGGCCAGACCCGCGGGTGTTGATGACTGACACGTAAGCGCACCTTGGGATCCAACAACTATGGAACTCGCTTTGAAAACCAAAAACTGTGAGTAATAGTGCACGAAACGGATCGGCCAGAATTGCGAGCATTGACGACGGACATGTAAACGCACCTTGGGGTTCAACAACCATGGAAACCATTTGGGGACACCAAATGGTGAGTAATAGTCCACGAAACGGGTCAGAATCGGCCAAAACCGCGAATATTGATGACCGACACATAAGCGCACCTTGGGGTCCAACAACTATGGAAATCGCTTCGGAACCCCAAAACGGTGAGTAATAGTGCACGAAACGGGCCAGAATCGGCCAGAATTTCGAGCGTTGACGACGGGCACGTAAACACACCTTGGGGTTCAACAACCATGCAAATCGCTTCGGGACACCAAACGGTGAGTAATGGTCCGCGAAACGGGCCAAAAGCGGCCAAAACCGTGAGTGTTGATGACCGAAACGTAAACGCACCCCGGGGTTCATCAATCGTGGAAATCACCCCGGGACCCCAAAACAGTGAGTAAGTCCACGAAACGGGCCTGAATCAGCCAAAACTGTGAGTGTTGATGACCGACACGTAAACGCACCTTGGGGTCCAACACCTTGGAAATCACTTCGAAACCCCAAAACGGTGAGTAATAGTGGACGAAACGGGCCAGAATCGGCCAGAATTGCGAGCGTTGACGACGGACACGTAAACGCACCTTGGGGTTCAACAACCATGGAAACCGCTTGCGGACACCAAACGGTGAGTAATAGTCCATGAAACGGGTCAGAATCGGCCAAAACCGCGAATATTGATGACCGACACGTAAGCGCACCTTGGGGTCCAACAACTATGGAATTCGCTTCGGAACCCCAAAACGGTGAGTAATAGTGCACGAAACGGGCTAGAATCGGCTAGAATTGCGAGCGTTGACGACAGGCACGTAAACGCGCCTTGGGGTTCAACAACCATGGAAATCACCCCGGGACCCCAAAACAGTGAGTAATAGTCCACGAAACGGGTCAGAATCGGCCAGACCCGCGGGTGTTGATGACTGACACGTAAGCGCACCTTGGGATCCAACAACTATGGAACTCGCTTTGAAAACCAAAAACTGTGAGTAATAGTGCACGAAACGGATCGGCCAGAATTGCGAGCATTGACGACGGACATGTAAACGCACCTTGGGGTTCAACAACCATGGAAACCATTTGGGGACACCAAATGGTGAGTAATAGTCCACGAAACGGGTCAGAATCGGCCAAAACCGCGAATATTGATGACCGACACATAAGCGCACCTTGGGGTCCAACAACTATGGAAATCGCTTCGGAACCCCAAAACGGTGAGTAATAGTGCACGAAACGGGCCAGAATCGGCCAGAATTTCGAGCGTTGACGACGGGCACGTAAACACACCTTGGGGTTCAACAACCATGCAAATCGCTTCGGGACACCAAACGGTGAGTAATGGTCCGCGAAACGGGCCAAAAGCGGCCAAAACCGTGAGTGTTGATGACCGACACGTAAACGCACCCCGGGGTTCATCAATCGTGGAAATCACCCCGGGACCCCAAAACAGTGAGTAAGTCCACGAAACGGGCCAGAATCAGCCAAAACTGTGAGTGTTGATGACCGACACGTAAACGCACCTTGGGGTCCAACACCTTGGAAATCACTTCGAAACCCCAAAACGGTGAGTAATAGTGGACGAAACGGGCCAGAATCGGCCAGAATTGCGAGCGTTGACGACGGACACGTAAACGCACCTTGGGGTTCAACAACCATGGAAACCGCTTGCGGACACCAAACGGTGAGTAATAGTCCATGAAACGGGTCAGAATCGGCCAAAACCGCGAATATTGATGACCGACACGTAAGCGCACCTTGGGGTCCAACAACTATGGAATTCGCTTCGGAACCCCAAAACGGTGAGTAATAGTGCACGAAACGGGCTAGAATCGGCTAGAATTGCGAGCGTTGACGACAGGCACGTAAACGCGCCTTGGGGTTCAACAACCATGGAAATCACCCCGGGACCCCAAAACAGTGAGTAATAGTCCACGAAACGGGTCAGAATCGGCCAGACCCGCGGGTGTTGATGACTGACACGTAAGCGCACCTTGGGATCCAACAACTATGGAACTCGCTTTGAAAACCAAAAACTGTGAGTAATAGTGCACGAAACGGATCGGCCAGAATTGCGAGCATTGACGACGGACATGTAAACGCACCTTGGGGTTCAACAACCATGGAAACCATTTGGGGACACCAAATGGTGAGTAATAGTCCACGAAACGGGTCAGAATCGGCCAAAACCGCGAATATTGATGACCGACACATAAGCGCACCTTGGGGTCCAACAACTATGGAAATCGCTTCGGAACCCCAAAACGGTGAGTAATAGTGCACGAAACGGGCCAGAATCGGCCAGAATTTCGAGCGTTGACGACGGGCACGTAAACACACCTTGGGGTTCAACAACCATGCAAATCGCTTCGGGACACCAAACGGTGAGTAATGGTCCGCGAAACGGGCCAGAAGCGGCCAAAACCGTGAGTGTTGATGACCGACACGTAAACGCACCCTGGGGTTCATCAATCGTGGAAATCACCCCGGGACCCCAAAACAGTGAGTAAGTCCACGAAACGGGCCAGAATCGGCCAAAACTGTGAGTGTTGATGACCGACACGTAAACGCACCTTGGGGTCCAACAACTATGGAAATCACTTCGAAACCCCAAAACGGTAAGTAATTGTGGACGAAACGGGCCAGAATCGGCCAGAATTGCGAGCGCTGACGACGGACACGTAAACGCACCTTGGGTTCAACAACCATGGAAACCGCTTGCGGACACCAAACGGTGCGTAATAGTCCATGAAACGGGTCAGAATCGGCCAAAACCGCGAATATTGATGACCGACACGTAAGCGGACCTTGGGGTCCAACAACTATGGAATCAGCTTCGGAACCCCAAAACGGTGAGTAATAGTGCACGAAACGGGCCAGAATCGGCCAAAATTGCGAGCGTTGACAACGGGCACGTAAACACACCTTGGGGTTCAACAACCACGGAAATCGCTTCGGGACACCAAACAGTCAGTAATAGTACACGAAACGGGTCAGAATCGGCGAAAACCGCGAGTGTTGATGACCGACAGGTTAACGCACCCCGGGGTTCGTCAATCGTGGAAATCTCCCCAGGACCCCAAAACAGTGAATAATAGTCGACAAAACGGGCCAGAATCGGCCAAAACTGTGAGTGTTGATGACCGACACGTAAGCGCACCTTGGGGTCCAACAACTATGGAAATCGCTTCGAAAACCCAAAACGGTGAGTAATAGTGGACGAAACGGGCCAGAATCGGCCAGAATTGCGAGCGTTGACGACGGACACGTAAATGCACCTTGGGGTTCAACAACCATGGAAACCGCTTGCGGACACCAAACGGTGAGTAATAGTCCATGAAACGGGTCAGAATCGGCCAAAACCGCGAATATTGATGACCGACACGTAAGCGCACCTTGGGGTCCAACAACTATGGAATTCGCTTAGGAACCCCAAAACGGTGAGTTATAGTGCACGAAACGGCCAGAATCGGCCAGAATTGCGAGCGTTGACGACGGGCACGTAAATGCGCCTTGGGGTTCAACAACCATGGAAATCACCCCGGGACCCCAAAATAGTGAGTAATAGTCCACGAAACGGGTCAGAATCGGCCAGACCCGCGGGTGTTGATGACTGACACGTAAGCGCACCTTTGGATCCAACAACTATGGAAATCGCTTTGAAAACCAAAAACTGTGAGTAATAGTGCACGAAACGGATCGGCCAGAATTGCAAGCATTGACGACGGACATGTAAACGCACCTTGGGGTTCAACAACCATGGAAACCATTTGGGGACACCAAATGGTGAGTAATAGTCCACGAAACGGGTCAGAATCGGCCAAAACCGCGAATATTGATGACCAACACATAAGCGCACCTTGGGGTCCAACAACTATGGAAATCGCTTCGGAACCCCAAAACGGTGAGTAATAGTGCACGAAACGGGCCAGAATCGGCCAGAATTTCGAGCGTTGACGACGGGCACGTAAACACACCTTGGGGTTCAATAACCGTGCAAATCGCTTCGGGACACCAAACGGTGAGTAATGGTCCGCGAAACGGGCCAGAATCGGCCAAAACCGCGAGTGTTGATGACCGACACGTAAACGCACCCCGGGGTTCATCAATCGTGGAAATCACCCCGGGACCCCAAAACAGTGAGTAAGTCCACGAAACGGGCCAGAATTAGCCAAAACTGTGAGTGTTGATGACCGACACGTAAACGCACCTTGGGGTCCAACACCTTGGAAATCACTTCGAAACCCCAAAACGGTGAGTAATAGTGGACGAAACGGGCCAGAATCGGCCAGAATTGCGAGCGTTGACGACGGACACGTAAACGCACCTTGGGGTTCAACAACCATGGAAACCGCTTGCGGACACCAAACGGTGAGTAATAGTCCATGAAACGGGTCAGAATCGGCCAAAACCGCGAATATTGATGACCGACACGTAAGCGCACCTTGGGGTCCAACAACTATGGAATTCGCTTCGGAACCCCAAAACGGTGAGTAATAGTGCACGAAACGGGCTAGAATCGGCTAGAATTGCGAGCGTTGACGACAGGCACGTAAACGCGCCTTGGGGTTCAACAACCATGGAAATCACCCCGGGACCCCAAAACAGTGAGTAATAGTCCACGAAACGGGTCAGAATCGGCCAGACCCGCGGGTGTTGATGACTGACACGTAAGCGCACCTTGGGATCCAACAACTATGTAACTCGCTTTGAAAACCAAAAACTGTGAGTAATAGTGCACGAAACGGATCGGCCAGAATTGCGAGCATTGACGACGGACATGTAAACGCACCTTGGGGTTCAACAACCATGGAAACCATTTGGGGACACCAAATGGTGAGTAATAGTCCACGAAACGGGTCAGAATCGGCCAAAACCGCGAATATTGATGACCGACACATAAGCGCACCTTGGGGTCCAACAACTATGGAAATCGCTTCGGAACCCCAAAACGGTGAGTAATAGTGCACGAAACGGGCCAGAATCGGCCAGAATTTCGAGCGTTGACGACGGGCACGTAAACACACCTTGGGGTTCAACAACCATGCAAATCGCTTCGGGACACCAAACGGTGAGTAATGGTCCGCGAAACGGGCCAGAAGCGGCCAAAACCGTGAGTGTTGATGACCGACACGTAAACGCACCCTGGGGTTCATCAATCGTGGAAATCACCCCGGGACCCCAAAACAGTGAGTAAGTCCACGAAACGGGCCAGAATCGGCCAAAACTGTGAGTGTTGATGACCGACACGTAAACGCACCTTGGGGTCCAACAACTATGGAAATCACTTCGAAAACCCAAAACTCTGAGTAATAGTGGACGAAACGGGCCAGAATTGGCCAGAATTGCGAGCGCTGACGACGGACACGTAAACGCACCTTGGGTTCAACAACCATGGAAACCGCTTGCGGACACCAAACGGTGCGTAATAGTCCATGAAACGGGTCAGAATCGGCCAAAACCGCGAATATTGATGACCGACACGTAAGCGGACCTTGGGGTCCAACAACTATGGAATCAGCTTCGGAACCCCAAAACGGTGAGTAATAGTGCACGAAACGGGCCAGAATCGGCCAAAATTGCGAGCGTTGACAACGGGCACGTAAACACACCTTGGGGTTCAACAACCACGGAAATCGCTTCGGGACACCAAACAGTCAGTAATAGTACACGAAACGGGTCAGAATCGGCGAAAACCGCGAGTGTTGATGACCGACAGGTTAACGCACCCCGGGGTTCGTCAATCGTGGAAATCTCCCCAGGACCCCAAAACAGTGAATAATAGTCGACAAAACGGGCCAGAATCGGCCAAAACTGTGAGTGTTGATGACCGACACGTAAGCGCACCTTGGGGTCCAACAACTATGGAAATCGCTTCGAAAACCCAAAACGGTGAGTAATAGTGGACGAAACGGGCCAGAATCGGCCAGAATTGCGAGCGTTGACGACGGACACGTAAATGCACCTTGGGGTTCAACAACCATGGAAACCGCTTGCGGACACCAAACGGTGAGTAATAGTCCATGAAACGAGTCAGAATCGGCCAAAACCGCGAATATTGATGACCGACACGTAAGCGCACCTTGGGGTCCAACAACTATGGAATTCGCTTAGGAACCCCAAAACGGTGAGTTATAGTGCACGAAACGGCCAGAATCGGCCAGAATTGCGAGCGTTGACGACGGGCACGTAAATGCGCCTTGGGGTTCAACAACCATGGAAATCACCCCGGGACCCCAAAATAGTGAGTAATAGTCCACGAAACGGGTCAGAATCGGCCAGACCCGCGGGTGTTGATGACTGACACGTAAGCGCACCTTTGGATCCAACAACTATGGAAATCGCTTTGAAAACCAAAAACTGTGAGTAATAGTGCACGAAACGGATCGGCCAGAATTGCGAGCATTGACGACGGACATGTAAACGCACCTTGGGGTTCAACAACCATGGAAACCATTTGGGGACACCAAATGGTGAGTAATAGTCCACGAAACGGGTCAGAATCGGCCAAAACCGCGAATATTGATGACCAACACATAAGCGCACCTTGGGGTCCAACAACTATGGAAATCGCTTCGGAACCCCAAAACGGTGAGTAATAGTGCACGAAACGGCCAGAATCGGCCAGAATTGCGAGCGTTGACGACGGGCACGTAAATGCGCCTTGGGGTTCAACAACCATGGAAATCACCCCGGGACCCCAAAATAGTGAGTAATAGTCCACGAAACGGGTCAGAATCGGCCAGACCCGCGGGTGTTGATGACTGACACGTAAGCGCACCTTTGGATCCAACAACTATGGAAATCGCTTTGAAAACCAAAAACTGTGAGTAATAGTGCACGAAACGGATCGGCCAGAATTGCGAGCATTGACGACGGACATGTAAACGCACCTTGGGGTTCAACAACCATGGAAACCATTTGGGGACACCAAATGGTGAGTAATAGTCCACGAAACGGGTCAGAATCGGCCAAAACCGCGAATATTGATGACCAACACATAAGCGCACCTTGGGGTCCAACAACTATGGAAATCGCTTCGGAACCCCAAAACGGTGAGTAATAGTGCACGAAACGGGCCAGAATCGGCCAGAATTTCGAGCGTTGACGACGGGCACGTAAACACACCTTGGGGTTCAATAACCGTGCAAATCGCTTCGGGACACCAAACGGTGAGTAATGGTCCGCGAAACGGGCCAGAATCGGCCAAAACCGCGAGTGTTGATGACCGACACGTAAACGCACCCCGGGGTTCATCAATCGTGGAAATCACCCCGGGACCCCAAAACAGTGAGTAAGTCCACGAAACGGGCCAGAATTAGCCAAAACTGTGAGTGTTGATGACCGACACGTAAACGCACCTTGGGGTCCAACACCTTGGAAATCACTTCGAAACCCCAAAACGGTGAGTAATAGTGGACGAAACGGGCCAGAATCGGCCAGAATTGCGAGCGTTGACGACGGACACGTAAACGCACCTTGGGGTTCAACAACCATGGAAACCGCTTGCGGACACCAAACGGTGAGTAATAGTCCATGAAACGGGTCAGAATCGGCCAAAACCGCGAATATTGATGACCGACACGTAAGCGCACCTTGGGGTCCAACAACTATGGAATTCGCTTCGGAACCCCAAAACGGTGAGTAATAGTGCACGAAACGGGCTAGAATCGGCTAGAATTGCGAGCGTTGACGACGGGCACGTAAACGCGCCTTGGGGTTCAACAACCATGGAAATCACCCCGGGACCCCAAAACAGTGAGTAATAGTCCACGAAACGGGTCAGAATCGGCCAGACCCGCGGGTGTTGATGATTGACACGTAAGCGTACCTTGGGATCCAACAACTATGGAACTCGCTTTGAAAACCAAAAACTGTGAGTAATAGTGCACGAAACGGATCGGCTAGAATTGCGAGCATTGACGACGGACATGTAAACGCACCTTGGGGTTCAACAACCATGGAAACCATTTGGGGACACCAAATGGTGAGTAATAGTCCACGAAACGGGTCAGAATCGGCCAAAACCGGGAATATTGATGACCGACACATAAGCGCACCTTGGGGTCCAACAACTATGGAAATCGCTTCGGAACCCCAAAACGGTGAGTAATAGTGCACGAAACGGGCCAGAATCGGCCAGAATTTCGAGCGTTGACGACGGGCACGTAAACACACCTTGGGGTTCAACAACCATGCAAATCGCTTCGGGACACCAAACGGTGAGTAATGGTCCGCGAAACGGGCCAGAATCGGCCAAAACCGTGAGTGTTGATGACCGACACGTAAACGCACCCTGGGGTACATCAATCGTGGAAATCACCCCGGGACCCCAAAACAGTGAGTAAGTCCACGAAACGGGCCAGAATCGGCCAAAACTGTGAGTGTTGATGACCGACACGTAAACGCACCTTGGGGTCCAACAACTATGGAAATCACTTCGAAACCCCAAAACGGTAAGTAATTGTGGACGAAACAGGCCAGAATCGGCCAGAATTGCGAGCGCTGACGACGGACACGTAAACGCACCTTGGGTTCAACAACCATGGAAACCGCTTGCGGACACCAAACGGTGAGTAATAGTCCATGAAACGGGTCAGAATCGGCCAAAACCGCGAATATTGATGACCGACACGTAAGCGGACCTTGGGGTCCAACAACTATGGAATCCGCTTCGGAACCCCAAAACGGTGAGTAATAGTGCACGAAACGGGCCAGAATCGGCCAAAATTGCGAGCGTTGACAACGGGCACGTAAACACACCTTGGGGTTCAACAACCACGGAAATCGCTTCGGGACACCAAACAATCAGTAATAGTACACGAAACGGGTCAGAATCGGCGAAAACCGCGAGTGTTGATGACCGACAGGTTAACGCACCCCGGGGTTCGTCAATCGTGGAAATCTCCCCGGGACCCCAAAACAGTGAATATAGTCGACAAAACGGGCCAGAATCGGCCAAAACTGTGAGTGTTGATGACCGACACGTAAGCGCACCTTGGGGTCCACCAACTATGGAAATCGCTTCGAAAACCCAAAACGGTGAGTAATAGTGGACGAAACGGGCCAGAATCGGCCAGAATTGCGAGCGTTGACGACGGACACGTAAACGCACCTTGGGGTTCAACAACCACAGAAACCGCTTGCGGACACCAAACGGTGAGTAATAGTCCATGAAACGGGTCAGAATCGGCCAAAACCGCGAATATTGATGACCGACACGTAAGCGCATCTTGGGGTCCAACAACTATGGAATTCGCTTCGGAACCCCAAAACGGTGAGTTATAGTGCACGAAACGGCCAGAATCGGCCAGAATTGCGAGCGTTGACGACGGGCACGTAAACGCGCCTTGGGGTTGATGACCGACACGTAAGCGCACCTTGGGGTCCAACAACTATGGAAATCGCTTCGAAAACCCAAAACTCTGAGTAATAGAGGACGAAACGGGCCAGAATCGGCCAGAATTGCGAGCGTTGACGACGGACACGTAAACACACCTTGGGGTTCAACAAGCATGGAAACCATTTGAGGACACCAAACGGTGAGTAATAGTCCATGAAACGGTCAGAATCGGCCAAAACCGCGAGTATTGATGACCGACACGTAAGCGTACCTTGGGGTCCAACAACTATGGAAATCGCTTCGGAACCCCAAAACGGTGAGTAATAGTGCACGAAACGGGCCAGCATCGGCTAGAATTGCGAGCATTGACGACGGGCACGTAAACGCGCCTTGGGGTTCAACAACCATGGAAATCACCCCGGGACCCCAAAACAGTGAGTAATAGTCCACGAAACGGGTCAAAATCGGGCAGACCCGCGGGTGTTGATGACCGACACGTAAGCGCACCTTGGGATCCAACAACTATGGAAATCGCTTTGAAAACCAAAAACTGTGAGTAATAGTGCACGAAACGGATCGGCCAGAATTGCGAGCATTGACGACGGACACGTAAACGCACCTTGGGGTTCAACAACCATGGAAACCATTTGGGGACACCAAACGGTGAGTAATAGTCCACGAAACGGGTCAGAATCGGCCAAAACCGCGAATATTGATGACCGACACATAAGCGCACCTTGGGGTCCAACAACTATGGAAATCACTTCGGAACCCCAAAACGGTGAGTAATAGTGCACGAAACGGGCCAGAATCGGCCAGAATTTTGAGCGTTGACGACGGGCACATAAACACACCTTGGGGTTCAATAACCATGCAAATCGCTTCGGGACACCAAACGGTGAGTAATGGTCCGCGAAACGGGCCAGAATCGGCCAAAACCGCGAGTGTTGATGACCGACACGTAAACGCACCCCGGGGTTCATCAATCGTGGAAATCACCCCGGGACCCCAAAACAGTGAGTAAGTCCACGAAACGGGCCAGAATCGGCCAAAACTGTGAGTGTTGATGACCGACACGTAAACGCACCTTGGGGTCCAACAACTATGGAAATCACTTCGAAACCCCAAAACGGTAAGTAATTGTGGACGAAACAGGCCAGAATCGGCCAGAATTGCGAGCGCTGACGACGGACACGTAAACGCACCTTGGGTTCAACAACCATGGAAACCGCTTGCGGACACCAAACGGTGAGTAATAGTCCATGAAACGGGTCAGAATCGGCCAAAACCGCGAATATTGATGACCGACACGTAAGCGGACCTTGGGGTCCAACAACTATGGAATCCGCTTCGGAACCCCAAAACGGTGAGTAATAGTGCACGAAACGGGCCAGAATCGGCCAAAATTGCGAGCGTTGACAACGGGCACGTAAACACACCTTGGGGTTCAACAACCACGGAAATCGCTTCGGGACACCAAACAATCAGTAATAGTACACGAAACGGGTCAGAATCGGCGAAAACCGCGAGTGTTGATGACCGACAGGTTAACGCACCCCGGGGTTCGTCAATCTTGGAAATCTCCCCGGGACCCCAAAACAGTGAATATAGTCGACAAAACGGGCCAGAATCGGCCAAAACTGTGAGTGTTGATGACCGACACGTAAGCGCACCTTGGGGTCCAACAACTATGGAAATCGCTTCGAAAACCCAAAACGGTGAGTAATAGTGGACGAAACGGGCCAGAATCGGCCAGAATTGCGAGCGTTGACGACGGACACGTAAACGCACCTTGGGGTTCAACAACCACAGAAACCGCTTGCGGACACCAAACGGTGAGTAATAGTCCATGAAACGGGTCAGAATCGGCCAAAACCGCGAATATTGATGACCGACACGTAAGCGCATCTTGGGGTCCAACAACTATGGAATTCGCTTCGGAACCCCAAAACGGTGAGTTATAGTGCACGAAACGGCCAGAATCGGCCAGAATTGCGAGCGTTGACGACGGGCACGTAAACGCGCCTTGGGGTTGATGACCGACACGTAAGCGCACCTTGGGGTCCAACAACTATGGAAATCGCTTCGAAAACCCAAAACTCTGAGTAATAGAGGACGAAACGGGCCAGAATCGGCCAGAATTGCGAGCGTTGACGACGGACACGTAAACACACCTTGGGGTTCAACAAGCATGGAAACCATTTGAGGACACCAAACGGTGAGTAATAGTCCATGAAACGGTCAGAATCGGCCAAAACCGCGAGTATTGATGACCGACACGTAAGCGTACCTTGGGGTCCAACAACTATGGAAATCGCTTCGGAACCCCAAAACGGTGAGTAATAGTGCACGAAACGGGCCAGCATCGGCTAGAATTGCGAGCATTGACGACGGGCACGTAAACGCGCCTTGGGGTTCAACAACCATGGAAATCACCCCGGGACCCCAAAACAGTGAGTAATAGTCCACGAAACGGGTCAAAATCGGGCAGACCCGCGGGTGTTGATGACCGACACGTAAGCGCACCTTGGGATCCAACAACTATGGAAATCGCTTTGAAAACCAAAAACTGTGAGTAATAGTGCACGAAACGGATCGGCCAGAATTGCGAGCATTGACGACGGACACGTAAACGCACCTTGGGGTTCAACAACCATGGAAACCATTTGGGGACACCAAACGGTGAGTAATAGTCCACGAAACGGGTCAGAATCGGCCAAAACCGCGAATATTGATGACCGACACATAAGCGCACCTTGGGGTCCAACAACTATGGAAATCACTTCGGAACCCCAAAACGGTGAGTAATAGTGCACGAAACGGGCCAGAATCGGCCAGAATTTTGAGCGTTGACGACGGGCACATAAACACACCTTGGGGTTCAATAACCATGCAAATCGCTTCGGGACACCAAACGGTGAGTAATGGTCCGCGAAACGGGCCAGAATCGGCCAAAACCGCGAGTGTTGATGACCGACACGTAAACGCACCCCGGGGTTCATCAATCGTGGAAATCACCCCGGGACCCCAAAACAGTGAGTAAGTCCACGAAACGGGCCAGAATCAGCCAAAACTGTGAGTGTTGATGACCGACACGTAAACGCACCTTGGGGTCCAACACCTTGGAAATCACTTCGAAACCCCAAAACGGTGAGTAATAGTGGACGAAACGGGCCAGAATCGGCCAGAATTGCGAGCGTTGACGACGGACACGTAAACGCACCTTGGGGTTCAACAACCATGTAAATCGCTTCGGGACACCAAACGGTGAGTAATGGTCCGCGAAACGGGCCAGAATCGGCCAAAACCGTGAGTGTTGATGACCGACACGTAAACGCACCCCGGGGTTCATCAATCGTGGAAATCACCCCGGGACCCCAAAACAGTGAGTAAGTCCACGAAACGGGCCAGAATCGGCCAAACCTGTGAGTGTTGATGACCGACACCTAAACGCACCTGGGGGTCCAACAACAATGGAAATCACTTCGAAACCCCAAAACGGTAAGTAATAGTGGACGAAACAGGCCAGAATCGGCCAGAATTGCGAGCGCTGACGACGGACACGTAAACGCACCTTGGGTTCAACAACCATGGAAACCGCTTGCGGACACCAAACGGTGAGTAATAGTCCATGAAACGGGTCAGAATCGGCCAAAACCGCGAATATTGATGACCGACACGTAAGCGGACCTTGGGGTCCAACAACTATGGAATCCGCTTCGGAACCCCAAAACGGTGAGTAATAGTGCACGAAACGGGCCAGAATCGGCCAAAATTGCGAGCGTTGACAACGGGCACGTAAACACACCTTGGGGTTCAACAACCACGGAAATCGCTTCGGGACACCAAACAATCAGTAATAGTACACGAAACGGGTCAGAATCGGCGAAAACCGCGAGTGTTGATGACCGACAGGTTAACGCACCCCGGGGTTCGTCAATCGTGGAAATCTCCCCGGGACCCCAAAACAGTGAATATAGTCGACAAAACGGGCCAGAATCGGCCAAAACTGTGAGTGTTGATGACCGACACGTAAGCGCACCTTGGGGTCCACCAACTATGGAAATCGCTTCGAAAACCCAAAACGGTGAGTAATAGTGGACGAAACGGGCCAGAATCGGCCAGAATTGCGAGCGTTGACGACGGACACGTAAACGCACCTTGGGGTTCAACAACCACAGAAACCGCTTGCGGACACCAAACGGTGAGTAATAGTCCATGAAACGGGTCAGAATCGGCCAAAACCGCGAATATTGATGACCGACACGTAAGCGCATCTTGGGGTCCAACAACTATGGAATTCGCTTCGGAACCCCAAAACGGTGAGTTATAGTGCACGAAACGGCCAGAATCGGCCAGAATTGCGAGCGTTGACGACGGGCACGTAAACGCGCCTTGGGGTTGATGACCGACACGTAAGCGCACCTTGGGGTCCAACAACTATGGAAATCGCTTCGAAAACCCAAAACTCTGAGTAATAGAGGACGAAACGGGCCAGAATCGGCCAGAATTGCGAGCGTTGACGACGGACACGTAAACACACCTTGGGGTTCAACAAGCATGGAAACCATTTGAGGACACCAAACGGTGAGTAATAGTCCATGAAACGGTCAGAATCGGCCAAAACCGCGAGTATTGATGACCGACACGTAAGCGTACCTTGGGGTCCAACAACTATGGAAATCGCTTCGGAACCCCAAAACGGTGAGTAATAGTGCACGAAACGGGCCAGCATCGGCTAGAATTGCGAGCATTGACGACGGGCACGTAAACGCGCCTTGGGGTTCAACAACCATGGAAATCACCCCGGGACCCCAAAACAGTGAGTAATAGTCCACGAAACGGGTCAAAATCGGGCAGACCCGCGGGTGTTGATGACCGACACGTAAGCGCACCTTGGCATCCAACAACTATGGAAATCGCTTTGAAAACCAAAAACTGTGAGTAATAGTGCACGAAACGGATCGGCCAGAATTGCGAGCATTGACGACGGACACGTAAACGCACCTTGGGGTTCAACAACCATGGAAACCATTTGGGGACACCAAACGGTGAGTAATAGTCCACGAAACGGGTCAGAATCGGCCAAAACCGCGAATATTGATGACCGACACATAAGCGCACCTTGGGGTCCAACAACTATGGAAATCACTTCGGAACCCCAAAACGGTGAGTAATAGTGCACGAAACGGGCCAGAATCGGCCAGAATTTTGAGCGTTGACGACGGGCACATAAACACACCTTGGGGTTCAATAACCATGCAAATCGCTTCGGGACACCAAACGGTGAGTAATGGTCCGCGAAACGGGCCAGAATCGGCCAAAACCGCGAGTGTTGATGACCGACACGTAAACGCACCCCGGGGTTCATCAATCGTGGAAATCACCCCGGGACCCCAAAACAGTGAGTAAGTCCACGAAACGGGCCAGAATCGGCCAAAACTGTGAGTGTTGATGACCGACACGTAAACGCACCTTGGGGTCCAACAACTATGGAAATCACTTCGAAACCCCAAAACGGTAAGTAATTGTGGACGAAACAGGCCAGAATCGGCCAGAATTGCGAGCGCTGACGACGGACACGTAAACGCACCTTGGGTTCAACAACCATGGAAACCGCTTGCGGACACCAAACGGTGAGTAATAGTCCATGAAACGGGTCAGAATCGGCCAAAACCGCGAATATTGATGACCGACACGTAAGCGGACCTTGGGGTCCAACAACTATGGAATCCGCTTCGGAACCCCAAAACGGTGAGTAATAGTGCACGAAACGGGCCAGAATCGGCCAAAATTGCGAGCGTTGACAACGGGCACGTAAACACACCTTGGGGTTCAACAACCACGGAAATCGCTTCGGGACACCAAACAATCAGTAATAGTACACGAAACGGGTCAGAATCGGCGAAAAACCGCGAGTGTTGATGACCGACAGGTTAACGCACCCCGGGGTTCGTCAATCTTGGAAATCTCCCCGGGACCCCAAAACAGTGAATATAGTCGACAAAACGGGCCAGAATCGGCCAAAACTGTGAGTGTTGATGACCGACACGTAAGCGCACCTTGGGGTCCAACAACTATGGAAATCGCTTCGAAAACCCAAAACGGTGAGTAATAGTGGACGAAACGGGCCAGAATCGGCCAGAATTGCGAGCGTTGACGACGGACACGTAAACGCACCTTGGGGTTCAACAACCACAGAAACCGCTTGCGGACACCAAACGGTGAGTAATAGTCCATGAAACGGGTCAGAATCGGCCAAAACCGCGAATATTGATGACCGACACGTAAGCGCATCTTGGGGTCCAACAACTATGGAATTCGCTTCGGAACCCCAAAACGGTGAGTTATAGTGCACGAAACGGCCAGAATCGGCCAGAATTGCGAGCGTTGACGACGGGCACGTAAACGCGCCTTGGGGTTGATGACCGACACGTAAGCGCACCTTGGGGTCCAACAACTATGGAAATCGCTTCGAAAACCCAAAACTCTGAGTAATAGAGGACGAAACGGGCCAGAATCGGCCAGAATTGCGAGCGTTGACGACGGACACGTAAACACACCTTGGGGTTCAACAAGCATGGAAACCATTTGAGGACACCAAACGGTGAGTAATAGTCCATGAAACGGTCAGAATCGGCCAAAACCGCGAGTATTGATGACCGACACGTAAGCGTACCTTGGGGTCCAACAACTATGGAAATCGCTTCGGAACCCCAAAACGGTGAGTAATAGTGCACGAAACGGGCCAGCATCGGCTAGAATTGCGAGCATTGACGACGGGCACGTAAACGCGCCTTGGGGTTCAACAACCATGGAAATCACCCCGGGACCCCAAAACAGTGAGTAATAGTCCACGAAACGGGTCAAAATCGGGCAGACCCGCGGGTGTTGATGACCGACACGTAAGCGCACCTTGGGATCCAACAACTATGGAAATCGCTTTGAAAACCAAAAACTGTGAGTAATAGTGCACGAAACGGATCGGCCAGAATTGCGAGCATTGACGACGGACACGTAAACGCACCTTGGGGTTCAACAACCATGGAAACCATTTGGGGACACCAAACGGTGAGTAATAGTCCACGAAACGGGTCAGAATCGGCCAAAACCGCGAATATTGATGACCGACACATAAGCGCACCTTGGGGTCCAACAACTATGGAAATCACTTCGGAACCCCAAAACGGTGAGTAATAGTGCACGAAACGGGCCAGAATCGGCCAGAATTTTGAGCGTTGACGACGGGCACATAAACACACCTTGGGGTTCAATAACCATGCAAATCGCTTCGGGACACCAAACGGTGAGTAATGGTCCGCGAAACGGGCCAGAATCGGCCAAAACCGCGAGTGTTGATGACCGACACGTAAACGCACCCCGGGGTTCATCAATCGTGGAAATCACCCCGGGACCCCAAAACAGTGAGTAAGTCCACGAAACGGGCCAGAATCAGCCAAAACTGTGAGTGTTGATGACCGACACGTAAACGCACCTTGGGGTCCAACACCTTGGAAATCACTTCGAAACCCCAAAACGGTGAGTAATAGTGGACGAAACGGGCCAGAATCGGCCAGAATTGCGAGCGTTGACGACGGACACGTAAACGCACCTTGGGGTTCAACAACCATGGAAACCGCTTGCGGACACCAAACGGTGAGTAATAGTCCATGAAACGGGTCAGAATCGGCCAAAACCGCGAATATTGATGACCGACACGTAAGCGCACCTTGGGGTCCAACAACTATGGAATTCGCTTCGGAACCCCAAAACGGTGAGTAATAGTGCACGAAACGGGCTAGAATCGGCTAGAATTGCGAGCGTTGACGACAGGCACGTAAACGCGCCTTGGGGTTCAACAACCATGGAAATCACCCCCGGACCCCAAAACAGTGAGTAATAGTCCACGAAACGGGTCAGAATCGGCCAGACCCGCGGGTGTTGATGACTGACACGTAAGCGCACCTTGGGATCCAACAACTATGGAACTCGCTTTGAAAACCAAAAACTGTGAGTAATAGTGCACGAAACGGATCGGCCAGAATTGCGAGCATTGACGACGGACATGTAAACGCACCTTGGGGTTCAACAACCATGGAAACCATTTGGGGACACCAAATGGTGAGTAATAGTCCACGAAACGGGTCAGAATCGGCCAAAACCGCGAATATTGATGACCGACACATAAGCGCACCTTGGGGTCCAACAACTATGGAAATCGCTTCGGAACCCCAAAACGGTGAGTAATAGTGCACGAAACGGGCCAGAATCGGCCAGAATTTCGAGCGTTGACGACGGGCACGTAAACACACCTTGGGGTTCAACAACCATGCAAATCGCTTCGGGACACCAAACGGTGAGTAATGGTCCGCGAAACGGGCCAGAAGCGGCCAAAACCGTGAGTGTTGATGACCGACACGTAAACGCACCCCGGGGTTCATCAATCGTGGAAATCACCCCGGGACCCCAAAACAGTGAGTAAGTCCACGAAACGGGCCAGAATCAGCCAAAACTGTGAGTGTTGATGACCGACACGTAAACGCACCTTGGGGTCCAACACCTTGGAAATCACTTCGAAACCCCAAAACGGTGAGTAATAGTGGACGAAACGGGCCAGAATCGGCCAGAATTGCGAGCGTTGACGACGGACACGTAAACGCACCTTGGGGTTCAACAACCATGGAAACCGCTTGCGGACACCAAACGGTGAGTAATAGTCCATGAAACGGGTCAGAATCGGCCAAAACCGCGAATATTGATGACCGACACGTAAGCGCACCTTGGGGTCCAACAACTATGGAATTCGCTTCGGAACCCCAAAACGGTGAGTAATAGTGCACGAAACGGGCTAGAATCGGCTAGAATTGCGAGCGTTGACGACAGGCACGTAAACGCGCCTTGGGGTTCAACAACCATGGAAATCACCCCGGGACCCCAAAACAGTGAGTAATAGTCCACGAAATGGGTCAGAATCGGCCAGACCCGCGGGTGTTGATGACTGACACGTAAGCGCACCTTGGGATCCAACAACTATGGAACTCGCTTTGAAAACCAAAAACTGTGAGTAATAGTGCACGAAACGGATCGGCCAGAATTGCGAGCATTGACGACGGACATGTAAACGCACCTTGGGGTTCAACAACCATGGAAACCATTTGGGGACACCAAATGGTGAGTAATAGTCCACGAAACGGGTCAGAATCGGCCAAAACCGCGAATATTGATGACCGACACATAAGCGCACCTTGGGGTCCAACAACTATGGAAATCGCTTCGGAACCCCAAAACGGTGAGTAATAGTGCACGAAACGGGCCAGAATCGGCCAGAATTTCGAGCGTTGACGACGGGCACGTAAACACACCTTGGGGTTCAACAACCATGCAAATCGCTTCGGGACACCAAACGGTGAGTAATGGTCCGCGAAACGGGCCAGAAGCGGCCAAAACCGTGAGTGTTGATGACCGACACGTAAACGCACCCTGGGGTTCATCAATCGTGGAAATCACCCCGGGACCCCAAAACAGTGAGTAAGTCCACGAAACGGGCCAGAATCGGCCAAAACTGCGAGTGTTGATGACCGACACGTAAACGCACCTTGGGGTCCAACAACTATGGAAATCACTTCGAAACCCCAAAACGGTAAGTAATTGTGGACGAAACGGGCCAGAATCGGCCAGAATTGCGAGCGCTGACGACGGACACGTAAACGCACCTTGGGTTCAACAACCATGGAAACCGCTTGCGGACACCAAACGGTGCGTAATAGTCCATGAAACGGGTCAGAATCGGCCAAAACCGCGAATATTGATGACCGACACGTAAGCGGACCTTGGGGTCCAACAACTATGGAATCAGCTTCGGAACCCCAAAACGGTGAGTAATAGTGCACGAAACGGGCCAGAATCGGCCAAAATTGCGAGCGTTGACAACGGGCACGTAAACACACCTTGGGGTTCAACAACCACGGAAATCGCTTCGGGACACCAAACAGTCAGTAATAGTACACGAAACGGGTCAGAATCGGCGAAAACCGCGAGTGTTGATGACCGACAGGTTAACGCACCCCGGGGTTCGTCAATCGTGGAAATCTCCCCAGGACCCCAAAACAGTGAATAATAGTCGACAAAACGGGCCAGAATCGGCCAAAACTGTGAGTGTTGATGACCGACACGTAAGCGCACCTTGGGGTCCAACAACTATGGAAATCGCTTCGAAAACCCAAAACGGTGAGTAATAGTGGACGAAACGGGCCAGAATCGGCCAGAATTGCGAGCGTTGACGACGGACACGTAAATGCACCTTGGGGTTCAACAACCATGGAAACCGCTTGCGGACACCAAACGGTGAGTAATAGTCCATGAAACGGGTCAGAATCGGCCAAAACCGCGAATATTGATGACCGACACGTAAGCGCACCTTGGGGTCCAACAACTATGGAATTCGCTTAGGAACCCCAAAACGGTGAGTTATAGTGCACGAAACGGCCAGAATCGGCCAGAATTGCGAGCGTTGACGACGGGCACGTAAATGCGCCTTGGGGTTCAACAACCATGGAAATCACCCCGGGACCCCAAAATAGTGAGTAATAGTCCACGAAACGGGTCAGAATCGGCCAGACCCGCGGGTGTTGATGACTGACACGTAAGCGCACCTTGGGATCCAACAACTATGGAAATCGCTTTGAAAACCAAAAACTGTGAGTAATAGTGCACGAAACGGATCGGCCAGAATTGCAAGCATTGACGACGGACATGTAAACGCACCTTGGGGTTCAACAACCATGGAAACCATTTGGGGACACCAAATGGTGAGTAATAGTCCACGAAACGGGTCAGAATCGGCCAAAACCGGGAATATTGATGACCAACACATAAGCGCACCTTGGGGTCCAACAACTATGGAAATCGCTTCGGAACCCCAAAACGGTGAGTAATAGTGCACGAAACGGGCCAGAATCGGCCAGAATTTCGAGCGTTGACGACGGGCACGTAAACACACCTTGGGGTTCAACAACCATGTAAATCGCTTCGGGACACCAAACGGTGAGTAATGGTCCGCGAAACGGGCCAGAATCGGCCAAAACCGTGAGTGTTGATGACCGACACGTAAACGCACCCCGGGGTTCATCAATCGTGGAAATCACCCCGGGACCCCAAAACAGTGAGTAAGTCCACGAAACGGGCCAGAATCGGCCAAACCTGTGAGTGTTGATGACCGACACCTAAACGCACCTGGGGGTCCAACAACAATGGAAATCACTTCGAAACCCCAAAACGGTAAGTAATAGTGGACGAAACAGGCCAGAATCGGCCAGAATTGCGAGCGCTGACGACGGACACGTAAACGCACCTTGGGTTCAACAACCATGGAATACGCTTGCGGACACCAAACTGTGAGTAATAGTCCATGAAACGGGTCAGAGTCGGCCAAAACAGCGAATATTGATGACCGACACGTAAGCGCACCTTGGGGTCCAACAACTATGGAATTCGCTTCGGAACCCCAAAACGGTGAGTAATAGTCCACGAAACGGGCCAGAATCGGCCAAAATTGCGAGCGTTGACGACGGGCACGTAAACACACCTTGGGGTTCAACAACCACGGAAATCGCTTTGGGACACCAAACAGTCAGTAATAGTACACGAAACGGGTCAGAATCGGCGAAAACCGCGAGTGTTGATGACCGACAGGTAAACGCACCCCGGGGTTCGTCAATCGTGGAAATCTCCCCGGGACCCCAAAACAGTGAATAATAGTCAACAAAACGGGCCAGAATCGGCCAAAACTGTGAGTGTCGATGACCAACACGTAAGCGCACCTTGGGGTCCAACAACTATGGAAATCGCTTCGAAAACCCAAAACTCTGAGTAATAGTGGACGAAACGGGCCAGAATTGGCCAGAATTGCGAGCGTTGACGACGGACACGTAAACGCACCTTGGGGTTCAACAAGCATGGAAACCATTTGAGGACACCAAACGGTGAGTAATAGTCCATGAAACGTGTCAGAATCGGCCAAAACCACGAGTAGTGATGACCGACACGTAAGCGTACCTTGGGGTCCAACAACTATGGAAATCGCTTCGGAACCCCAAAAAGGTGAGTAATAGTGCACGAAACGGGCCAGAATCGGCTAGAATTGCGAGCATTGACGACGGGCACGTAAACACGCCTTGGGGTTGATGACCGACACGTAAGCGCACCTTGGGGTCCAACAACTATGGAAATCGCTTCGAAAACCCAAAACTCTGAGTAATAGAGGACGAAACGGGCCAGAATCGGCCAGAATTGCGAGCGTTGACGACGGACACGTAAACACACCTTGAGGTTCAACAAGCATGGAAACCATTTGAGGACACCAAACGGTGAGTAATAGTCCATGAAACGGTCAGAATCGGCCAAAACCGCGAGTATTGATGACCGACACGTAAGCGTACCTTGGGGTCCAACAACTATGGAAATCGCTTCGGAACCCCAAAACGGTGAGTAATAGTGCACGAAACGGGCCAGCATCGGCTAGAATTGCGAGCATTGACGACGGGCACGTAAACGCGCCTTGGGGTTCAACAACCATGGAAATCACCCCGGGACCCCAAAACAGTGAGTAATAGTCCACGAAACGGGTCAAAATCGGGCAGACCCGCGGGTGTTGATGACCGACACGTAAGCGCACCTTGGGATCCAACAACTATGGAAATCGCTTTGAAAACCAAAAACTGTGAGTAATAGTGCACGAAACGGATCGGCCAGAATTGCGAGCATTGACGACGGACATGTAAACGCACCTTGGGGTTCAACAACCATGGAAACCATTTGGGGACACCAAATGGTGAGTAATAGTCCACGAAACGGGTCAGAATCGGCCAAAACCGCGAATATTGATGACCGACACATAAGCGCACCTTGGGGTCCAACAACTATGGAAATCGCTTCGGAACCCCAAAACGGTGAGTAATAGTGCACGAAACGGGCCAGAATCGGCCAGAATTTCGAGCGTTGACGACGGGCACGTAAACACACCTTGGGGTTCAACAACCATGCAAATCGCTTCGGGACACCAAACGGTGAGTAATGGTCCGCGAAACGGGCCAGAAGCGGCCAAAACCGTGAGTGTTGATGACCGACACGTAAACGCACCCCGGGGTTCATCAATCGTGGAAATCACCCCGGGACCCCAAAACAGTGAGTAAGTCCACGAAACGGGCCAGAATCAGCCAAAACTGTGAGTGTTGATGACCGACACGTAAACGCACCTTGGGGTCCAACACCTTGGAAATCACTTCGAAACCCCAAAACGGTGAGTAATAGTGGACGAAACGGGCCAGAATCGGCCAGAATTGCGAGCGTTGACGACGGACACGTAAACGCACCTTGGGGTTCAACAACCATGGAAACCGCTTGCGGACACCAAACGGTGAGTAATAGTCCATGAAACGGGTCAGAATCGGCCAAAACCGCGAATATTGATGACCGACACGTAAGCGCACCTTGGGGTCCAACAACTATGGAATTCGCTTCGGAATCCCAAAACGGTGAGTAATAGTGCACGAAACGGGCTAGAATCGGCTAGAATTGCGAGCGTTGACGACAGGCACGTAAACGCGCCTTGGGGTTCAACAACCATGGAAATCACCCCGGGACCCCAAAACAGTGAGTAATAGTCCACGAAACGGGTCAGAATCGGCCAGACCCGCGGGTGTTGATGACTGACACGTAAGCGCACCTTGGGATCCAACAACTATGGAACTCGCTTTGAAAACCAAAAACTGTGAGTAATAGTGCACGAAACGGATCGGCCAGAATTGCGAGCATTGACGACGGACATGTAAACGCACCTTGGGGTTCAACAACCATGGAAACCATTTGGGGACACCAAATGGTGAGTAATAGTCCACGAAACGGGTCAGAATCGGCCAAAACCGCGAATATTGATGACCGACACATAAGCGCACCTTGGGGTCCAACAACTATGGAAATCGCTTCGGAACCCCAAAACGGTGAGTAATAGTGCACGAAACGGGCCAGAATCGGCCAGAATTTCGAGCGTTGACGACGGGCACGTAAACACACCTTGGGGTTCAACAACCATGCAAATCGCTTCGGGACACCAAACGGTGAGTAATGGTCCGCGAAACGGGCCAGAAGCGGCCAAAACCGTGAGTGTTGATGACCGACACGTAAACGCACCCTGGGGTTCATCAATCGTGGAAATCACCCCGGGACCCCAAAACAGTGAGTAAGTCCACGAAACGGGCCAGAATCGGCCAAAACTGTGAGTGTTGATGACCGACACGTAAACGCACCTTGGGGTCCAACAACTATGGAAATCACTTCGAAACCCCAAAACGGTAAGTAATTGTGGACGAAACGGGCCAGAATCGGCCAGAATTGCGAGCGCTGACGACGGACACGTAAACGCACCTTGGGTTCAACAACCATGGAAACCGCTTGCGGACACCAAACGGTGCGTAATAGTCCATGAAACGGGTCAGAATCGGCCAAAACCGCGAATATTGATGACCGACACGTAAGCGGACCTTGGGGTCCAACAACTATGGAATCAGCTTCGGAACCCCAAAACGGTGAGTAATAGTGCACGAAACGGGCCAGAATCGGCCAAAATTGCGAGCGTTGACAACGGGCACGTAAACACACCTTGGGGTTCAACAACCACGGAAATCGCTTCGGGACACCAAACAGTCAGTAATAGTACACGAAACGGGTCAGAATCGGCGAAAACCGCGAGTGTTGATGACCGACAGGTTAACGCACCCCGGGGTTCGTCAATCGTGGAAATCTCCCCAGGACCCCAAAACAGTGAATAATAGTCGACAAAACGGGCCAGAATCGGCCAAAACTGTGAGTGTTGATGACCGACACGTAAGCGCACCTTGGGGTCCAACAACTATGGAAATCGCTTCGAAAACCCAAAACGGTGAGTAATAGTGGACGAAACGGGCCAGAATCGGCCAGAATTGCGAGCGTTGACGACGGACACGTAAATGCACCTTGGGGTTCAACAACCATGGAAACCGCTTGCGGACACCAAACGGTGAGTAATAGTCCATGAAACGGGTCAGAATCGGCCAAAACCGCGAATATTGATGACCGACACGTAAGCGCACCTTGGGGTCCAACAACTATGGAATTCGCTTAGGAACCCCAAAACGGTGAGTTATAGTGCACGAAACGGCCAGAATCGGCCAGAATTGCGAGCGTTGACGACGGGCACGTAAATGCGCCTTGGGGTTCAACAACCATGGAAATCACCCCGGGACCCCAAAATAGTGAGTAATAGTCCACGAAACGGGTCAGAATCGGCCAGACCCGCGGGTGTTGATGACTAACACGTAAGCGCACCTTGGGATCCAACAACTATGGAAATCGCTTTGAAAACCAAAAACTGTGAGTAATAGTGCACGAAACGGATCGGCCAGAATTGCAAGCATTGACGACGGACATGTAAACGCACCTTGGGGTTCAACAACCATGGAAACCATTTGGGGACACCAAATGGTGAGTAATAGTCCACGAAACGGGTCAGAATCGGCCAAAACCGGGAATATTGATGACCAACACATAAGCGCACCTTGGGGTCCAACAACTATGGAAATCGCTTCGGAACCCCAAAACGGTGAGTAATAGTGCACGAAACGGGCCAGAATCGGCCAGAATTTCGAGCGTTGACGACGGGCACGTAAACACACCTTGGGGTTCAACAACCATGTAAATCGCTTCGGGACACCAAACGGTGAGTAATGGTCCGCGAAACGGGCCAGAATCGGCCAAAACCGTGAGTGTTGATGACCGACACGTAAACGCACCCCGGGGTTCATCAATCGTGGAAATCACCCCGGGACCCCAAAACAGTGAGTAAGTCCACGAAACGGGCCAGAATCGGCCAAACCTGTGAGTGTTGATGACCGACACCTAAACGCACCTGGGGGTCCAACAACAATGGAAATCACTTCGAAACCCCAAAACGGTAAGTAATAGTGGACGAAACAGGCCAGAATCGGCCAGAATTGCGAGCGCTGACGACGGACACGTAAACGCACCTTGGGTTCAACAACCATGGAATACGCTTGCGGACACCAAACTGTGAGTAATAGTCCATGAAACGGGTCAGAGTCGGCCAAAACAGCGAATATTGATGACCGACACGTAAGCGCACCTTGGGGTCCAACAACTATGGAATTCGCTTCGGAACCCCAAAACGGTGAGTAATAGTCCACGAAACGGGCCAGAATCGGCCAAAATTGCGAGCGTTGACGACGGGCACGTAAACACACCTTGGGGTTCAACAACCACGGAAATCGCTTCGGGACACCAAACAGTCAGTAATAGTACACGAAACGGGTCAGAATCGGCGAAAACCGCGAGTGTTGATGACCGACAGGTAAACGCACCCCGGGGTTCGTCAATCGTGGAAATCTCCCCGGGACCCCAAAACAGTGAATAATAGTCAACAAAACGGGCCAGAATCGGCCAAAACTGTGAGTGTCGATGACCAACACGTAAGCGCACCTTGGGGTCCAACAACTATGGAAATCGCTTCGAAAACCCAAAACTCTGAGTAATAGTGGACGAAACGGGCCAGAATTGGCCAGAATTGCGAGCGTTGACGACGGACACGTAAACGCACCTTGGGGTTCAACAAGCATGGAAACCATTTGAGGACACCAAACGGTGAGTAATAGTCCATGAAACGTGTCAGAATCGGCCAAAACCACGAGTAGTGATGACCAACATGTAAGCGTACCTTGGGGTCCAACAACTATGGAAATCGCTTCGGAACCCCAAAAAGGTGAGTAATAGTGCACGAAACGGGCCAGAATCGGCTAGAATTGCGAGCATTGACGACGGGCATGTAAACACGCCTTGGGGTTGATGACCGACACGTAAGCGCACCTTGGGGTCCAACAACTATGGAAATCGCTTCGAAAACCCAAAACTCTGAGTAATAGAGGACGAAACGGGCCAGAATCGGCCAGAATTGCGAGCGTTGACGACGGACACGTAAACACACCTTGGGGTTCAACAAGCATGGAAACCATTTGAGGACACCAAACGGTGAGTAATAGTCCATGAAACGGTCAGAATCGGCCAAAACCGCGAGTATTGATGACCGACACGTAAGTGTACCTTGGGGTCCAACAACTATGGAAATCGCTTCGGAACCCCAAAACGGTGAGTAATAGTGCACGAAACGGGCCAGCATCGGCTAGAATTGCGAGCATTGACGACGGGCACGTAAACGCGCCTTGGGGTTCAACAACCATGGAAATCACCCCGGGACCCCAAAACAGTGAGTAATAGTCCACGAAACGGGTCAAAATCGGGCAGACCCGCGGGTGTTGATGACCGACACGTAAGCGCACCTTGGGATCCAACAACTATGGAAATCGCTTTGAAAACCAAAAACTGTGAGTAATAGTGCACGAAACGGATCGGCCAGAATTGCGAGCATTGACGACGGACACGTAAACGCACCTTGGGGTTCAACAACCATGGAAACCATTTGGGGACACCAAACGGTGAGTAATAGTCCACGAAACGGGTCAGAATCGGCCAAAACCGCGAATATTGATGACCGACACATAAGCGCACCTTGGGGTCCAACAACTATGGAAATCACTTCGGAACCCCAAAACGGTGAGTAATAGTGCACGAAACGGGCCAGAATCGGCCAGAATTTTGAGCGTTGACGACGGGCACATAAACACACCTTGGGGTTCAATAACCATGCAAATCGCTTCGGGACACCAAACGGTGAGTAATGGTCCGCGAAACGGGCCAGAATCGGCCAAAACCGCGAGTGTTGATGACCGACACGTAAACGCACCCCGGGGTTCATCAATCGTGGAAATCACCCCGGGACCCCAAAACAGTGAGTAAGTCCACGAAACGGGCCAGAATCAGCCAAAACTGTGAGTGTTGATGACCGACACGTAAACGCACCTTGGGGTCCAACACCTTGGAAATCACTTCGAAACCCCAAAACGGTGAGTAATAGTGGACGAAACGGGCCAGAATCGGCCAGAATTGCGAGCGTTGACGACGGACACGTAAACGCACCTTGGGGTTCAACAACCATGGAAACCGCTTGCGGACACCAAACGGTGAGTAATAGTCCATGAAACGGGTCAGAATCGGCCAAAACCGCGAATATTGATGACCGACACGTAAGCGCACCTTGGGGTCCAACAACTATGGAATTCGCTTCGGAACCCCAAAACGGTGAGTAATAGTGCACGAAACGGGCTAGAATCGGCTAGAATTGCGAGCGTTGACGACAGGCACGTAAACGCGCCTTGGGGTTCAACAACCATGGAAATCACCCCGGGACCCCAAAACAGTGAGTAATAGTCCACGAAACGGGTCAGAATCGGCCAGACCCGCGGGTGTTGATGACTGACACGTAAGCGCACCTTGGGATCCAACAACTATGGAACTCGCTTTGAAAACCAAAAACTGTGAGTAATAGTGCACGAAACGGATCGGCCAGAATTGCGAGCATTGACGACGGACATGTAAACGCACCTTGGGGTTCAACAACCATGGAAACCATTTGGGGACACCAAATGGTGAGTAATAGTCCACGAAACGGGTCAGAATCGGCCAAAACCGCGAATATTGATGACCGACACATAAGCGCACCTTGGGGTCCAACAACTATGGAAATCGCTTCGGAACCCCAAAACGGTGAGTAATAGTGCACGAAACGGGCCAGAATCGGCCAGAATTTCGAGCGTTGACGACGGGCACGTAAACACACCTTGGGGTTCAACAACCATGCAAATCGCTTCGGGACACCAAACGGTGAGTAATGGTCCGCGAAACGGGCCAAAAGCGGCCAAAACCGTGAGTGTTGATGACCGACACGTAAACGCACCCCGGGGTTCATCAATCGTGGAAATCACCCCGGGACCCCAAAACAGTGAGTAAGTCCACGAAACGGGCCAGAATCAGCCAAAACTGTGAGTGTTGATGACCGACACGTAAACGCACCTTGGGGTCCAACACCTTGGAAATCACTTCGAAACCCCAAAACGGTGAGTAATAGTGGACGAAACGGGCCAGAATCGGCCAGAATTGCGAGCGTTGACGACGGACACGTAAACGCACCTTGGGGTTCAACAACCATGGAAACCGCTTGCGGACACCAAACGGTGAGTAATAGTCCATGAAACGGGTCAGAATCGGCCAAAACCGCGAATATTGATGACCGACACGTAAGCGCACCTTGGGGTCCAACAACTATGGAATTCGCTTCGGAACCCCAAAACGGTGAGTAATAGTGCACGAAACGGGCTAGAATCGGCTAGAATTGCGAGCGTTGACGACAGGCACGTAAACGCGCCTTGGGGTTCAACAACCATGGAAATCACCCCGGGACCCCAAAACAGTGAGTAATAGTCCACGAAACGGGTCAGAATCGGCCAGACCCGCGGGTGTTGATGACTGACACGTAAGCGCACCTTGGGATCCAACAACTATGGAACTCGCTTTGAAAACCAAAAACTGTGAGTAATAGTGCACGAAACGGATCGGCCAGAATTGCGAGCATTGACGACGGACATGTAAACGCACCTTGGGGTTCAACAACCATGGAAACCATTTGGGGACACCAAATGGTGAGTAATAGTCCACGAAACGGGTCAGAATCGGCCAAAACCGCGAATATTGATGACCGACACATAAGCGCACCTTGGGGTCCAACAACTATGGAAATCGCTTCGGAACCCCAAAACGGTGAGTAATAGTGCACGAAACGGGCCAGAATCGGCCAGAATTTCGAGCGTTGACGACGGGCACGTAAACACACCTTGGGGTTCAACAACCATGCAAATCGCTTCGGGACACCAAACGGTGAGTAATGGTCCGCGAAACGGGCCAGAAGCGGCCAAAACCGTGAGTGTTGATGACCGACACGTAAACGCACCCTGGGGTTCATCAATCGTGGAAATCACCCCGGGACCCCAAAACAGTGAGTAAGTCCACGAAACGGGCCAGAATCGGCCAAAACTGTGAGTGTTGATGACAGACACGTAAACGCACCTTGGGGTCCAACAACTATGGAAATCACTTCGAAACCCCAAAACGGTAAGTAATTGTGGACGAAACGGGCCAGAATCGGCCAGAATTGCGAGCGCTGACGACGGACACGTAAACGCACCTTGGGTTCAACAACCATGGAAACCGCTTGCGGACACCAAACGGTGCGTAATAGTCCATGAAACGGGTCAGAATCGGCCAAAACCGCGAATATTGATGACCGACACGTAAGCGGACCTTGGGGTCCAACAACTATGGAATCAGCTTCGGAACCCCAAAACGGTGAGTAATAGTGCACGAAACGGGCCAGAATCGGCCAAAATTGCGAGCGTTGACAACGGGCACGTAAACACACCTTGGGGTTCAACAACCACGGAAATCGCTTCGGGACACCAAACAGTCAGTAATAGTACACGAAACGGGTCAGAATCGGCGAAAACCGCGAGTGTTGATGACCGACAGGTTAACGCACCCCGGGGTTCGTCAATCGTGGAAATCTCCCCAGGACCCCAAAACAGTGAATAATAGTCGACAAAACGGGCCAGAATCGGCCAAAACTGTGAGTGTTGATGACCGACACGTAAGCGCACCTTGGGGTCCAACAACTATGGAAATCGCTTCGAAAACCCAAAACGGTGAGTAATAGTGGACGAAACGGGCCAGAATCGGCCAGAATTGCGAGCGTTGACGACGGACACGTAAATGCACCTTGGGGTTCAACAACCATGGAAACCGCTTGCGGACACCAAACGGTGAGTAATAGTCCATGAAACGGGTCAGAATCGGCCAAAACCGCGAATATTGATGACCGACACGTAAGCGCACCTTGGGGTCCAACAACTATGGAATTCGCTTAGGAACCCCAAAACGGTGAGTTATAGTGCACGAAACGGCCAGAATCGGCCAGAATTGCGAGCGTTGACGACGGGCACGTAAATGCGCCTTGGGGTTCAACAACCATGGAAATCACCCCGGGACCCCAAAATAGTGAGTAATAGTCCACGAAACGGGTCAGAATCGGCCAGACCCGCGGGTGTTGATGACTGACACGTAAGCGCACCTTGGGATCCAACAACTATGGAAATCGCTTTGAAAACCAAAAACTGTGAGTAATAGTGCACGAAACGGATCGGCCAGAATTGCAAGCATTGACGACGGACATGTAAACGCACCTTGGGGTTCAACAACCATGGAAACCATTTGGGGACACCAAATGGTGAGTAATAGTCCACGAAACGGGTCAGAATCGGCCAAAACCGCGAATATTGATGACCAACACATAAGCGCACCTTGGGGTCCAACAACTATGGAAATCGCTTCGGAACCCCAAAACGGTGAGTAATAGTGCACGAAACGGGCCAGAATCGGCCAGAATTTCGAGCGTTGACGACGGGCACGTAAACACACCTTGGGGTTCAACAACCATGTAAATCGCTTCGGGACACCAAACGGTGAGTAATGATCCGCGAAACGGGCCAGAATCGGCCAAAACCGTGAGTGTTGATGACCGACACGTAAACGCACCCCGGGGTTCATCAATCGTGGAAATCACCCCGGGACCCCAAAACAGTGAGTAAGTCCACGAAACGGGCCAGAATCGGCCAAACCTGTGAGTGTTGATGACCGACACCTAAACGCACCTTGGGGTCCAACAACAATGGAAATCACTTCGAAACCCCAAAACGGTAAGTAATAGTGGACGAAATGGGCCAGAATCGGCCAGAATTGCGAGCGCTGACGACGGACACGTAAACGCACCTTGGGTTCAACAACCATGGAATACGCTTGCGGACACCAAACTGTGAGTAATAGTCCATGAAACGGGTCAGAGTCGGCCAAAACAACGAATATTGATGACCGACACGTAAGCGCACCTTGGGGTCCAACAACTATGGAATTCGCTTCGGAACCCCAAAACAGTGAGTAATAGTCCACGAAACGGGCCAGAATCGGCCAAAATTGCGAGCGTTGACGACGGGCACGTAAACACACCTTGGGGTTCAACAACCACGGAAATCGCTTCGGGACACCAAACAGTCAGTAATAGTACACGAAACGGGTCAGAATCGGCGAAAACCGCGAGTGTTGATGACCGACAGGTAAACGCACCCCGGGGTTCGTCAATCGTGGAAATCTCCCCGGGACCCCAAAACAGTGAATAATAGTCAACAAAACGGGCCAGAATCGGCCAAAACTGTGAGTGTCGATGACCAACACGTAAACGCACCTTGGGGTCCAACAACTATGGAAATCGCTTCGAAAACCCAAAACTCTGAGTAATAGTGGACGAAACGGGCCAGAATTGGCCAGAATTGCGAGCGTTGACGACGGACACGTAAACGCACCTTGGGGTTCAACAAGCATGGAAACCATTTGAGGACACCAAACGGTGAGTAATAGTCCATGAAACGTGTCAGAATCGGCCAAAACCACGAGTAGTGATGACCGACACGTAAGCGTACCTTGGGGTCCAACAACTATGGAAATCGCTTCGGAACCCCAAAAAGGTGAGTAATAGTGCACGAAACGGGCCAGAATCGGCTAGAATTGCGAGCATTGACGACGGGCACGTAAACACGCCTTGGGGTTCGACAACCATGGAAATCACCCCGGGACCCCAAAACAGTGAGTAATAGTCCACGAAACGGGTCAGAATCGGCCAGACCCACGGGTGTTGATAACCGACACGTAAGCGCACCTTGGGATCCAACAACTATGGAAATCGCTTTGAAAACCAAAAACTGTGAGTAATAGTGCACGAAACGGGCCAGACTCGGCCGGAATTGCGGGCATTGACGACGGACACGTAAACACACCTTGGGGTTCAACAACCATGGAAACCATTTGGGGACACGAAACGGTGAGTAATAGTCCACGAAACGGGTCAGAATCGGCCAAAACCGCGAATATTGATGACCGACACATAAGCGCACCTTGGGGTCCAACAACTATGGAATACGCTTCGCAACCCCAAAACGGTGAGTAATAGTGCACGAAACGGGCCAGAATCGGCCAGAATTGCGATCGTTGACGACGGGCACGTAAACACGCCTTGGGGTTCAACAACCACGGAAATCGGTTCAGGACACCAAACAGTCAGTAATAGTACACGAAACGGGTCAGAATCGGCCAAAACCGCGAGTGTTGATGACCGACGGGTAAACGCACCCCGGGGTTCGTCAATCGTGGAAATCTCCCCGGGACCCCAAAATAGTGAATAATAGTCGACAAAACGGGCCAGAATCGGCCAAAACTGTGAGTGTTGATGACCGACACGTAAGCGCACCTTGGGGTCCAACAACTATGGAAATCGCTTCGAAAACCCAAAACTCTGAGTAATAGTGGACGAAACGGGCCAGAATCGGCCAGAATTGCGAGCGTTGACGACGGCCACGTAAACACACCTTGGGGTTCAACAACCTTGCAAATCGCTTCGGGACACCAAACGGTGAGTAATGGTCCGCGAACCGGGCCAGAATCGGCCAAAACCGTGAGTGTTGATGACCGACAGGTAAACACACCCCGGGGTTCGTCAATCGTGGAAATCTCCCCGGGACCCAAAACTCTGAGTAATAGTGGACGAAATGGGCCAGAATCGGCCAGAATTGCAAGCGTTGACGACGGACACGTAAACGCACCTTGGGGTTCAACAAGCATGGAAACCATTTGAGGACACCAAACGGTGAGTAATAGTCCATGAAACGGGTCAGAATCGGCCAAAACCGCGAGTATTGATGACGGACACGTAAGCGTACCTTGGGGTCCAACAACTATGGAAATCGCTTCGGAACCCCAAAACGGTGAGTAATAGTGCACGAAACGGGCCAGAATCGGCTAGAATTGCGAGCATTGACGACGGGCACGTAAACGCGCCTTGGGGTTCAACAACCATGGAAATCACCCCGGGACCCCAAAACAGTGAGTAATAGTCCACGAAACGGGTCAGAATCGGCCAGACCCGCGGGTGTTGATGACCGACACGTAAGCGCACCTTGGGATCCAACAACTATGGAAATACCTTTGAAAACCAAAAACTGCGAGTAATAGTGCACGAAACGGGCCAGACTCGGCCGGAATTGCGGGCATTGACGACGGACACATAAACGCACCTTGGGGTTCAACAACCATGGAAACCATTTGGGGACACGAAACGGTGAGTAATAGTCCACGAAACGGGTCAGAATCGGCCAAAACAGCGAATATTGATGACCGACACGTAAGCGCACCTTGGGGTCCAACAACTATGGAATACGCTTCGCAACCCCAAAACGGTGAGTAATAGTGCACGAAACGGGCCAGAATCGGCCAGAATTGCGAGCGTTGACGACGGGCACGTAAACACGCCTTGGGGTTCAACAACCACGGAAATCGGTTCAGGACACCAAACAGTCAGTAATAGTACACGAAACGGGTCAGAATCGGCGAAAACCGCGAGTGTTGATGACCGACAGGTAAACGCACCCCGGGGTTCGTCAATCGTGGAAATCTCCCCGGGACCCCAAAACAGTGAATACTAGTCAACCAAACGGGCCAGAATCGGCCAAAACTGTGAGTGTTAATGACCGACACGTAAGCGCACCTTGGGGTCCAACAACTATGGAAATCACTTCGTAACCCCAAAACGGTGAGTAATAGTGGACCAAACGGGCCAGAACCGCCCAGAATTGCGAGCGTTGACGACGGACACGTAAACGCACCTTGGGGTTCAACAACCATGGAAACCGCTTGCGGACACCAAACGGTGAGTAATAGTCCATGAAACGGATCAGAATCGGCCAAAACCGCGAATATTGATGACCGACACGTAAGCGCACCTTGGGGTCCAACAACTATGGAAATCACTTTGAAAACCCCAAAACGGTAAGTAATAGTGGACAAAACGGGCCAGAATCGACCAGAATTGCGAGCGCCGACGACGGACACGTAAACGCACCTTGGGTTCAACAACCATGGAAACCGCTTGCGGACAGCAAACGGTGAGTAATAGTCCATGAAACGGGTCAGAATCGGCCAAAACCGCGAATATTGATGACCGACACGTAAGCGCACCTTGGGGTCCAACAACTATGGAATTCGCTTCGGAACCCCAAAACGGTGAGTAAAAGTGCACGAAACGGGCCAGAATCGGCCAAAATTGCGAGCGTTGACGACGGGCACGTAAACACACCTTGGGGTTCAACAACCACGGAAATCGCTTCGGGACACCAAACAGTCAGTAATAGTACACGAAACGGGTCAGAATCGGCCAAAACCGCGAGTGTTGATGACCGACGGGTAAACGCACCCCGGGGTTCGCCAATCGTGGAAATCTCCCCGGGACCCCAAAATAGTGAATAATAGTCGACAAAACGGGCCAGAATCGGCCAAAACTGTGAGTGTTGATGACCGACAGGTAAACGCACCCCGGGGTTCGTCAATCGTGGAAATCTCCCCGGGACCCCAAAACAGTGAATACTAGTCAACCAAACGGGCGAGAATCGGCCAAAACTGTGAGTGTTAATGACCGACACGTAAGCGCACCTTGGGGTCCAACAACTATGGAAATCACTTCGAAACCCCAAAACGGTGAGTAATAGTGGACGAAACGGGCCAGAACCGGCCAGAATTGCGAGCGTTGACGACGGACACGTAAACGCACCTTGGGGTTCAACAACCATGGAAACCGCTTGCGGACACCAAACGGTGAGTAATAGTCCATGAAACGGATCAGAATCGGCCAAAACCGCGAATATTGATGACCGATACGTAAGCGCACCTTGGGGTCCAACAACTATGGAAATCACTTTGAAAACCCCAAAACGGTAAGTAATAGTGGACAAAACGGGCCAGAATCGACCAGAATTGCGAGCGCTGACGACGGACACGTAAACGCACCTTGGGTTCAACAACCATGGAAACCGCTTGCGGACACCAAACGGTGAGTAATAGTCCATGAAACGGGTCAGAATCGGCCAAAACCGCGAATATTGATGAACGACACGTAAGCGCACCTTGGGGTCCAACAACTATGGAATTCGCTTCGGAACCCCAAAACGGTGAGTAATAGTGCACGAAACGGGCCAGAATCGGCCAAAATTGCGAGCGTTGACGACGGGCACGTAAACACACCTTGGGGTTCAACAACCACGGAAATCGCTTCGGGACACCAAACAGTCAGTAATAGTACACGAAACGGGTCAGAATCGGCCAAAACCGCGAGTGTTGATGACCGACGGGTAAACGCACCCCGGGGTTCGTCAATCGTGGAAATCTCCCCGGGACCCCAAAATAGTGAATAATAGTCGACAAAACGGGCCAGAATCGGCCAAAACTGTGAGTGTTGATGACCGACACGTAAGCGCACCTTGGGGTCCAACAACTATGGAAATCGCTTCGAAAACCCAAAACTCTGAGTAATAGTGGACGAAACGGGCCAGAATCGGCCAGAATTGCGAGCGTTGACGACGGACACGTAAACGCACCTTGGGGTTCAACAAGCATGGAAACCATTTGAGGACACCAAACGGTGAGTAATAGTCCATGAAACGGGTCAGAATCGGCCAAAACCACGAGTATTGATGACTGACATGTAAGCATACCTTGGGGTCCAACAACTATGGAAATCGCTTCGGAACCCCAAAACGATGAGTAATAGTGCACGAAACGGGCCAGAATCGGCTAGAATTGCGAGCATTGACGACGGGCACGTAAACGCGCCTTGGGGTTCAACAACCATGGAAATCACCCCGGGACCCCAAAACAGTGAGGAATAGTCCACGAAACAGGTCAGAATCGGCCAGACCCGCGGTTGTTGATGACCGACACGTAAGCGCACCTTGGGATCCAACAACTATGGAAATTGCTTTGAAGACCAAAAACTGTGAGTAATAGTGCACGAAACGGGCCAGAATCGGCTAGAATTGCGAGCATTGACGACGGGCACGTAAACGCGCCTTGGGGTTCAACAACCATGGAAATCACCCCGGGACCCCAAAACAGTGAGTAATAGTCCACGAAATGGGTCAGAATCGGCCAAAACCGCGAATATTGACCGACACATAAGCGCACCTTGGGGTCCAACAACTATGGAATTCGCTTCGCAACCCCAAAACGGTGAGTAATAGTGCACGAAACGGGCCAGAATCGGCCAGAATTGCGAGCGTTGACGACGGCCACGTAAACACACCTTGGGGTTCAACAACCATGCAAATCGCTTCGGGACACCAAACGGTGAGTAATGGTCCGCGAAACGGGTCAGAATCGGCCAAAACCGCGAGTGTTGATGACCGACGGGTAAACGCACCCCGGGGTTCGCCAATCGTGGAAATCTCCCCGGGACCCCAAAATAGTGAATAATAGTCGACAAAACGGGCCAGAATCGGCCAAAACTGTGAGTGTTGATGACCGACAGGTAAACGCACCCCGGGGTTCGTCAATCGTGGAAATCTCCCCGGGACCCCAAAACAGTGAATACTAGTCAACCAAACGGGCGAGAATCGGCCAAAACTGTGAGTGTTAATGACCGACACGTAAGCGCACCTTGGGGTCCAACAACTATGGAAATCACTTCGAAACCCCAAAACGGTGAGTAATAGTGGACGAAACGGGCCAGAACCGGCCAGAATTGCGAGCGTTGACGACGGACACGTAAACGCACCTTGGGGTTCAACAACCATGGAAACCGCTTGCGGACACCAAACGGTGAGTAATAGTCCATGAAACGGATCAGAATCGGCCAAAACCGCGAATATTGATGACCGATACGTAAGCGCACCTTGGGGTCCAACAACTATGGAAATCACTTTGAAAACCCCAAAACGGTAAGTAATAGTGGACAAAACGGGCCAGAATCGACCAGAATTGCGAGCGCTGACGACGGACACGTAAACGCACCTTGGGTTCAACAACCATGGAAACCGCTTGCGGACACCAAACGGTGAGTAATAGTCCATGAAACGGGTCAGAATCGGCCAAAACCGCGAATATTGATGAACGACACGTAAGCGCACCTTGGGGTCCAACAACTATGGAATTCGCTTCGGAACCCCAAAACGGTGAGTAATAGTGCACGAAACGGGCCAGAATCGGCCAAAATTGCGAGCGTTGACGACGGGCACGTAAACACACCTTGGGGTTCAACAACCACGGAAATCGCTTCGGGACACCAAACAGTCAGTAATAGTACACGAAACGGGTCAGAATCGGCCAAAACCGCGAGTGTTGATGACCGACGGGTAAACGCACCCCGGGGTTCGTCAATCGTGGAAATCTCCCCGGGACCCCAAAATAGTGAATAATAGTCGACAAAACGGGCCAGAATCGGCCAAAACTGTGAGTGTTGATGACCGACACGTAAGCGCACCTTGGGGTCCAACAACTATGGAAATCGCTTCGAAAACCCAAAACTCTGAGTAATAGTGGACGAAACGGGCCAGAATCGGCCAGAATTGCGAGCGTTGACGACGGACACGTAAACGCACCTTGGGGTTCAACAAGCATGGAAACCATTTGAGGACACCAAACGGTGAGTAATAGTCCATGAAACGGGTCAGAATCGGCCAAAACCGCGAGTATTGATGACTGACATGTAAGCATACCTTGGGGTCCAACAACTATGGAAATCGCTTCGGAACCCCAAAACGGTGAGTAATAGTGCACGAAACGGGCCAGAATCGGCTAGAATTGCGAGCATTGACGACGGGCACGTAAACGCGCCTTGGGGTTCAACAACCATGGAAATCACCCCGGGACCCCAAAACAGTGAGGAATAGTCCACGAAACAGGTCAGAATCGGCCAGACCCGCGGTTGTTGATGACCGACACGTAAGCGCACCTTGGGATCCAACAACTATGGAAATTGCTTTGAAGACCAAAAACTGTGAGTAATAGTGCACGAAACGGGCCAGAATCGGCTAGAATTGCGAGCATTGACGACGGGCACGTAAACGCGCCTTGGGGTTCAACAACCATGGAAATCACCCCGGGACCCCAAAACAGTGAGTAATAGTCCACGAAATGGGTCAGAATCGGCCAAAACCGCGAATATTGACCGACACATAAGCGCACCTTGGGGTCCAACAACTATGGAATTCGCTTCGCAACCCCAAAACGGTGAGTAATAGTGCACGAAACGGGCCAGAATCGGCCAGAATTGCGAGCGTTGACGACGGCCACGTAAACACACCTTGGGGTTCAACAACCATGCAAATCGCTTCGGGACACCAAACGGTGAGTAATGGTCCGCGAAACGGGCCAAAATCGGCCAAAACTGTGAGTGTTGATGACCGACGGGTAAACGCACCCCGGGGTTCGCCAATCGTGGAAATCTCCCCGGGACCCCAAAATAGTGAATAATAGTCGACAAAACGGGCCAGAATCGGCCAAAACTGTGAGTGTTGATGACCGACAGGTAAACGCACCCCGGGGTTCGTCAATCGTGGAAATCTCCCCGGGACCCCAAAACAGTGAATACTAGTCAACCAAACGGGCGAGAATCGGCCAAAACTGTGAGTGTTAATGACCGACACGTAAGCGCACCTTGGGGTCCAACAACTATGGAAATCACTTCGAAACCCCAAAACGGTGAGTAATAGTGGACGAAACGGGCCAGAACCGGCCAGAATTGCGAGCGTTGACGACGGACACGTAAACGCACCTTGGGGTTCAACAACCATGGAAACCGCTTGCGGACACCAAACGGTGAGTAATAGTCCATGAAACGGATCAGAATCGGCCAAAACCGCGAATATTGATGACCGATACGTAAGCGCACCTTGGGGTCCAACAACTATGGAAATCACTTTGAAAACCCCAAAACGGTAAGTAATAGTGGACAAAACGGGCCAGAATCGACCAGAATTGCGAGCGCTGACGACGGACACGTAAACGCACCTTGGGTTCAACAACCATGGAAACCGCTTGCGGACACCAAACGGTGAGTAATAGTCCATGAAACGGGTCAGAATCGGCCAAAACCGCGAATATTGATGAACGACACGTAAGCACACCTTGGGGTCCAACCACTATGGAATTCGCTTCGGAACCCCAAAACGGTGAGTAATAGTGCACGAAACGGGCCAGAATCGGCCAAAATTGCGAGCGTTGACGACGGGCACGTAAACACACCTTGGGGTTCAACAACCACGGAAATCGCTTCGGGACACCAAACAGTCAGTAATAGTACACGAAACGGGTCAGAATCGGCCAAAACCGCGAGTGTTGATGACCGACGGGTAAACGCACCCCGGGGTTCGTCAATCGTGGAAATCTCCCCGGGACCCCAAAATAGTGAATAATAGTCGACAAAACGGGCCAGAATCGGCTAAAACTGTGAGTGTTGATGACCGACACGTAAGCGCACCTTGGGGTCCAACAACTATGGAAATCGCTTCGAAAACCCAAAACTCTGAGTAATAGTGGACGAAACGGGCCAGAATCGGCCAGAATTGCGAGCGTTGACGACGGACACGTAAACGCACCTTGGGGTTCAACAAGCATGGAAACCATTTGAGGACACCAAACGGTGAGTAATAGTCCATGAAACGGCTCAGAATCGGCCAAAACCGCGAGTATTGATGACTGACATGTAAGCATACCTTGGGGTCCAACAACTATGGAAATCGCTTCGGAACCCCAAAACGGTGAGTAATAGTGCACGAAACGGGCCAGAATCGGCTAGAATTGCGAGCATTGACGACGGGCACGTAAACGCGCCTTGGGGTTCAACAACCATGGAAATCACCCCGGGACCCCAAAACAGTGAGGAATAGTCCACGAAACAGGTCAGAATCGGCCAGACCCGCGGTTGTTGATGACCGACACGTAAGCGCACCTTGGGATCCAACAACTATGGAAATTGCTTTGAAGACCAAAAACTGTGAGTAATAGTGCACGAAACGGGCCAGAATCGGCTAGAATTGCGAGCATTGACGACGGGCACGTAAACGCGCCTTGGGGTTCAACAACCATGGAAATCACCCCGGGACCCCAAAACAGTGAGTAATAGTCCACGAAATGGGTCAGAATCGGCCAAAACCGCGAATATTGACCGACACATAAGCGCACCTTGGGGTCCAACAACTATGGAATTCGCTTCGCAACCCCAAAACGGTGAGTAATAGTGCACGAAACGGGCCAGAATCGGCCAGAATTGCGAGCGTTGACGACGGCCACGTAAACACACCTTGGGGTTCAACAACCATGCAAATCGCTTCGGGACACCAAACGGTGAGTAATGGTCCGCGAAACGGGCCAAAATCGGCCAAAACCGTGAGTGTTGATGACCGACACGTAAACGCACCCCGGGGTTCATCAATCGTGGAAATCACCCCGGGACCCCAAAACAGTGAGTAAGTCCACGAAACGGGCCAGAATCGGCCAAAACTGTGAGTGTTGATGACCGACACGTAAACGCACCTTGGGGTCCAACAACTATGGAAATCACTTCGAAACCCCAAAATGGTAAGTAATAGTGGACGAAACGGGCCAGAATCGGCCAGAATTGCGAGCGCTGACGACGGACACGTAAACGCACCTTGGGTTCAACAACCATGGAAACCGCTTGCGGACACCAAACGGTGAGTAATAGTCCATGAAACGGGTCAGAATCGGCCAAAACCGCGAATATTGATGACCGACACATAAGCGCACCTTGGGGTCCAACAACTATGGAATTCGCTTCGCAACCCCAAAACGGTGAGTAATAGTGCACGAAACGGGCCAGAATCGGCCAGAATTGCGAGCGTTGACGACGGCCACGTAAACACACCTTGGGGTTCAACAACCATGCAAATCGCTTCGGGACACCAAACGGTGAGTAATGGTCCGCGAAACGGGCCAAAATCGGCCAAAACCGTGAGTGTTGATGACCGACACGTAAACGCACCCCGGGGTTCATCAATCGTGGAAATCACCCCGGGACCCCAAAACAGTGAGTAAGTCCACGAAACGGGCCAGAATCGGCCAAAACTGTGAGTGTTGATGACCGACACGTAAACGCACCTTGGGGTCCAACAACTATGGAAATCACTTCGAAACCCCAAAATGGTAAGTAATAGTGGACGAAACGGGCCAGAATCGGCCAGAATTGCGAGCGCTGACGACGGACACGTAAACGCACCTTGGGTTCAACAACCATGGAAACCGCTTGCGGACACCAAACGGTGAGTAATAGTCCATGAAACGGGTCAGAATCGGCCAAAACCGCGAATATTGATGACCGACACATAAGCGCACCTTGGGGTCCAACAACTATGGAAATCGCTTCGGAACCCCAAAACGGTGAGTAATAGTGCACGAAACGGGCCAGAATCGGCCAGAATTTCGAGCGTTGACGACGGGCACGTAAACACACCTTGGGGTCCAACAACTATGGAAATCGCTTCGGAACCCCAAAACGGTGAGTAATAGTGCACGAAACGGGCCAGAATCGGCTAGAATTGCGAGCATTGACGACGGGCACGTAAACGCGCCTTGGGGTTCAACAACCATGGAAATCACCCCGGGACCCCAAAACAGTGAGTAATAGTCCACGAAACGGGTCAGAATCGGCCAGACCCGCGGGTGTTGATGACCGACACGTAAGCGCACCTTAGGATCCAACAACTATGGAAATCGCTTTGAAAACCAAAAACTGTGAGTAATAGTGCACGAAACGGGCCAGAATCGGCCAGAATTGTGAGTATTGACGACGGACACGTAAACGCACCTTGGGGTTCAACAACCATGGAAACCATTTGGGGACACCAAACGGTGAGTAATAGTCCACGAAACGGGTCAGAATCGGCCAAAACCGCGAATATTGATGACCGACACATAAGCGCACCTTGGGGTCCAAGAACTATGGAATTCGCTTCGCAACCCCAAAACGGTGAGTAATAGTGCACGAAACGGGCCAGAATCGGCCAGAATTGCGAGCGTTGACGACGGCCACGTAAACACACCTTGGGGTTCAACAACCATGCAAATCGCTTCGGGACACCAAACGGTGAGTAATGGTCCGCGAAACGAGCCAGAATCGGCCAAAACCGTGAGTGTTGATGACCGACAGGTAAACGCACCCCGGGGTTCGTCAATCGTGGAAATCTCCCCGGGACCCCAAAACAGTGAATAATAGTCGACAAAACGGGCCAGAATTGGCCAAAACTGTGAGTGTTGATGACCGACACGTAAGCGCACCTTGGGGTCCAACAACTATGGAAATCGCTTCGAAAACCCAAAACTCTGAGTAATAGTGGACGAAACGGGCCAGAATCGGCCAGAATTGCGAGCGTTGACGAAGGACACGTAAACGCACCTTGGGGTTCAACAAGCATGGAAACCATTTGAGGACACCAAACGGTGAGTAATAGTCCATGAAACGGGTCAGAATCGGCCAAAACCGCGAGTATTGATGACCGACACGTAAGCGTACCTTGGGGTCCAACAACTATGGAAATCGCTTCGGAACCCCAAAACGGTGAGTAATAGTGCACGAAACGGGCCAGAATCGGCTAGAATTGCGAGCATTGACGACGGGCACGTAAACGCGCCTTGGGGTTCAACAACCATGGAAATCACCCCGGGACCCCAAAACATTGAGTAATAGTCCACGAAACGGGTCAGAATCGGCCAGACCCGCGGGTGTTGATGACCGACACGTAAGCGCACCTTGGGATCCAACAACTATGGAAATCGCTTTGAAAACCAAATACTGTGAGTAATAGTGCACGAAACGGGCCAGAATCGGCCAGAATTGTGACTATTGACGACGGACACGTAAACGCACCTTGGGGTTCAACAACCATGGAAACCATTTGGGGACACCAAACGGTGAGTAATAGTCCACGAAACGGGTCAGAATCGGCCAAAACCGCGAATATTGATGACCGACACATAAGCGCACCTTGGGGTCCAACAACTATGGAATTCGCTTCGCAACCCCAAAACGGTGAGTAATAGTGCACGAAACGGGCCAGAATCGGCCAGAATTGCGAGCGTTGACGACGGCCACGTACACACACCTTGGGGTTCAACAACCATGCAAATCGCTTCGGGACACCAAACGGTGAGTAATGGTCCGCGAAACGGGCCAGAATCGGCCAAAACCGTGAGTGTTGATGACCGACAGGTAAACGCACCCCGGGGTTCGTCAATCGTGGAAATCTCCCCGGGAACCCAAAACAGTGAATAATAGTCGACAAAACGGGCCAAAATTGGCCAAAACTGTGAGTGTTGATGACCGACACGTAAGCGCACCTTGGGGTCCAACAACTATGGAAATCGCTTCGAAAACCCAAAACTCTGAGTAATAGTGGACGAAACGGGCCAGAATCGGCCAGAATTGCGAGCGTTGACGAAGGACACGTAAACGCACCTTGGGGTTCAACAAGCATGGAAACCATTTGAGGACACCAAACGGTGAGTAATAGTCCATGAAACGGGTCAGAATCGGCCAAAACCGCGAGTATTGATGACCGACACGTAAGCGTACCTTGGGGTCCAACAACTATGGAAATCGCTTCGGAACCCCAAAATGGTGAGTAATAGTGCACGAAACGGGCCAGAATCGGCTAGAATTGCGAGCATTGACGACGGGCACGTAAACGCGCCTTGGGGTTCAACAACCATGGAAATCACCCCGGGACCCCAAAACATTGAGTAATAGTCCACGAAACGGGTCAGAATCGGCCAGACCCGCGGGTGTTGATGACCGACACGTAAGCGCACCTTGGGATCCAACAACTATGGAAATCGCTTTGAAAACCAAATACTGTGAGTAATAGTGCACGAAACGGGCCAGAATCGGCCAGAATTGTGACTATTGACGACGGACACGTAAACGCACCTTGGGGTTCAACAACCATGGAAACCATTTGGGGACACCAAACGGTGAGTAATAGTCCACGAAACGGGTCAGAATCGGCCAAAACCGCGAATATTGATGACCGACACATAAGCGCACCTTGGGGTCCAACAACTATGGAATTCGCTTCGCAACCCCAAAACGGTGAGTAATAGTGCACGAAACGGGCCAGAATCGGCCAGAATTGCGAGCGTTGACGACGGCCACGTAAACACACCTTGGGGTTCAACAACCATGCAAATCGCTTCGGGACACCAAACGGTGAGTAATGGTCCGCGAAACGGGCCAGAATCGGCCAAAACCGTGAGTGTTGATGACCGACAGGTAAACGCACCCCGGGGTTCGTCAATCGTGGAAATCTCCCCGGGACCCCAAAACAGTGAATAATAGTCGACAAAACGGGCCAAAATTGGCCAAAACTGTGAGTGTTGATGACCGACACGTAAGCGCACCTTGGGGTCCAACAACTATGGAAATCGCTTCGAAAACCCAAAACTCTGAGTAATAGTGGACGAAACGGGCCAGAATCGGCCAGAATTGCGAGCGTTGACGAAGGACACGTAAACGCACCTTGGGGTTCAACAAGCATGGAAACCATTTGAGGACACCAAACGGTGAGTAATAGTCCATGAAACGGGTCAGAATCGGCCAAAACCGCGAGTATTGATGACCGACACGTAAGCGTACCTTGGGGTCCAACAGCTATGGAAATCGCTTCGGAACCCCAAAACGGTGAGTAATAGTGCACGAAACGGGCCAGAATCGGCTAGAATTGCGAGCATTGACGACGGGCACGTAAACGCGCCTTGGGGTTCAACAACCATGGAAATCACCCCGGGATCCCAAAACAGTGAGTAATAGTCCACGAAACGGGTCAGAATCGGCCAGACCCGCGGGTGTTGATGACCGACACGTAAGCGCACCTTGGGATCCAACAACTATGGAAATCGCTTTGAAAACCAAATACTGTGAGTAATAGTGCACGAAACGGGCCAGAATCGGCCAGAATTGTGACTATTGACGACGGACACGTAATCGCACCTTGGGGTTCAACAACCATGGAAACCATTTGGGGACACCAAACGGTGAGTAATAGTCCACGAAACGGGTCAGAATCGGCCAAAACCGCGAATATTGATGACCGACACATAAGCGCACCTTGGGGTCCAACAACTATGGAATTCGCTTCGCAACCCCAAAACGGTGAGTAATAGTGCACGAAACGGGCCAGACTCGGCCAGAATTGCGAGCGTTGACGACTGCCACGTAAACACACCTTGGGGTTCAACAACCATGCAAATCGCTTCGGGACACCAAACGGTGAGTAATGGTCCGTGAAACGGGCCAGAATCGGCCAAAACAGTGAGTGTTGATGACCGACACGTAAACGCACCCCGGGGTTCATCAATCGTGGAAATCACCCCGGGACCCCAAAACAGTGAGTAAGTCCACGAAACGGGCCAGAATCGGCCAAAACTGTGAGTGTTGATGACCGACACGTAAACGCACCTTGGGGTCCAACAACTATGGAAATCACTTCGAAACCCCAAAACGGTAAGTAATAGTGGACGAAACGGGCCAGAATCGGCCAGAATTGCGACCGCTGACGACGGACACGTAAACGCACCTTGGGTTCAACAACCATGGAAACCGCTTGCGGACACCAAACGGTGAGTAATAGTCCATGAAATGGGTCAGAATCGGCCAAAACCACGAATAATGATGACCGACACATAAGCGCACCTTGGGGTCCAACAACTATGGAAATCGCTTCGGAACCCCAAAACGGTGAGTAATAGTGCACGAAACGGGCCAGAATCGGCCAGAATTTCGAGCGTTGACGACGGGCACGTAAACACACCTTGGGGTTCAACAACCATGCAAATCGCTTCGGGACACCAAACGGTGAGTAATGGTCCGCGAAACGGGCCTGAATCGGCCAAAACCGTGAGTGTTGATGACCGACACGTAAACGCACCCCGGGGTTCATCAATCGTGGAAATCACCCCGGGACCCCAAAACAGTGAGTAAGTCCACGAAACGGGCCAGAATCGGCCAAAACTGTGAGTGTTGATGACCGACACGTAAACGCACCTTGGGGTCCAACAACTATGGAAATCACTTCGAAACCCCAAAACGGTAAGTAATAGTGGACGAAACGGGCCAGAATCGGCCAGAATTGCGAGCGCTGACGACGGACACATAAACGCACCCTGGGTTCAACAACCATGGAAACCGCTTGCGGACACCAAACGGTGAGTAATACTCCATGAAACGGGTCAGAATCGGCCAAAACCGCGAATATTGATGACCGACACGTAAGCGCACCTTGGGGTCCAACAACTATGGAATTCACTTCGGAACCCCAAAACGGTGAGTAATAGTGCACGAAACGGGCCAGAATCGGCCAAAATTGCGAGCGTTGATGACGGGAACGTAAAAACACCTTGGGGTTCAACAACCACGGAAATCGCTTCGGGACACCAAACAGTCAGTAATAGTACACGAAACGGGTCAGAATCGGCGAAAACCGCGAGTGTTGATGACCGACTGGTAAACGCACCCCGGGGTTCGTCAATCGTGGAAATGTCCCCGGGACCCCAAAACAGTGAATAATAGTCGACAAAACGGGCCAGAATCGGCCAAAACTGTGAGTGTTGATGACCGACACGTAAGCGCACCTTGGGGTCCAACAACTACGGAAATCGCTTCGAAAACCCAAAACTCTGAGTAATAGTGGACGAAACGGGCCAGAATCGGCCAGAATTGCGAGCGTTGACGACGGACAAGTAAACGCACCTTGGGGTTCAACAAGCATGGAAACCATTTCAAGACACCAAACGGTGAGTAATAGTCCATGAAACGGGTCAGAATCGGCCAAAACCGCGAGTATTGATGACCGACTCGTAAGCGTACCTTGGGGTTCAACAACCATGGAATTCGCTTTGAAAACAAAAAACTGTGAGTAATAGTGCACGAAACGGGCCAGAATCGGCCAGAATTGTGAGTATTGTCGACGGACACGTAAACGCACCTTGGGGTTCAACAACCATGGAAACCATTTGGGGACACCAAACGGTGAGTAATAGTCCACGAAACGGGTCAGAATCGGCCAAAACCGCCAATATTGATTACCGACACATAAGCGCACCTTGGGGTCCAACAACTATGGAATTCGCTTCGCAAGCCCAAAACGGTGAGTAATAGTGCACGAAACGGGCCAGAATCGGCCAGAATTGCGAGCGTTGACGACGGCCACATAAACACACCTTGGGGTTCAACAACCACGGAAATTGCTTCGAAAACTCAAAACTCTGAGTAATAGTGGACGAAACAGGCCAGAATCGGCCAGAATTGCGAGCGTTGACGACGGACACGTAAACGCACCTTGGGGTTCAACAAGCATGGAAACCATTTGAGGACACCAAACAGTGAGTAATAGTCCATGAAACGGGTCAGAATCAGCCAAAACCGCGAGTATTGATGTGCGACACGTAAGCGTACATTGGGGTCCAACAACTATGGAAATCGCTTCGGAACCCCCAAACGGTGAGTAAAAGTGCACGAAACGGGCCAGAATCGGCTAGAATTGCGAGCATTGACGAGGGGCACGTAAACGCGCCTTGGGGTTCAACAACCACGGAAATCCCCCCGGGACCCCAAAACAGTGAGTAATAGTCCACGAAACGGGTCGGAATCGGCCAGACCCGCGGGTGTTGATGACCGACACGTAAGCGCACCTTGGGATCCAACAACTATGGAAATCGCTTTGAAAACCAACAACTGTGAGTAATAGTGCACGAAACGGGCCAGAATCGGCCAGAATTGCGAGCATTGACGACGGACACGAAAACGCACCTTGGGGTTCAACAACCATGGAAACCATTTGGGGACACCAAACGATGAGTAATAGTCCACGAAACGGGCCAAAATCGGCCAAAACCGCGAATATTGATGACCGACACATAAGCGCACCTTGGGGTCCAACAACTATGGAAATCGCTTCGGAACCCCAACCCGATGAGTAATAGTGCACGAAACGGGCCAGAATCGGCCAGAATTTCAAGCGTTGACGACGGGCACGTAAACACACCTTGGGCTTCAACAACCATGCAAATCGCTTCGGGACACCAAACGGTGAGTAATGGTCCGCGAAACGGGCCATAATCGGCCAAAACCGCGAGTGTTAATGACCGACTCGTAAACGCACCCCGAGGTTCATGAATCGTGGAAATCACGCCGAGACCCCAAAACAGTGAGTAAGTCCACAAAACGGGCCAGAATCGGCCAAAACTGTGAGTGTTGATGACCGACACGTAAGCGCACCTTGGGGTCCAACAACTATGGAAATCACTTCGAAACCCCAAAACGGTGAGTAATAGTGCACGAAACGGGCCAGAACCGGCCAGAATCGCGAGCATTGACGACGGACACGTAAACACACCTAGGGGTTCAACAACCATGGAAACCGCTTGCGGACACCAAACGGTGAGTAATAGTCCATGAAACAGGTCAGAATCGGCCAAAACCGCGAATATTGATGACCGACACGTAAGCGCACCTTGGGGTCCAACAACTATGGAATTCGCTTTGGAACCCCAAAACGGTGAGTAATAGTGCACGAAACGGGCCAGAATCGGCCAGAATTGCGAGCGTTGACGACGGCCACGTAAACACACCTTGGGGTTGAACAACCACGGAAATCACTTCGGGACACCAAACAGTCAGCAATAGTACACGAAACGGGTCAGAATCGGCCAAAACCGCGAGTGTTGATGACCGACAGGTAAACGCACCCCGGGGTTCGTCAATCGTGGAAATCTCCCCGGGACCCCAAAACAGTGAATAATAGTCGACGAAACAGGCCAGAATCGGCCAAAATTGTGAGTGTTGATGACCGACACGTAAGCGCACCTTGGGGTCCAACAACTATGGAAATCGCTTCAAAAACCCAAAACTCTGAGTAATAGTGGACGAAACGTGCCAGAATCGGCCAGAATTGCAAGCGTTGACGACGGACACGTAAACGCACCTTGGGGTTCAACAAGCATGGAAACCATTTGAGGACACCAAACAGTGAGTAATAGTCCATGAAACGGGTTAGAATCGGCCAAAACCGTGAGTATTGATGACCGACACGTAAGCGTACCTTGGGGTCCAACAACTATGGAAATCGCTTCGGAACCCCAAAACGGTGAGTAATAGTGCACGAAACGGGCCAGAATCGGCTAGAATTGCGAGCATTGACGACGGGCACGTAAACGCGCCTTGGGGTTCAACAACCATGGAAATCACCCTGGGACCCCAAAACAGTGAGTAATAGTCCACGAAACGGGTCAGAATCGGCCAGACCCGCGGGTGTTGATGACCGACACGTAAGCGCACCTTGGGATCCAACAACTATGGAAATCGCTTTGAAAACCAAAACTGCGAGTAATAGTGCACGAAACGGGCCAGAATCGGCCGGAATTGCGAGCATTGACGACGGACACGTAAACGCACCTTGGGGTTCAAGAACCATGGAAACCATTTGGGGACACCAAACGGTGAGTAATAGTCCACGAAACGGGTCAGAATCGGCCAAAACCGCGAATATTGATGACAGACACATAAGCGCACCTTGGGGTCCAACAACTATGGAAATCGCTTCGGAACCCCAACCCGGTGAGTAATAGTGCACGAAACGGGCCAGAATCGGCCAGAATTTCAAGCGTTGACGACGGGCACGTAAACACACCTTGGGCTTCAACAACCATGCAAATCGCTTCGGGACACCAAACGGTGAGTAATGGTCCGCGAAACGGGCCATAATCGGCCAAAACCGCGAGTGTTAATGACCGACTCGTAAACGCACCCCGAGGTTCATCAATCGTGGAAATCACGCCGAGACCCCAAAACAGTGAGTAAGTCCACAAAACGGGCCAGAATCGGCCAAAACTGTGAGTGTTGATGACCGACACGTAAGCGCACCTTGGGGTCCAACAACTATGGAAATCACTTCGAAACCCCAAAACGGTGAGTAATAGTGCACGAAACGGGCCAGAACCGGCCAGAATCGCGAGCATTGACGACGGACACGTAAACACACCTAGGGGTTCAACAACCATGGAAACCGCTTGCAGACACCAAACGGTGAGTAATAGTCCATGAAACAGGTCAGAATCGGCCAAAACCGCGAATATTGATGACCGACACGTAAGCGCACCTTGGGGTCCAACAACTATGGAATTCGCTTCGGAACCCCAAAACGGTGAGTAATAGTGCACGAAACGGGCCAGAATCGGCCAGAATTGCGAGCGTTGACGACGGCCATGTAAACACACCTTGGGGTTGAACAACCACGGAAATCACTTCGGGACACCAAACAGTCAGCAATAGTACACGAAACGGGTCAGAATCGGCCAAAACCGCGAGTGTTGATGACCGACAGGTAAACGCACCCCGGGGTTCGTCAATCGTGGAAATCTCCCCGGGACCCCAAAACAGTGAATCATAGTCGACGAAACAGGCCAGAATCGGCCAAAATTGTGAGTGTTGATGACCGACACGTAAGCGCACCTTGGGGTCCAACAACTATGGAAATCACTTCAAAAACCCAAAACTCTGAGTAATAGTGGACGAAACGTGCCAGAATCGGCCAGAATTGCGAGCCTTGACGACGGACACGTAAACGCACCTTGGGGTTCAACAAGCATGGAAACCATTTGAGGACACCAAACAGTGAGTAATAGTCCATGAAACGGGTTAGAATCGGCCAAAACCGTGAGTATTGATGACCGACACGTAAGCGTACCTTGGGGTCCAACAACTATGGAAATCGCTTCGGAACCCCAAAACGGTGAGTAATAGTGCACGAAACGGGCCAGAATCGGCTAGAATTGCGAGCATTGACGACGGGCACGTAAACGCGCCTTGGGGTTCAACAACCATGGAAATCACCCTGGGACCCCAAAACAGTGAGTAATAGTCCACGAAACGGGTCAGAATCGGCCAGACCCGCGGGTGTTGATGACCGACACGTAAGCGCACCTTGGGATCCAACAACTATGGAAATCGCTTTGAAAACCAAAACTGCGAGTAATAGTGCACGAAACGGGCCAGAATCGGCCGGAATTGCGAGCATTGACGACGGACACGTAAACGCACCTTGGGGTTCAAGAACCATGGAAACCATTTGGGGACACCAAACGGTGAGTAATAGTCCACGAAACGGGTCAGAATCGGCCAAAACCGCGAATATTGATGACTGACACGTAAGCGCACCTTGAGGTCCAACAACTATGGAAATCGCTTCGGAACCCCAAAACGGTGAGTAATAGTGCACGAAACGGGCCAGAATCGGCTAGAATTTCGAGCGTTGACGACGGGCACGTAAACACAGCTTGGGGTTCAACAACCATGCAAATCGCTTCGGGACACCAAACGGTGAGCAATGGTCCGCGAAACGGGCCAGAATCGGCGAAAACCGCGAGTGTTGATGACCGACAGGTAAACGCACCCCGGGGTTCGTCAATCGTGGAAATCTCCCCGGGACCCCAAGACAGTGAATAATAGTCGACGAAACGGGCCAGAATCGGCCAAAATTGTGAGTGTTGATGACCGACACGTAAGCGCACCTTGGGGTCCAACAACTATGGAAATCGCTTCAAAAACCCAAAACTCTGAGTAATAGTGGACGAAACGTGCCAGAATCGGCCAGAATTGCGAGCGTTGACGACGGACACGTAAACGCACCTTGGGGTTCAACAAGCATGGAAACCATTTGAGGACACCAAACGGTGAGTAATAGTCCATGAAACGGGTTAGAATCGGCCAAAACCGTGAGTATTGATGACCGACACGTAAGCGTACCTTGGGGTCCAACAACTATGGAAATCGCTTCGGAACCCCAAAACGGTGAGTAATAGTGCACGAAACGGGCCAGAATCGGCTAGAATTGCGAGCATTGACGACGGGCACGTAAACGCGCCTTGGGGTTCAACAACCATGGAAATCACCCCGGGACCCCAAAACAGTGAGTAATAGTCCACGAAACGAGTCATAATCGGCCAGACCCGCGGGTGTTGATGACCGACACGTAAGCGCACCTTGGGATCCAACAACTATGGAAATCGCTTTGAAAACCAAAACTGCGAGTAATAGTGCACGAAACGGGCCAGAATCGGCCGGAATTGCGAGCATTGACGACGGACACGTAAACGCACCTTGGGGTTCAAGAACCATGGAAACCATTTGGGGACACCAAACGGTGAGTAATAGTCCACGAAACGGGTCAGAATCGGCCAAAACCGCGAATATTGATGACCGACACGTAAGCGCACCTTGGGGTCCAACAACTATGGAAATCGCTTCGGAACCCCAAAACGGTGAGTAATAGTGCACGAAATGCGCCAGAATCGGCTAGAATTTCGAGCGTTGACGACGGGCACGTAAACACAGCTTGGGGTTCAACAACCATGCAAATCGCTTCGGGACACCAAACGGTGAGTAATGGTCCGCGAAACGGGTCAGAATCGGCCAAAACCGCGAATATTGATGACCGACACGTAAGCGCACCTTGGGGTCCAACAACTATGGAAATCGCTTCGGAACCCCAAAACGGTGAGTAATAGTGCACGAAACGGGCCAGAATCGGCTAGAATTTCGAGCGTTGACGACGGGCACGTAAACACAGCTTGGGGTTCAACAACCATGCAAATCGCTTCGGAACCCCAAAACGGTGAGTAATAGTGCACGAAACGGGCCAGAATCGGCTAGAATTGCGAGCATTGACGACGGGCACGTAAACGCGCCTTGGGGTTCAACAACCATGGAAATCACCCCGGGACCCCAAAACAGTGAGTAATAGTCCACGAAACGGGTCAGAATCGGCCAGACCCGCGGGTGTTGATGACCGACACGTAAGCGCACCTTGGGATCCAACAACTATGGAAATCGCTTTGAAAACCAAAACTGCGAGTAATAGTGCACGAAACGGGCCAGAATCGGCCGGAATTGCGAGCATTGACGACGGACACGTAAACGCACCTTGGGGTTCAAGAACCATGGAAACCATTTGGGGACACCAAACGGTGAGTAATAGTCCACGAAACGGGTCAGAATCGGCCAAAACCGCGAATATTGATGACCGACACGTAAGCGCACCTTGGGGTCCAACAACTATGGAAATCGCTTCGGAACCCCAAAACGGTGAGTAATAGTGCACGAAACGGGCCAGAATCGGCCAGAATTGCGAGCGTTGACGACGGGCACGTAAACGCGCCTTGGGGTTCAACAACCATGGAAATCACCCCGGGACCCCAAAACAGTGAGTAATAGTCCACGAAACGGGTCAGAATCGGCCAGACCCATGGGTGTTGATGACCGACACGTAGGCGCACCTTGGGATCCAACAACTATGGAAATCGCTTTGAAAACCAAAAACTGTGAGTAATAGCGCACGAATCGGGCCAGAATCGGCCAGAATTGCGAGCATTGACGACGGACACGAAAACGCATCTTGGGGTTCAACAACCATGGAAACCGCTTGCGGACACCAAACGGTGAGTAATAGTCCATGAAACGGGTCAGAATCGGTCAAAACAGCGACTATTGATGACCGACACGGAAGCGCACCTTGGGGTCCAACAACTATGGAATTTGCTTCGGAACCCCAAAACGGTGAGTAATAGTGCACGAAACGGGCCAGAATCGGCCAAAATTGCGAGCGTTGATGACCGACACGTAAGCGTATCTTGGGGTCCAACAACTATGGAAATCGCTTCGGAACCCCCGAACGGTGAGTAATAGTGCACGAAACGGGCCAGAATCGGCTAGAATTGCGAGCATTGACGACGGGCACGTAAACGCGCCTTGGGGTTCAACAACCACGGAAATCCCCCCGGACCCCAAAACAGTGAGTAATAGTCCACGAAACGGGTCAGAATCGGCCAGACCCGCGGGTGTTGATGACCGACACGTAAGCGCACCTTGGGATCCAACAACTATGGAAATCGCTTTGAAAACCAAAAACTGTGAGTAATAGTGCACGAAACGGGCCAGAATCGGCCAGAATTGCGAGCATTGACGACGGACACGAAAACGCACCTTGGGGTTCAACAACCATGGAAACCATTTGGGGACACCAAACGATGAGTAATAGTCCACGAAACGGGCCAGAATCGGCCAAAACCGCGAATATTGATGACCGACACATAAGCGCACCTTGGGGTCCAACAACTATGGAAATCGCTTCGGAACCCCAAACCGGTGAGTAATAGTGCACGAAACGGGCCAGAATCGGCCAGAATTTCAAGCGTTGACGACGGGCACGTAAACACACCTTGGGCTTCAACAACCATGCAAATCGCTTCGGGACACCAAACGGTGAGTAATGGTCCGCGAAACGGGTTATAATCGGCCAAAACCGCGAGTGTTAATGACCGACTCGTAAACGCACCCCGGGGTTCATCAATCGTGGAAATCACACCGAGACCCCAAAACAGTGAGTAAGTCCATGAATCGGGCCAGAATCGGCCAAAACTGTGAGTGTTGATGACCGACACGTAAGCACACCTTGGGGTCCAACAACTATGGAAATCACTTCGAAACCCCAAAACGGTGACTAATAGTGCACGAAACGGGCCAGAACCGGCCAGAATCGCGAGCATTGACGACGGACACGTAAACGCACCTTGGGGTTCAACAACCATGGAAACCGCTTGCGGACACCAAACGGTGAGTAATAGTCCATGAAACGGGTCAGAATCGGCCAAAACCGCGAATATTGATGACCGACACGTAAGCGCACCTTGGGGTCCAACAACTATGGAATTCGCTTCGGAACCCCAAAACGGTGAGTAATAGTGCACGAAACGGGCCAGAATCGGCCAGAATTGCGAGCGTTGACGACGGCCACGTAAACACACCTTGGGGTTGAACAACCACGGAAATCGCTTCGGGACACCAAACAGTCAGCAATAGTACACGAAACGGGTCAGAATCGGCCAAAACCGCGAGTGTTGATGACCGACAGGTAAACGCACCCCGGGGTTCGTCAATCGTGGAAATCTCCCCGGGACCCCAAAACAGTGAATAATAGTCGACGAAACGGGCTAGAATCGGCCAAAATTGTGAGTGTTGATGACCGACACGTAAGCGCACCTTGGGGTCCAACAACTATGGAAATCGCTTCGAAAACCCAAAACTCTGAGTAATAGTGGCCGAAACGTGCCAGAATCGGCCAGAATTGCGAGCGTTGACGACGGACACGTAAACGCACCTTGGGGTTCAACAAGCATGGAAACCATTTGAGGACACCAAACGGTGAGTAATAGTCCATGAAACGGGTCAGAATCGGCCAAAACCGCGAGTATTGATGACCGACACGTAAGCGTACCTTGGGGTCCAACAACTATGGAAATCGCTTCGGAACCCCAAAACGGTGAGTAATAGTGCACGAAACGGGCCAGAATCGGCTAGAATTGCGAACATTGACGACGGGCACGTAAACGCGCCTTGGGGTTCAACAACCATAGAAATCACCCCGGGACCTTAAAACAATTAGTAATAGTCCACGAAACGGGTCAGAATCGGCCAGACCCGCGGGTGTTGATGACCAACACGTAAGCGCACCTTGGGATCCAACAACTATGGAAATCGCTTTGAAAACCAAAACTGCGAGTAATAGTGCACGAAACGGGCCAGAATCGGCCAGAATTGCGAGCATTGACGACGGACACGTAAACGCACCTTGGGGTTCAACAACCATGGAAACCATTTGGGGACACCAAACGGTGAGTAATAGTCCACGAAACGGGTCAGAATCGGCCAAAACCGCGAATATTGATGACCGGCACGTAAGCGCACCTTGGGGTCCAACAACTATGGAAATCGCTTCGGAACCTCAAAACGGTGAGTAATAGTGCACGAAACGGGCCAGAATCGGCTAGAATTTCGAGCGTTGACGATGGGCACGTAAACACAGCTTGGGGTTCAACAACCATGCAAATCGCTTTGGGACACCAAACGGTGAGTAATGGTCCGCGAAACGGGCCAGAATCGGCGAAAACCGCGAGTGTTGATGACCGATAGGTAAACGCACCCCGGGGTTCGTCAATCGTGGAAATCTCCCCGGGACCCCAAAACAGTGAATAATAGTCGACGAAACGGGCCAGAATCGGCCAAAATTGTGAGTGTTGATGACCGACACGTAAGCGCACCTTGGGGTCCAACAACTATGGAAATCGCTTCAAAAACCCAAAACTCTGAGTAATAGTGGACGAAACGTGCCAGAATCGGCCAGAATTGCGAGCGTTGACGACGGACACGTAAACGCACCTTGGGGTTCAACAAGCATGGAAACCATTTGAGGACACCAAACGGTGAGTAATAGTCCATGAAACGGGTTAGAATCAGCCAAAACCGTGAGTATTGATGACCGACACGTAAGCGTACCTTGGGGTCCAACAACTATGGAAATCGCTTCGGAACCCCAAAACGGTGAGTAATAGTGCACGAAACGGGCCAGAATCGGCTAGAATTGCGAGCATTGACGACGGGCACGTAAACGCGCCTTGGGGTTCAACAACCATGGAAATCACCCTGGGACCCCAAAACAGTGAGTAATAGTCCACGAAACGGGTCAGAATCGGCCAGACCCGCGGGTGTTGATGACCGACACGTAAGCGCACCTTGGGATCCAACAACTATGGAAATCGCTTTGAAAACCAAAACTGCGAGTAATAGTGCACGAAACGGGCCAGAATCGGCCGGAATTGCGAGCATTGACGACGGACACGTAAACGCACCTTGGGGTTCAAGAACCATGGAAACCATTTGGGGACACCAAACGGTGAGTAATAGTCCACGAAACGGGTCAGAATCGGCCAAAACCGCGAATATTGATGACTGACACGTAAGCGCACCTTGAGGTCCAACAACTATGGAAATCGCTTCGGAACCCCAAAACGGTGAGTAATAGTGCACGAAACGGGCCAGAATCGGCTAGAATTTCGAGCGTTGACGACGGGCACGTAAACACAGCTTGGGGTTCAACAACCATGCAAATCGCTTCGGGACACCAAACGGTGAGCAATGGTCCGCGAAACGGGCCAGAATCGGCGAAAACCGCGAGTGTTGATGACCGACAGGTAAACGCACCCCGGGGTTCGTCAATCGTGGAAATCTCCCCGGGACCCCAAAACAGTGAATAATAGTCGACGAAACGGGCCAGAATCGGCCAAAATTGTGAGTGTTGATGACCGACACGTAAGCGCACCTTGGGGTCCAACAACTATGGAAATCGCTTCAAAAACCCAAAACTCTGAGTAATAGTGGACGAAACGTGCCAGAATCGGCCAGAATTGCGAGCGTTGACGACGGACACGTAAACGCACCTTGGGGTTCAACAAGCATGGAAACCATTTGAGGACACCAAACGGTGAGTAATAGTCCATGAAACGGGTTAGAATCGGCCAAAACCGTGAGTATTGATGACCGACACGTAAGCGTACCTTGGGGTCCAACAACTATGGAAATCGCTTCGGAACCCCAAAACGGTGAGTAATAGTGCACGAAACGGGCCAGAATCGGCTAGAATTGCGAGCATTGACGACGGGCACGTAAACGCGCCTTGGGGTTCAACAACCATGGAAATCACCCCGGGACCCCAAAACAGTGAGTAATAGTCCACGAAACGAGTCATAATCGGCCAGACCCGCGGGTGTTGATGACCGACACGTAAGCGCACCTTGGGATCCAACAACTATGGAAATCGCTTTGAAAACCAAAACTGCGAGTAATAGTGCACGAAACGGGCCAGAATCGGCCGGAATTGCGAGCATTGACGACGGACACGTAAACGCACCTTGGGGTTCAAGAACCATGGAAACCATTTGGGGACACCAAACGGTGAGTAATAGTCCACGAAACGGGTCAGAATCGGCCAAAACCGCGAATATTGATGACGGACACGTAAGCGCACCTTGGGGTCCAACAACTATGGAAATCGCTTCGGAACCCCAAAACGGTGAGTAATAGTGCACGAAACGCGCCAGAATCGGCTAGAATTTCGAGCGTTGACGACGGGCACGTAAACACAGCTTGGGGTTCAACAACCATGCAAATCGCTTCGGGACACCAAACGGTGAGTAATGGTCCGCGAAACGGGTCAGAATCGGCCAAAACCGCGAATATTGATGACCGACACGTAAGCGCACCTTGGGGTCCAACAACTATGGAATTCGCTTCGGAACCCCAAAACGGTGAGTAATAGTGCACGAAACGGGCCAGAATCGGCCAGAATTGCGAGCGTTGACGACGGCCACGTAAACACACCTTGGGGTTGAACAACCACGGAAATCGCTTCGGGACACCAAACAGTCAGCAATAGTACACGAAACGGGTCAGAATCGGCCAAAACCGCGAGTGTTGATGACCGACAGGTAAACGCACCCCGGGGTTCGTCAATCGTGGAAATCTCCCCGGGACCCCAAAACAGTGAATAATAGTCGACGAAACGGGCTAGAATCGGCCAAAATTGTGAGTGTTGATGACCGACACGTAAGCGCACCTTGGGGTCCAACAACTATGGAAATCGCTTCGAAAACCCAAAACTCTGAGTAATAGTGGCCGAAACGTGCCAGAATCGGCCAGAATTGCGAGCGTTGACGACGGACACGTAAACGCACCTTGGGGTTCAACAAGCATGGAAACCATTTGAGGACACCAAACGGTGAGTAATAGTCCATGAAACGGGTCAGAATCGGCCAAAACCGCGAGTATTGATGACCGACACGTAAGCGTACCTTGGGGTCCAACAACTATGGAAATCGCTTCGGAACCCCAAAACGGTGAGTAATAGTGCACGAAACGGGCCAGAATCGGCTAGAATTGCGAGCATTGACGACGGGCACGTAAACGCGCCTTGGGGTTCAACAACCATAGAAATCACCCCGGGACCTTAAAACAATTAGTAATAGTCCACGAAACGGGTCAGAATCGGCCAGACCCGCGGGTGTTGATGACCAACACGTAAGCGCACCTTGGGATCCAACAACTATGGAAATCGCTTTGAAAACCAAAACTGCGAGTAATAGTGCACGAAACGGGCCAGAATCGGCCAGAATTGCGAGCATTGACGACGGACACGTAAACGCACCTTGGGGTTCAACAACCATGGAAACCATTTGGGGACACCAAACGGTGAGTAATAGTCCACGAAACGGGTCAGAATCGGCCAAAACCGCGAATATTGATGACCGGCACGTAAGCGCACCTTGGGGTCCAACAACTATGGAAATCGCTTCGGAACCTCAAAACGGTGAGTAATAGTGCACGAAACGGGCCAGAATCGGCTAGAATTTCGAGCGTTGACGATGGGCACGTAAACACAGCTTGGGGTTCAACAACCATGCAAATCGCTTTGGGACACCAAACGGTGAGTAATGGTCCGCGAAACGGGCCAGAATCGGCGAAAACCGCGAGTGTTGATGACCGATAGGTAAACGCACCCCGGGGTTCGTCAATCGTGGAAATCTCCCCGGGACCCCCAAAACAGTGAGTAATAGTCCACAAAACGGAACAGAATCGGCCAAAATTGTGAGTGTTGATGACCGACACGTAACCGCACCTTGGGGTCCAACAACTATGGAAATCGCTTCAAAAACCCAAAACTCTGAGTAATAGTGGACGAAACGTGCCAGAATCGGCCAGAATTGCGAGCGTTGACGACGGACACGTAAACGCACCTTGGGGTTCAACAAGCATGGAAACCATTTGAGGACACCAAACGGTGAGTAATAGTCCATGAAACGGGTTAGAATCGGCCAAAACCGTGAGTATTGATGACCGACACGTAAGCGTACCTTGGGGTCCAACAACTATGGAAATCGCTTCGGAACCCCAAAACGGTGAGTAATAGTGCACGAAACGGGCCAGAATCGGCTAGAATTGCGAGCATTGACGACGGGCACGTAAACGCGCCTTGGGGTTCAACAACCATGGAAATCACCCTGGGACCCCAAAACAGTGAGTAATAGTCCACGAAACGGGTCAGAATCGGCCAGACCCGCGGGTGTTGATGACCGACACGTAAGCGCACCTTGGGATCCAACAACTATGGAAATCGCTTTGAAAACCAAAACTGCGATTAATAGTGCACGAAACGGGCCAGAATCGGCCGGAATTGCGAGCATTGACGACGGACACGTAAACGCACCTTGGGGTTCAAGAACCATGGAAACCATTTGGGGACACCAAACGGTGAGTAATAGTCCACGAAACGGGTCAGAATCGGCCAAAACCGCGAGTGTTGATGACCGACAGGTAAACGCACCCCGGGGTTCGTCAATCGTGGAAATCTCCCCGGGACCCCAAAACAGTGAATAATAGTCGACGAAACGGGCTAGAATCGGCCAAAATTGTGAGTGTTGATGACCGACACGTAAGCGCACCTTGGGGTCCAACAACTATGGAAATCGCTTCGAAAACCCAAAACTCTGAGTAATAGTGGCCGAAACGTGCCAGAATCGGCCAGAATTGCGAGCGTTGACGACGGACACGTAAACGCACCTTGGGGTTCAACAAGCATGGAAACCATTTGAGGACACCAAACGGTGAGTAATAGTCCATGAAACGGGTCAGAATCGGCCAAAACCGCGAGTATTGATGACCGACACGTAAGCGTACCTTGGGGTCCAACAACTATGGAAATCGCTTCGGAACCCCAAAACGGTGAGTAATAGTGCACGAAACGGGCCAGAATCGGCTAGAATTGCGAGCATTGACGACGGGCACGTAAACGCGCCTTGGGGTTCAACAACCATAGAAATCACCCCGGGACCTTAAAACAATTAGTAATAGTCCACGAAACGGGTCAGAATCGGCCAGACCCGCGGGTGTTGATGACCAACACGTAAGCGCACCTTGGGATCCAACAACTATGGAAATCGCTTTGAAAACCAAAACTGCGAGTAATAGTGCACGAAACGGGCCAGAATCGGCCAGAATTGCGAGCATTGACGACGGACACGTAAACGCACCTTGGGGTTCAACAACCATGGAAACCATTTGGGGACACCAAACGGTGAGTAATAGTCCACGAAATGGGTCAGAATCGGCCAAAACCGCGAATATTGATGACCGGCACGTAAGCGCACCTTGGGGTCCAACAACTATGGAAATCGCTTCGGAACCTCAAAACGGTGAGTAATAGTGCACGAAACGGGCCAGAATCGGCTAGAATTTCGAGCGTTGACGATGGGCACGTAAACACAGCTTGGGGTTCAACAACCATGCAAATCGCTTTGGGACACCAAACGGTGAGTAATGGTCCGCGAAACGGGCCAGAATCGGCGAAAACCGCGAGTGTTGATGACCGATAGGTAAACGCACCCCGGGGTTCGTCAATCGTGGAAATCTCCCCGGGACCCCAAAACAGTGAATAATAGTCGACGAAACGGGCCAGAATCGGCCAAAATTGTGAGTGTTGATGACCGACACGTAAGCGCACCTTGGGGTCCAACAACTATGGAAATCGCTTCAAAAACCCAAAACTCTGAGTAATAGTGGACGAAACGTGCCAGAATCGGCCAGAATTGCGAGCGTTGACGACGGACACGTAAACGCACCTTGGGGTTCAACAAGCATGGAAACCATTTGAGGACACCAAACGGTGAGTAATAGTCCATGAAACGGGTTAGAATCGGCCAAAACCGTGAGTATTGATGACCGACACGTAAGCGTACCTTGGCGTCCAACAACTATGGAAATCGCTTCGGAACCCCAAAACGGTGAGTAATAGTGCACGAAACGGGCCAGAATCGGCTAGAATTGCGAGCATTGACGACGGGCACGTAAACGCGCCTTGGGGTTCAACAACCATGGAAATCACCCTGGGACCCCAAAACAGTGAGTAATAGTCCACGAAACGGGTCAGAATCGGCCAGACCCGCGGGTGTTGATGACCGACACGTAAGCGCACCTTGGGATCCAACAACTATGGAAATCGCTTTGAAAACCAAAACTGCGAGTAATAGTGCACGAAACGGGCCAGAATCGGCCGGAATTGCGAGCATTGACGACGGACACGTAAACGCACCTTGGGGTTCAAGAACCATGGAAACCATTTGGGGACACCAAACGTTGAGTAATAGTCCACGAAACGGGTCAGAATCGGCCAAAACCGCGAATATTGATGACTGACACGTAAGCGCACCTTGAGGTCCAACAACTATGGAAATCGCTTCGGAACCCCAAAACGGTGAGTAATAGTGCACGAAACGGGCCAGAATCGGCTAGAATTTCGAGCGTTGACGACGGGCACGTAAACATAGCTTGGGGTTCAACAACCATGCAAATCGCTTCGGGACACCAAACGGTGAGCAATGGTCCGCGAAACGGGCCAGAATCGGCGAAAACCGCGAGTGTTGATGACCGACAGGTAAACGCACCCCGGGGTTCGTCAATCGTGGAAATCTCCCCGGGACCCCAAAACAGTGAATAATAGTCGACGAAACGGGCCAGAATCGGCCAAAATTGTGAGTGTTGATGACCGACACGTAAGCGCACCTTGGGGTCCAACAACTATGGAAATCGCTTCAAAAACCCAAAACTCTGAGTAATAGTGGACGAAACGTGCCAGAATCGGCCAGAATTGCGAGCGTTGACGACGGACACGTAAACGCACCTTGGGGTTCAACAAGCATGGAAACCATTTGAGGACACCAAACGGTGAGTAATAGTCCATGAAACGGGTTAGAATCGGCCAAAACCGTGAGTATTGATGACCGACACGTAAGCGTACCTTGGGGTCCAACAACTATGGAAATCGCTTCGGAACCCCAAAACGGTGAGTAATAGTGCACGAAACGGGCCAGAATCGGCTAGAATTGCGAGCATTGACGACGGGCACGTAAACGCGCCTTGGGGTTCAACAACCATGGAAATCACCCCGGGACCCCAAAACAGTGAGTAATAGTCCACGAAACGAGTCATAATCGGCCAGACCCGCGGGTGTTGATGACCGACACGTAAGCGCACCTTGGGATCCAACAACTATGGAAATCGCTTTGAAAACCAAAACTGCGAGTAATAGTGCACGAAACGGGCCAGAATCGGCCGGAATTGCGAGCATTGACGACGGACACGTAAACGCACCTTGGGGTTCAAGAACCATGGAAACCATTTGGGGACACCAAACGGTGAGTAATAGTCCACGAAACGGGTCAGAATCGGCCAAAACCGCGAATATTGATGACGGACACGTAAGCGCACCTTGGGGTCCAACAACTATGGAAATCGCTTCGGAACCCCAAAACGGTGAGTAATAGTGCACGAAACGCGCCAGAATCGGCTAGAATTTCGAGCGTTGACGACGGGCACGTAAACACAGCTTGGGGTTCAACAACCATGCAAATCGCTTCGGGACACCAAACGGTGAGTAATGGTCCGCGAAACGGGTCAGAATCGGCCAAAACCGCGAATATTGATGACCGACACGTAAGCGCACCTTGGGGTCCAACAACTATGGAATTCGCTTCGGAACCCCAAAACGGTGAGTAATAGTGCACGAAACGGGCCAGAATCGGCCAGAATTGCGAGCGTTGACGACGGCCACGTAAACACACCTTGGGGTTGAACAACCACGGAAATCGCTTCGGGACACCAAACAGTCAGCAATAGTACACGAAACGGGTCAGAATCGGCCAAAACCGCGAGTGTTGATGACCGACAGGTAAACGCACCCCGGGGTTCGTCAATCGTGGAAATCTCCCCGGGACCCCAAAACAGTGAATAATAGTCGACGAAACGGGCTAGAATCGGCCAAAATTGTGAGTGTTGATGACCGACACGTAAGCGCACCTTGGGGTCCAACAACTATGGAAATCGCTTCGAAAACCCAAAACTCTGAGTAATAGTGGCCGAAACGTGCCAGAATCGGCCAGAATTGCGAGCGTTGACGACGGACACGTAAACGCACCTTGGGGTTCAACAAGCATGGAAACCATTTGAGGACACCAAACGGTGAGTAATAGTCCATGAAACGGGTCAGAATCGGCCAAAACCGCGAGTATTGATGACCGACACGTAAGTGTACCTTGGGGTCCAACAACTATGGAAATCGCTTCGGAACCCCAAAACGGTGAGTAATAGTGCACGAAACGGGCCAGAATCGGCTAGAATTGCGAGCATTGACGACGGGCACGTAAACGCGCCTTGGGGTTCAACAACCATAGAAATCACCCCGGGACCTTAAAACAATTAGTAATAGTCCACGAAACGGGTCAGAATCGGCCAGACCCGCGGGTGTTGATGACCAACACGTAAGCGCACCTTGGGATCCAACAACTATGGAAATCGCTTTGAAAACCAAAACTGCGAGTAATAGTGCACGAAACGGGCCAGAATCGGCCAGAATTGCGAGCATTGACGACGGACACGTAAACGCACCTTGGGGTTCAACAACCATGGAAACCATTTGGGGACACCAAACGGTGAGTAATAGTCCACGAAACGGGTCAGAATCGGCCAAAACCGCGAATATTGATGACCGGCACGTAAGCGCACCTTGGGGTCCAACAACTATGGAAATCGCTTCGGAACCTCAAAACGGTGAGTAATAGTGCACGAAACGGGCCAGAATCGGCTAGAATTTCGAGCGTTGACGATGGGCACGTAAACACAGCTTGGGGTTCAACAACCATGCAAATCGCTTTGGGACCCCAAAACAGTGAGTAATAGTCCACGAAACGGGTCAGAATCGGCCAGACCCATGGGTGTTGATGACCGACACGTAAGCGCACCTTGGGATCCAACCACTATGGAAATCGCTTTGAAAACCAAAAACTGTGAGTAATAGCGCACGAATCGGGCCAGAATCGGCCAGAATTGCGAGCATTGACGACGGACACGTAAACGCATCTTGGGGTTCAACAACCATGGAAACCGCTTGCGGACACCAAACGGTGAGTAATAGTCCATGAAACGGGTCAGAATCGGCCAAAACAGCGACTATTGATGACCGACACGGAAGCGCACCTTGGGGTCCAACAACTATGGAATTTGCTTCGGAACCCCAAAACGGTGAGTAATAGTGCACGAAACGGGCCAGAATCGGCCAAAATTGCGAGCGTTGATGACCGACAGGTAAACGCACCCCGGGGTTCGTCAATCGTGGAAATCTCCCTGGGACCCCAAAACAGTGAATAATAGTCGACGAAACGGGCCAGAATTGGCCAAAACTGTGAGTGTTGATGACCGACACGTAAGCGCACCTTGGGGTCCAACAACTATGGAAATCGCTTCACAAACCCAAACTCTGAGTAATAGTGGACGAAACGGGCCAGAATTGCGAGCGTTGACGACGGACACGTAAACGCACCTTGGGGTTCAACAACCATGGAAACCATTTGAGGACACCAAACGGTGAGTAATAGTCCATGAAACGGGTCAGAATCGGCCAAAACCGCGAGTATTGATGACCGACACGTAAGCGTACCTTGGGGTCCAACAACTATGGAAATCGCTTCGGAACCCCAAAACGGTGAGTAATAGTGCACGAATCGGGCCAGAATCGGCTAGAATTGCGAGCATTGACGACGGGCACGTAAACGCGCCTTGGGGTTCAACAACCATGGAAATCACCCCGGGACCTTAAAACAGTGAGTAATAGTCCACGAAACGGGTCAGAATCGGCCAGACCCGCGGGTGTTGATGACCGACACGTAAGCGCACCTTGGGATCCAACAACAATGGAAATCACTTTGAAAACCAAAAACTGTGAGTAATAGTGCACGAAACGGGCCAGAATCGGCCAGAATTGTGAGTATTGACGACGGACACGTAAACGCACCTTGGGGTTTAACAACCCTGGAAACCATTTGGGGACACCAAACGGTGAGTAATAGTCCACGAAACGGGTCAGAATCGGCCAAAACCCTCAATATTGATGACCGACACATAAGCGCACCTTGGGGTCCAACAACTATGGAATTCGCTTCGCAACCCCAAAACGGTGAGTAATAGTGCACGAAACGGGCCAGAATCGGCCAGAATTGCGAGCGTTGACGACGGCCACGTAAACACACCTTGCGGTTCAACAACCACGGAAATCGCTTCGAAAACTCAAAACTCTGAGTAATAGTGGACGAAACAGGCCAGAATCGGCCAGAATTGCGAGCGTTGACGACGGACACGTAAACGCACCTTGGGGTTCAACAAGCATGGAAACCATTGGAGGACACCAAACGGTGAGTAATAGTCCATGAAACGGGTCAGAATCGGCCAAAACCGCGAGTATTGATGACCGACACGTAAGCGTACCTTGGGGTCCAACAACTATGGAAATCGCTTCGGAACCCCCGAACGGTGAGTAATAGTGCACGAAACGGGCCAGAATCGGCTAGAATTGCGAGCATTGACGACGGGCACGTAAACGCGCCTTGGGGTTCAACAACCACGGAAATCCCCCCGGGACCCCAAAACAGTGAGTAATAGTCCACGAAACGGGTCAGAATCGGCCAGACCCGCGGGTGTTGATGACCGACACGTAAGCGCACCTTGGGATCCAACAACTATGGAAATCGCTTTGAAAACCAAAAACTGTGAGTAATAGTGCACGAAACGGGCCAGAATCGGCCAGAATTGCGAGCATTGACGACGGACACGAAAACGCACCTTGGGGTTCAACAACCATGGAAACCATTTGGGGACACCAAACGATGAGTAATAGTCCACGAAACGGGCCAGAATCGGCCAAAACCGCGAATATTGATGACCGACACATAAGCGCACCTTGGGGTCCAACAACTATGGAAATCGCTTCGGAACCCCAAACCGGTGAGTAATAGTGCACGAAACGGGCCAGAATCGGCCAGAATTTCAAGCGTTGACGACGGGCACGTAAACACACCTTGGGCTTCAACAACCATGCAAATCGCTTCGGGACACCAAACGGTGAGTAATGGTCCGCGAAACGGGTTATAATCGGCCAAAACCGCGAGTGTTAATGACCGACTCGTAAACGCACCCCGGGGTTCATCAATCGTGGAAATCACACCGAGACCCCAAAACAGTGAGTAAGTGCATGAATCGGGCCAGAATCGGCCAAAACTGTGAGTGTTGATGACCGACACGTAAGCACACCTTGGGGTCCAACAACTATGGAAATCACTTCGAAACCCCAAAACGGTGAGTAATAGTGCACGAAACGGGCCAGAACCGGCCAGAATCGCGAGCATTGACGACGGACACGTAAACGCACCTTGGGGTTCAACAACCATGGAAACCATTTGGGGACACCAAACGATGAGTAATAGTCCACGAAACGGGCCAGAATCGGCCAAAACCGCGAATATTGATGACCGACACATAAGCGCACCTTGGGGTCCAACAACTATGGAAATCGCTTCGGAACCCCAAACCGGTGAGTAATAGTGCACGAAACGGGCCAGAATCGGCCAGAATTTCAAGCGTTGACGACGGGCACGTAAACACACCTTGGGCTTCAACAACCATGCAAATCGCTTCGGGACACCAAACGGTGAGTAATGGTCCGCGAAACGGGTTATAATCGGCCAAAACCGCGAGTGTTAATGACCGACTCGTAAACGCACCCCGGGGTTCATCAATCGTGGAAATCACACCGAGACCCCAAAACAGTGAGTAAGTGCATGAATCGGGCCAGAATCGGCCAAAACTGTGAGTGTTGATGACCGACACGTAAGCACACCTTGGGGTCCAACAACTATGGAAATCACTTCGAAACCCCAAAACGGTGAGTAATAGTGCACGAAACGGGCCAGAACCGGCCAGAATCGCGAGCATTGACGACGGACACGTAAACGCACCTTGGGGTTCAACAACCATGGAAACCGCTTGCGGACACCAAACGGTGAGTAATAGTCCATGAAACGGGTCAGAATCGGCCAAAACCGCGAATATTGATGACCGACACGTAAGCGCACCTTGGGGTCCAACAACTATGGAATTCGCTTCGGAACCCCAAAACGGTGAGTAATAGTGCACGAAACGGGCCAGAATCGGCCAGAATTGCGAGCGTTGACGACGGCCACGTAAACACACCTTGGGGTTGAACAACCACGGAAATCGCTTCGGGACACCAAACAGTCAGCAATAGTACACGAAAACGGGTCAGAATCGGCCAAAACCGCGAGTGTTGATGACCGACAGGTAAACGCACCCCGGGGTTCGTCAATCGTGGAAATCTCCCCGGGACCCCAAAACAGTGAATAATAGTCGACGAAACGGGCCAGAATCGGCCAAAATTGTGAGTGTTGATGACCGACACGTAAGCGCACCTTGGGGTCCAACAACTATGGAAATCGCTTCGAAAACCCAAAACTCTGAGTAATAGTGGCCGAAACGTGCCAGAATCGGCCAGAATTGCGAGCATTGACGACGGACACGTAAACGCACCTTGGGGTTCAACAAGCATGGAAACCATTTGAGGACACCAAACGGTGAGTAATAGTCCATGAAACGGGTCAGAATCGGCCAAAACCGCGAGTATTGATGACCGACACGTAAGCGTACCTTGGGGTCCAACAACTATGGAAATCGCTTCGGAACCCCAAAACGGTGAGTAATAGTGCACGAAACGGGCCAGAATCGGCTAGAATTGCGAGCATTGACGACGGGCACGTAAACGCGCCTTGGGGTTCAACAACCATAGAAATCACCCCGGGACCTTAAAACAATTAGTAATAGTCCACGAAACGGGTCAGAATCGGCCAGACCCGCGGGTGTTGATGACCAACACGTAAGCGCACCTTGGGATCCAACAACTATGGAAATCGCTTTGAAAACCAAAACTGCGAGTAATAGTGCACGAAACGGGCCAGAATCGGCCAGAATTGCGAGCATTGACGACGGACACGTAAACGCACCTTGGGGTTCAACAACCATGGAAACCATTTGGGGACACCAAACGGTGAGTAATAGTCCACGAAACGGGTCAGAATCGGCCAAAACCGCGAATATTGATGACCGGCACGTAAGCGCACCTTGGGGTCCAACAACTATGGAAATCGCTTCGGAACCTCAAAACGGTGAGTAATAGTGCACGAAACGGGCCAGAATCGGCTAGAATTTCGAGCGTTGACGATGGGCACGTAAACACAGCTTGGGGTTCAACAACCATAGAAATCGCTTTGGGACACCAAACGGTGAGTAATGGTCCGCGAAACGGGCCAGAATCGGCGAAAACCGCGAGTGTTGATGACCGATAGGTAAACGCACCCCGGGGTTCGTCAATCGTGGAAATCTCCCCGGGACCCCAAAACAGTGAATAATAGTCGACGAAACGGGCCAGAATCGGCCAAAATTGTGAGTGTTGATGACCGACACGTAAGCGCACCTTGGGGTCCAACAACTATGGAAATCGCTTCAAAAACCCAAAACTCTGAGTAATAGTGGACGAAACGTGCCAGAATCGGCCAGAATTGCGAGCGTTGACGACGGACACGTAAACGCACCTTGGGGTTCAACAAGCATGGAAACCATTTGAGGACACCAAACGGTGAGTAATAGTCCATGAAACGGGTTAGAATCGGCCAAAACCGTGAGTATTGATGACCGACACGTAAGCGTACCTTGGGGTCCAACAACTATGGAAATCGCTTCGGAACCCCAAAACGGTGAGTAATAGTGCACGAAACGGGCCAGAATCGGCTAGAATTGCGAGCATTGACGACGGGCACATAAACGCGCCTTGGGGTTCAACAACCATGGAAATCACCCCGGGACCCCAAAACAGTGAGTAATAGTCCACGAAACGGGTCAGAATCGGCCAGACCCGCGGGTGTTGATGACCGACACGTAAGCGCACCTTGGGATCCAACAACTATGGAAATCGCTTTGAAAACCAAAACTGCGAGTAATAGTGCACGAAACGGGCCAGAATCGGCCGGAATTGCGAGCATTGACGACGGACACGTAAACGCACCTTGGGGTTCAAGAACCATGGAAACCATTTGGGGACACCAAACGGTGAGTAATAGTCCACGAAACGGGTCAGAATCGGCCAAAACCACGAATATTGATGACCGACACGTAAGCGCACCTTGGGGTCCAACAACTATGGAAATCGCTTCGGAACCCCAAAACGGTGAGTAATAGTGCACGAAACGGGCCAGAATCGGCTAGAATTTCGAGCGTTGACGACGGGCACGTAAACACAGCTTGGGGTTCAACAACCATGCAAATCGCTTCGGGACACCAAACGGTGAGTAATGGTCCGCGAAACGGGCCAGAATCGGCCAAAACCGCGAGTGTTGATGGCCGACACGTAAACGCACCCCGGGGTTCATCAATCGTGGAAATCACCCCGGGCCCCAAAACAGTGAGTAAGTCCACGAAACGGGCCAGAATCGGCCAAAACTGTGAGTGTTGATGACCGACACGTAAGCGCACCTTGGGGTCCAATAACTATGGAAATCACTTTGAAAACCAAAACGGTGAGTAATAGTGGACGAAACGGGCCAGAATCGGCCAGAATTGCGAGCGTTGACGACGGGCACGTAAACGCGCCTTGGGGTTCAACAACCATGGAAATCACCCCGGGATCCCAAAACAGTGAGTAATAGTCCACGAAACGGGTCAGAATCGGCCAGACCCACGGGTGATGATGACCGACACGTAAGCGCACCTTGGGATCCAACAACTATGGAAATCGCTTTGAAAACCAAAAACTGTGAGTAATAGCGCACGAATCGGGCCAGAATCGGCCAGAATTGCGAGCATTGACGACGGACACGTAAACGCATCTTGGGGTTCAACAACCATGGAAACCGCTGGCGGACACCAAACGGTGAGTAATAGTCCACGAAACGGGTCAGAATCGGCCAAAACAGCGACTATTGATGACCGACACGGAAGCGCACCTTGGGGTCCAACAACTATGGAATTTGCTTCGGAACCCCAAAACGGTGAGTAATAGTGCACGAAACGGGCCAGAATCGGCCAAAATTGCGAGCGTTGATGACCGACAGGTAAACGCACCCCGGGGTTCGTCAATCGTGGAAATCTCCCCGGGACCCCAAAACAGTGAATAATAGTCGACGAAACGGGCCAGAATTGGCCAAAACTGTGAGTGTTGATGACCGACACGTAAGCGCACCTTGGGGTCCAACAACTATGGAAATCGCTTCGAAAACCCAAACTCTGAGTAATAGTGGACGAAACGGGCCAGAATTGCGAGCGTTGACGACGGACACGTAAACGCACCTTGGGGTTCAACAACCATGGAAACCATTTGAGGACACCAAACGGTGAGTAATAGTCCATGAAACGGGTCAGAATCGGCCAAAACCGCGAGTATTCATGACCGACACGTAAGCGTACCTTGGGGTCCAACAACTATGGAAATCGCTTCGGAACCCCAAAACGGTGAGTAATAGTGCACGAAACGGGCCAGAATCGGCTAGAATTGCGAGCATTGACGACGGGCATGTGAACGCGCCTTGGGGTTCAACAACCATGGAAATCACCCCGGGACCTTAAAACAGTGAGTAATAGTCCACGAAACGGGTCAGAATCGGCCAGACCCGCGGGTGTTGATGACCGACACGTAAGCGCACCTTGGGATCCAACAACAATGGAAATCACTTTGAAAACCAAAAACTGTGAGTAATAGTGCACGAAACGGGCCAGAATCGGCCAGAATTGTGAGTATTGACGACGGACACGTAAACGCACCTTGGGGTTCAACAACCCTCGAAACCATTTGGGGACACCAAACGGTGAGTAATAGTCCACGAAACGGGTCAGAATCGGCCAAAACCGCCAATATTGATGACCGACACATAAGCGCACCTTGGGGTCCAACAACTATGGAATTCGCTTCGCAACCCCAAAACGGTGAGTAATAGTGCACGAAACGGGCCAGAATCGGCCAAAATTGCGAGCGTTGATGACCGACAGGTAAACGCACCCCGGGGTTCGTCAATCGTGGAAATCTCCCCGGGACCCCAAAACAGTGAATAATAGTCGACGAAACGGGCCAGAATCGGCCAAAACTGTGAGTGTTGATGACCGACACGTAAGCGCACCTTGGGGTCCAACAACTACGGAAATCACTTCGAAACCCCAAAACGGTGAGTAATAGTGGACGAAACGGGCCAGAATCGGCCAGAATTGCGAGCGTTCACGACGGACACGTAAACGCACCTTTGGGTTCAACAACCATGGAAACCGCTTGCGGACACCAAATGGTGAGTAATAGTCCATGAAACGGGTAAGAATCGGCCAAAACCGCGAATATTGATGACCGACACGTGAACGCACCTTGGGGTCCAACAACAATGGAATTCGCTTTGAAACCCCAAAACGGTGAGTAATTGTGCACGAAACGGGCCAGAATCGGCCAGAATTGCGAGCGTTGACGATGGGCACGTAAACACACCTTGGGGGTTCAACAACCATGCAAATCACTTCGGGACACCAAACGGTGAGTAATGGTCCGCGAAACGGGCCAGAATCGGCCAAAATCGCGAGTGTTGATGACCGACACGTAAACGCACCCCGGGGTTCATCAATCGTGGAAATCACCCCGGGACCCCAAAACAGTGAGTAAGTCCACGAAACGGGCCAGAATCGGCCAAAACTGTGAGTGTTGATGACCAACACGTAAGCGCACCTTGGGGTCCAACAACTATGGAAATCACTTTGAAACCCCAAATCGGTGAGTAATAGTGGACGAAACGGGCCAGAATCGGCCAGAATTTCGAGCGTTGACGACGGACACATAAACGCACCTTGGGGTTCAACAACCATGGAAACCATTTGGGGACACCAAACGGTGAGTAATAGTGCACGAAACGTGTCAGAATCGGCCAAAACCGCGAATATTGATGACCGACACATAAGCGCACCTTGGGGTCCAACAACTATGGAAATCGCTTCGGAACCCCAAAACGGTGAGTAATAGTGCACGAAACGGGCCAGAATCGGCCAGAATTTCGAGCGTTGACGACGGGCACGTAAACACACCTTGGGGTTCAACAACCATGCAAATCGCTTCGGGACACCAAACGGTGAGTAATAGTGCACGAAACGTGTCAGAATCGGCCAAAACCGCGAATATTGATGACCGACACATAAGCGCACCTTGGGGTCCAACAACTATGGAAATCGCTTCGGAACCCCAAAACGATGAGTAATAGTGCACGAAACGGGCCAGAATCTGCCAGAATTTCGAGCGTTGACGACGGGCACGTAAACACACCTTGGGGTTCAACAACCATGCAAATCGCTTCGGGACACCAAACGGTGAGTAATAGCCCGCGAAACGGGCCAGAATCGGCCAAAACCGCGAGTGTTGATGACCGACAGGTAAACGCACCCCGGGGTTCGTCAATCGTGGAAATCTCCCCGGGACCCCAAAACAGTGAATAATAGCCGATGAAACGGGCCAGAATCGGCCAAAACTGTGAGCGTTGATGAACGACACGTAAGCGCACCTTGGGGTCCAACAACTATGGAAATCGCTTCGAAAACCCAAAACTCTGAGTAATAGTGGACGAAACGGGCCAGAATTGCGAGCGTTGACGACGGACACGTAAACGCACCTTGGGGTTCAACAACCATGGAAACCATTTGAGGACACCAAACGGTGAGTAATAGTCCACGAAACGGGTCAGAATCGGCCAAAACCGCGAGTATTGACGGACGACACGTAAGCGTACCTTGGGGTCCAACAACTATGGAAATCGCTTCGGAACCCCAAAACGGTGAGTAATAGTGCACGAAACGGGCCAGAATCGGCTAGAATTGCGAGCATTGACGACGGGCACGTAAACGCGCCTTGGGGTTCAACAACCATGGAAATCACCCCGGGACCTTAAAACAGTGAGTAATAGTCCACGAAACGGGTCAGAATCGGCCAGACCCGCGGGTGTTGATGACCGACACGTAAGCGCACCTTGGGATCCAACAACTATGGAAATCGCTTTGAAAACCAAAAACTGTGAGTAATAGTGCACGAAACGGATCGGCCAGAATAGCGAGCATTGACGGACGACACGTAAACGCACCTTGGGGTTCAACAACCATGGAAACCATTTGGGGACACCAAACGGTGAGTAATAGTCCACGAAACGGGTAAGAATCGGTCAAAACCGCGAATATTGATGACCGACACGTGAACGCACCTTGGGGTCCAACAACAATGGAATTCGCTTTGAAACCCCAAAACGGTGAGTAATTGTGCACGAAACGGGCCAGAATCGGCCAGAATTGCGAGCGTTGACGACGGGCACGTAAACACACCTTGGGGGTTCAACAACCATGCAAATCGCTTCGGGACACCAAACGGTGAGTAATGGTCCGCGAAACAGGCCAGAATCGGCCAAAACCGCGAGTGTTGATGACCGACACGTAAACGCACCCCGGGGTTCATCAATCGTGGAAATCACCCCGGGACCCCAAAACAGTGAGTAAGTCCACGAAACGGGCCAGAATCGGCCAAAACTATGAGTGTTGATGACCAACACGTAAGCGCACCTTGGGGTCCAACAACTATGGAAATCACTTTGAAACCCCAAATCGGTGAGTAATAGTGGACGAAACGGGCCAGAATCGGCCAGAATTTCGAGCGTTAACGACGGACACATAAACGCACCTTGGGGTTCAACAACCATGGAAACCATTTGGGGACACCAAACGGTGAGTAATAGTGCACGAAACGTGTCAGAATCGGCCAAAACCGCGAATATTGATGACCGACACATAAGCGCACCTTGGGGTCCAACAACTATGGAAATCGCTTCGGAACCCCAAAACGGTGAGTAATAGTGCACGAAACGGGCCAGAATCGGCCAGAATTTCGAGCGTTGACGACGGGCACGTAAACACACCTTGGGGTTCAACAACCATGCAAATCGCTTCGGGACACCAAACGGTGAGTAATAGTGCACGAAACGTGTCAGAATCGGCCAAAACCGCGAATATTGATGACCGACACATAAGCGCACCTTGGGGTCCAACAACTATGGAAATCGCTTCAGAACCCCAAAACGATGAGTAATAGTGCACGAAACGGGCCAGAATCTGCCAGAATTTCGAGCGTTGACGACGGGCACGTAAACACACCTTGGGGTTCAACAACCATGCAAATCGCTTCGGGACACCAAACGGTGAGTAATAGCCCGCGAAACGGGCCAGAATCGGCCAAAACCGCGAGTGTTGATGACCGACAGGTAAACGCACCCCGGGGTTCGTCAATCGTGGAAATCTCCCCGGGACCCCAAAACAGTGAATAATAGCCGATGAAACGGGCCAGAATCGGCCAAAACTGTGAGCGTTGATGAACGACACGTAAGCGCACCTTGGGGTCCAACAACTATGGAAATCGCTTCGAAAACCCAAAACTCTGAGTAATAGTGGACGAAACGGGCCAGAATTGCGAGCGTTGACGACGGACACGTAAACGCACCTTGGGGTTCAACAACCATGGAAACCATTTGAGGACACCAAACGGTGAGTAATAGTCCACGAAACGGGTCAGAATCGGCCAAAACCGCGAGTATTGACGGACGACACGTAAGCGTACCTTGGGGTCCAACAACTATGGAAATCGCTTCGGAACCCCAAAACGGTGAGTAATAGTGCACGAAACGGGCCAGAATCGGCTAGAATTGCGAGCATTGACGACGGGCACGTAAACGCGCCTTGGGGTTCAACAACCATGGAAATCACCCCGGGACCTTAAAACAGTGAGTAATAGTCCACGAAACGGGTCAGAATCGGCCAGACCCGCGGGTGTTGATGACCGACACGTAAGCGCACCTTGGGATCCAACAACTATGGAAATCGCTTTGAAAACCAAAAACTGTGAGTAATAGTGCACGAAACGGATCGGCCAGAATAGCGAGCATTGACGGACGACACGTAAACGCACCTTGGGGTTCAACAACCATGGAAACCATTTGGGGACACCAAACGGTGAGTAATAGTCCACGAAACGGGTAAGAATCGGTCAAAACCGCGAATATTGATGACCGACACGTGAACGCACCTTGGGGTCCAACAACAATGGAATTCGCTTTGAAACCCCAAAACGGTGAGTAATTGTGCACGAAACGGGCCAGAATCGGCCAGAATTGCGAGCATTGACGACGGGCACGTAAACACACCTTGGGGGTTCAACAACCATGCAAATCGCTTCGGGACACCAAACGGTGAGTAATGGTCCGCGAAACAGGCCAGAATCGGCCAAAACCGCGAGTGTTGATGACCGACACGTAAACGCACCCCGGGGTTCATCAATCGTGGAAATCACCCCGGGACCCCAAAACAGTGAGTAAGTCCACGAAACGGGCCAGAATCGGCCAAAACTGTGAGTGTTGATGACCAACACGTAAGCGCACCTTGGGGTCCAACAACTATGGAAATCACTTCGAAACCCCAAAACGGTGAGTAATAGTGGACGAAACGGGCCAGAATCGGCCAGAATTTCGAGCGTTGACGACGGACACATAAACGCACCTTGGGGTTCAACAACCATGGAAACCATTTGGGGACACCAAATGGTGAGTAATAGTGCACGAAACGTGTCAGAATCGGCCAAAACCGCGAATATTGATGACCGACACATAAGCGCACCTTGGGGTCCAACAACTATGGAAATCGCTTCGGAACCCCAAAACGATGAGTAATAGTGCACGAAACGGGCCAGAATCTGCCAGAATTTCGAGCGTTGACGACGGGCACGTAAACACACCTTGGGGTTCAACAACCATGCAAATCGCTTCGGGACACCAAACGGTGAGTAATAGCCCGCGAAACGGGCCAGAATCGGCCAAAACCGCGAGTGTTGATGACCGACACGTAAGCGCACCTTGGGGTCCAACAACTATGGAAATCGCTTCGAAAACCCAAAACTCTGAGTAATAGTGGACGAAACGGGCCAAAATTGCGAGCATTGACGACGGACACGTAAACGCACCTTGGGGTTCAACAACCATGGAAACCATTTGAGGACACCAAACGGTGAGTAATAATCCATGAAACGGGTCAGAATCGGCCAAAACCACGAGTATTGATAACCGACACGTAAGCGTACCTTGGGGTCCAACAACTATGGAAATCGCTTCGGAACCCCAAAACGGTGAGTAATAGTGCAGGAAACGGGCCAGAATCAGCCAGAATTTCGAGCGTTGACGACGGGCACGTAAACACACCTTGGGGGTTCAACAACCATGCAAATCGCTTCGGGACACCAAACGGTGAGTAATAGTCCGCGAAACGGGCCAGAATCAGCCAAAACCGCGAGTGTTGATGACCGACACGTAAACGCACCCCGGGGTTCATCAATCGTGGAAATCACCCCGGGACCCCAAAACAGTGAGTAAGTCCACGAAACGGGCCAGAATCGGCCAAAACTATGAGTGTTGATGACCAACACGTAAGCGCACCTTGGGGTCCAACAACTATGGAAATCACTTCGAAACCCCAAAACGGTGAGTAATAGTGGACGAAACGGGCCAGAATCGGCCAGAATTGCGAGCGTTGACGACGGACACGTAAACGCACCTTAGGGTTCAACAATCATGGAAACCATTTGGGGACACCAAACAGTGAGTAATAGTGCACGAAACGTGTCAGAATCGGCCAAAACCGCGAATATTGATGACCGACCCATAAGCGCACCTTGGGGTTCAACAACCATGGAAACCATTTGGGGACACCAAACGGTGAGTAATAGTGCACGAAACGGGCCAGAATCAGCCAGAATTTCGAGCGTTGACGACGGGCACGTAAACACCCCTTGGGGTTCAACAACCATGCAAATCGCTTTGGGACACCAAACGGTGAGTAATGGTCCGCGAAACGGGCCAGAATCGGCCAAAACCGCGAGTGTTGATGACCGACACGTAAACGCACCCCGGGGTTCATCAATCGTGGAAATCACCCCGGGACCCCAAATCAGTGAGTAAGTCCACGAAACGGGCCAGAATCGGCCAAAACTATGAGTGTTGATGACCAACACGTAAGCGCACCTTGGGGTCCAACAACTATGCAAATCACTTCGAAACCCCAAAACGGTGAGTAATAGTGGACGAAACGGGCCAGAATCGGCCAGAATTGCGAGCATTGACGACGGACACGTAAACGCACCTTAGGGTTCAACAATCATGGAAACCATTTGGGGACACCAAACGGTGAGTAATAGTGCACGAAACGTGTCAGAATCGGCCAAAACCGCGAATATTGATGACCGACCCATAAGCGCACCTTGGGGTCCAACAACTATGGAAATCGCTTCGGAACCCCAAAACTGTGAGTAATAGTGCACGAAACGGGCCAGAATCTGCCAGAATTTCGAGCGTTGACGACGGGCACGTAAACACACCTTGGGGTTCAACAACCATGCAAATCGCTTCGGGACACCAAACGGTGAGTAATAGCCCGCGAAACGGGCCAGAATCGGCCAAAACCGCGAGTGTTGATGACCGACACGTAAGCGCACCTTGGGGTCCAACAACTATGGAAATCGCTTCGAAAACCCAAAACTCTGAGTAATAGTGGACGAAACGGGCCAGAATTGCGAGCGTTGACGACGGACACGTAAACGCACCTTGGGGTTCAACAACCATGGAAACCATTTGAGGACACCAAACGGTGAGTAATAATCCATGAAACGGGTCAGAATCGGCCAAAACCACGAGTATTGATAACCGACACGTAAGCGTACCTTGGGGTCCAACAACTATGGAAATCGCTTCGGAACCCCAAAACGGTGAGTAATAGTGCACGAAACGGGCCAGAATCAGCCAGAATTTCGAGCGTTGACGACGGGCACGTAAACACCCCTTGGGGTTCAACAACCATGCAAATCGCTTCGGGACACCAAACGGTGAGTAATGGTCCGCGAAACGGGCCAGAATCGGCCAAAACCGCGAGTGTTGATGACCGACACGTAAACGCACCCCGGGGTTCATCAATCGTGGAAATCACCCCGGGCCCCCGAAACAGTGAGTAAGTCCATGAAACGGGCCAGAATCGGCCAAAACTGTGAGTGTTGATGACCGACACGTATGCGCACCTTGGGGTCCAACAACTACGGAAATCACTTCGAAACCCCAAAACGGTGAGTAATAGTGGACGAAACGGGCCAGAATCGGCCAGAATTTCGAGCGTTGACGACGGACACATAAACGCACCTTGGGGTTCAACAACCATGGAAACCATTTGGGGACACCAAACGGTGAGTAATAGTGCACGAAACGGGCCAGAATCAGCCAGAATTTCGAGCGTTGACGACGGGCACGTAAACACCCCTTGGGGTTCAACAACCATGCAAATCGCTTCAGGACACCAAACGGTGAGTAATGGTCCGCGAAACGGGCCAGAATCGGCCAAAACCGCGAGTGTTGATGACCGACACGTAAACGCACCCCGGGGTTCATCAATCGTGGAAATCACCCCGGGACCCCAAAACAGTGAGTAAGTCCACGAAACGGGCCAGAATCGGCCAAAACTATGAGTGTTGATGACCAACACGTAAGCGCACCTTGGGGTCCAACAACTATGGAAATCACTTCGAAACCCCAAAACGGTGAGTAATAGTGGACGAAACGGGCCAGAATCGGCCAGAATTGCGAGCGTTGACGACGGACACGTAAACGCACCTTAGGGTTCAACAATCATGGAAACCATTTGGGGACACCAAACGGTGAGTAATAGTGCACGAAACGTGTCAGAATCGGCCAAAACCGCGAATATTGATGACCGACCCATAAGCGCACCTTGGGGTCCAACAACTATGGAAATCGCTTCGGAACCCCAAAACTGTGAGTAATAGTGCACGAAACGGGCCAGAATCTGCCAGAATTTCGAGCGTTGACGACGGGCACGTAAACACACCTTGGGGTTCAACAACCATGCAAATCGCTTCGGGACACCAAACGGTGAGTAATAGCCCGCGAAACGGGCCAGAATCGGCCAAAACCGCGAGTGTTGATGACCGACACGTAAGCGCACCTTGGGGTCCAACAACTATGGAAATCGCTTCGAAAACCCAAAACTCTGAGTAATAGTGGACGAAACGGGCTAGAATTGCGAGCGTTGACGACGGACACGTAAACGCACCTTGGGGTTCAACAACCATGGAAACCATTTGAGGACACCAAACGGTGAGTAATAATCCATGAAACGGGTCAGAATCGGCCAAAACCACGAGTATTGATAACAGACACGTAAGCGCACCTTGGGGTCCAACAACTATGGAAATCGCTTCGGAACCCCAAAACGGTGAGTAATAGTGCACGAAACGGGCCAGAATCAGCCAGAATTTCGAGCGTTGACGACGGGCACGTAAACACCCCTTGGGGTTCAACAACCATGCAAATCGCTTCGGGACACCAAACGGTGAGTAATGGTCCGCGAAACGGGCCAGAATCGGCCAAAACCGCGAGTGTTGATGACCGACACGTAAACGCACCCCGGGGTTCATCAATCGTGGAAATCACCCCGGGCCCCCGAAACAGTGAGTAAGTCCACGAAACGGGCCAGAATCGGCCAAAACTGTGAGTGTTGATGACCGACACGTATGCGCACCTTGGGGTCCAACAACTACGGAAATCACTTCGAAACCCCAAAACGGTGAGTAATAGTGGACGAAACGGGCCAGAATCGGCCAGAATTTCGAGCGTTGACGACGGACACATAAACGCACCTTGGGGTTCAACAACCATGGAAACCATTTGGGGACACCAAACGGTGAGTAATAGTGCACGAAACGGGCCAGAATCAGCCAGAATTTCGAGCGTTGACGACGGGCACGTAAACACCCCTTGGGGTTCAACAACCATGCAAATCGCTTCACGACACCAAACGGTGAGTAATGGTCCGCGAAACGGGCCAGAATCGGCCAAAACCGCGAGTGTTGATGACCGACACGTAAACGCACCCCGGGGTTCATCAATCGTGGAAATCACCCCGGGACCCCAAAACAGTGAGTAAGTCCACGAAACGGGCCAGAATCGGCCAAAACTATGAGTGTTGATGACCAACACGTAAGCGCACCTTGGGGTCCAACAACTATGGAAATCACTTCGAAACCCCAAAACGGTGAGTAATAGTGGACGAAACGGGCCAGAATCGGCCAGAATTGCGAGCGTTGACGACGGACACGTAAACGCACCTTAGGGTTCAACAATCATGGAAACCATTTGGGGACACCAAACGGTGAGTAATAGTGCACGAAACGTGTCAGAATCGGCCAAAACCGCGAATATTGATGACCGACCCATAAGCGCACCTTGGGGTCCAACAACTATGGAAATCGCTTCGGAACCCCAAAACTGTGAGTAATAGTGCACGAAACGGGCCATAATCTGCCAGAATTTCGAGCGTTGACGACGGGCACGTAAACACACCTTGGGGTTCAACAACCATGCAAATCGCTTCGGGACACCAAACGGTGAGTAATAGCCCGCGAAACGGGCCAGAATCGGCCAAAACCGCGAGTGTTGATGACCGACACGTAAGCGCACCTTGGGGTCCAACAACTATGGAAATCGCTTCGAAAACCCAAAACTCTGAGTAATAGTGGACGAAACGGGCCAGAATTGCGAGCGTTGACGACGGACACGTAAACGCACCTTGGGGTTCAACAACCATGGAAACCATTTGAGGACACCAAACGGTGAGTAATAATCCATGAAACGGGTCAGAATCGGCCAAAACCACGAGTATTGATAACAGACACGTAAGCGTACCTTGGGGTCCAACAACTATGGAAATCGCTTCGGAACCCCAAAACGGTGAGTAATAGTGCACGAAACGGGCCAGAATCAGCCAGAATTTCGAGCGTTGACGACGGGCACGTAAACACCCCTTGGGGTTCAACAACCATGCAAATCGCTTCGGGACACCAAACGGTGAGTAATGGTCCGCGAAACGGGCCAGAATCGGCCAAAACCGCGAGTGTTGATGACCGACACGTAAATGCACCCCGGGGTTCATCAATCGTGGAAATCACCCCGGGCCCCCGAAACAGTGAGTAAGTCCACGAAACGGGCCAGAATCGGCCAAAACTGTGAGTGTTGATGACCGACACGTATGCGCACCTTGGGGTCCAACAACTAGGGAAATCACTTCGAAACCCCAAAACGGTGAGTAATAGAGGAAGAAACGGGCCAGAATCGGCCAGAATTTCGAGCGTTGACGACGGACACATAAACGCACCTTGGGGTTCAACAACCATGGAAACCATTTGGGGACACCAAACGGTGAGTAATAGTGCACGAAACGTGTCAGAATCGGCCAAAACCGCGAATATTGATGACCGACACATAAGCACACCTTGGGGTCCAACAACTATGGAAATCGCTACGGAACCCCAAAACGATGAGTAATAGTGCACGAAACGGGCCAGAATCTGCCAGAATTTCGAGCGTTGACGACGGGCATGTAAACACACCTTGGGGTTCAACAACCATGCAAATCGCTTCGGGGCACCAAACGGTGAGTAATAGCCCGCGAAACGGGCCAGAATCGGCCAAAACCGCGAGTGTTGATGACCGACAGGTAAACGCACCCCGGGGTTCGTCAATCGTGGAAATTTCCCCGGGACCCCAAAACAGTTAATAATAGTCGATGAAACGGGCCAGAATCGGCGAAAACTGTGAGTGTTGATGACCGACACGTAAGCGCACCTTGGGGTCCAACAACACTGGAAATCGCTTCGAAAACCCAAAACTCTGAGTAATAGTGGACGAAACGGGCCAGAATTGCGAGCGTTGACGACGGACACGTAAACGCACCTTGGGGTTCAACAACCATGGAAACCATTTGAGGACACCAAACGGTGAGTAATAGTCCATGAAACGGGTCAGAATCGGCCAAAACCGCGAGTATTGATAACCGACACGTAAGCGTACCTTGGGGTCCAACAACTATGGAAATCGCTTCGGAACCCCAAAACGGTGAGTAATAGTGCACGAAACGGGCCAGAATCGGCTAGAATTGCGAGCATTGACGACGGGCACGTAAACGCGCCTTGGGGTTGAACAACCATGTAAAATCACCCCGGGACCTTAAAACAGTGAGTAATAGTCCACGAAACGGGTCAGAATCGGCCAGACCCGCGGGTGTTGATGACCGACACGTAAGCGCACCTTGGGATCCAACAACTATGGAGATCGCTTTGAAAACCAAAAACTGTGAGTAATAGTGCACGAAACTGATCAGCCAGAATTGCGAGCATTGACGGACGACACGTAAACGCACCTTGGGGTTCAACAACCATGGAAACCATTTGGGGACACCAAACGGTGAGTAATAGTCCACGAAACGGGTAAGAATCGGTCAAAACCGCGAATATTGATGACCGACACGTGAACGCACCTTGGGGTCCAACAACAATGGAATTCGCTTTGAAACCCCAAAACGGTGAGTAATTGTGCACGAAACGGGCCAGAATCGGCCAGAATTGCGAGCGTTGACGACGGGCACATAAACACACCTTGGGGGTTCAACAACCATGCAAATCGCTTCGGGACACCAAACGGTGAGTAATGGTCCGCGAAACGGGCCAGAATCGGCCAAAACCGCGAGTGTTGATGACCGACACGTAAACGCACCCCGGGGTTCATCAATCGTGGAAATCACCCCGGGCCCCCGAAACAGTGAGTAAGTCCACGAAACGGGCCAGAATCGGCCAAAACTGTGAGTGTTGATGACCGACACGTATGCGCACCTTGGGGTCCAACAACTAGGGAAATCACTTCGAAACCCCAAAACGGTGAGTAATAGTGGACGAAACGGGCCAGAATCGGCCAGAATTTCGAGCGTTGACGACGGACACATAAACGCACCTTGGGGTTCAACAACCATGGAAACCATTTGGGGACACCAAACGGTGAGTAATAGTGCACGAAACGTGTCAGAATCGGCCAAAACCGCGAATATTGATGACCGACACATAAGCACACCTTGGGGTCCAACAACTATGGAAATCGCTACGGAACCCCAAAACGATGAGTAATAGTGCACGAAACGGGCCAGAATCTGCCAGAATTTCGAGCGTTGACGACGGGCACGTAAACACACCTTGGGGTTCAACAACCATGCAAATCGCTTCGGGACACCAAACGGTGAGTAATAGCCCGCGAAACGGGCCAGAATCGGCCAAAACCGCGAGTGTTGATGACCGACAGGTAAACGCACCCCGGGGTTCGTCAATCGTGGAAATTTCCCCGGGACCCCAAAACAGTTAATAATAGTCGATGAAACGGGCCAGAATCGGCGAAAACTGTGAGTGTTGATGACCGACACGTAAGCGCACCTTGGGGTCCAACAACACTGGAAATCGCTTCGAAAACCCAAAACTCTGAGTAATAGTGGACGAAACGGGCCAGAATTGCGAGCGTTGACGACGGACACGTAAACGCACCTTGGGGTTCAACAACCATGGAAACCATTTGAGGACACCAAACGGTGAGTAATAGTCCATGAAACGGGTCAGAATCGGCCAAAACCGCGAGTATTGATAACCGACACGTAAGCGTACCTTGGGGTCCAACAACTATGGAAATCGCTTCGGAACCCCAAAACGGTGAGTAATAGTGCACGAAACGGGCCAGAATCGGCTAGAATTGCGAGCATTGACGACGGGCACGTAAACGCGCCTTGGGGTTGAACAACCATGTAAAATCACCCCGGGACCTTAAAACAGTGAGTAATAGTCCACGAAACGGGTCAGAATCGGCCAGACCCGCGGGTGTTGATGACCGACACGTAAGCGCACCTTGGGATCCAACAACTATGGAAATCGCTTTGAAAACAAAAAACTGTGAGTAATAGTGCACGAAACTGATCAGCCAGAATTGCGAGCATTGACGGACGACACGTAAACGCACCTTGGGGTTCAACAACCATGGAAACCATTTGGGGACACCAAACGGTGAGTAATAGTCCACGAAACGGGTAAGAATCGGTCAAAACCGCGAATATTGATGACCGACACGTGAACGCACCTTGGGGTCCAACAACAATGGAATTCGCTTTGAAACCCCAAAACGGTGAGTAATTGTGCACGAAACGGGCCAGAATCGGCCAGAATTGCGAGCGTTGACGACGGGCACGTAAACACACCTTGGGGGTTCAACAACCATGCAAATCGCTTCGGGACACCAAACGGTGAGTAATGGTCCGCGAAACGGGCCAGAATCGGCCAAAACCGCGAGTGTTGATGACCGACACGTAAACGCACCCCGGGGTTCATCAATCGTGGAAATCACCCCGGGCCCCCGAAACAGTGAGTAAGTCCACGAAACGGGCCAGAATCGGCCAAAACTGTGAGTGTTGATGACCGACACGTATGCGCACCTTGGGGTCCAACAACTAGGGAAATCACTTCGAAACCCCAAAACGGTGAGTAATAGTGGACGAAACGGGCCAGAATCGGCCAGAATTTCGAGCGTTGACGACGGACACATAAACGCACCTTGGGGTTCAACAACCATGGAAACCATTTGGGGACACCAAACGGTGAGTAATAGTGCACGAAACGTGTCAGAATCGGCCAAAACCGCGAATATTGATGACCGACACATAAGCACACCTTGGGGTCCAACAACTATGGAAATCGCTACGGAACCCCAAAACGATGAGTAATAGTGCACGAAACGGGCCAGAATCTGCCAGAATTTCGAGCGTTGACGACGGGCACGTAAACACACCTTGGGGTTCAACAACCATGCAAATCGCTTCGGGACACCAAACGGTGAGTAATAGCCCGTGAAACGGGCCAGAATCGGCCAAAACCGCGAGTGTTGATGACCGACAGGTAAACGCACCTCGGGGTTCGTCAATCGTGGAAATTTCCCCGGGACCCCAAAACAGTTAATAATAGTCGATGAAACGGGCCAGAATCGGCCAAAACTGTGAGTGTTGATGACCGACACGTAAGCGCACCTTGGGGTCCAACAACTATGGAAATCGCTTCGAAAACCCAAAACTCTGAGTAATAGTGGACGAAACGGGCCAGAATTGCGAGCGTTGACGACGGACACGTAAACGCACCTTGGGGTTCAACAACCATGGAAACCATTTGAGGACACCAAACGGTGAGTAATAATCCATGAAACGGGTCAGAATCGGCCAAAACCACGAGTATTGATAACAGACACGTAAGCGTACCTTGGGGTCCAACAACTATGGAAATCGCTTCGGAACCCCAAAACGGTGAGTAATAGTGCACGAAACGGGCCAGAATCAGCCAGAATTTCGAGCGTTGACGACGGGCACGTAAACACCCCTTGGGGTTCAACAACCATGCAAATCGCTTCGGGACACCAAACGGTGAGTAATGGTCCGCGAAACGGGCCAGAATCGGCCAAAACCGCGAGTGTTGATGACCGACACGTAAACGCACCCCGGGGTTCATCAATCGTGGAAATCACCCCGGGCCCCCGAAACAGTGAGTAAGTCCATGAAACGGGCCAGAATCGGCCAAAACTGTGAGTGTTGATGACCGACACGTATGCGCACCTTGGGGTCCAACAACTACGGAAATCACTTCGAAACCCCAAAACGGTGAGTAATAGTGGACGAAACGGGCCAGAATCGGCCAGAATTTCGAGCGTTGACGACGGACACATAAACGCACCTTGGGGTTCAACAACCATGGAAACCATTTGGGGACACCAAACGGTGAGTAATAGTGCACGAAACGTGTCAGAATCGGCCAAAACCGCGAATATTGATGACCGACACATAAGCACACCTTGGGGTCCAACAACTATGGAAATCGCTACGGAACCCCAAAACGATGAGTAATAGTGCACGAAACGGGCCAGAATCTGCCAGAATTTCGAGCGTTGACGACGGGCACGTAAACACACCTTGGGGTTCAACAACCATGCAAATCGCTTCGGGACACCAAACGGTGAGTAATAGCCCGCGAAACGGGCCAGAATCGGCCAAAACCGCGAGTGTTGATGACCGACAGGTAAACGCACCCCGGGGTTCGTCAATCGTGGAAATTTCCCCGGGACCCCAAAACAGTTAATAATAGTCGATGAAACGGGCCAGAATCGGCGAAAACTGTGAGTGTTGATGACCGACACGTAAGCGCACCTTGGGGTCCAACAACACTGGAAATCGCTTCGAAAACCCAAAACTCTGAGTAATAGTGGACGAAACGGGCCAGAATTGCGAGCGTTGACGACGGACACGTAAACGCACCTTGGGGTTCAACAACCATGGAAACCATTTGAGGACACCAAACGGTGAGTAATAGTCCATGAAACGGGTCAGAATCGGCCAAAAACCGCGAGTATTGATAACCGACACGTAAGCGTACCTTGGGGTCCAACAACTATGGAAATCGCTTCGGAACCCCAAAACGGTGAGTAATAGTGCACGAAACGGGCCAGAATCGGCTAGAATTGCGAGCATTGACGACGGGCACGTAAACGCGCCTTGGGGTTGAACAACCATGTAAAATCACCCCGGGACCTTAAAACAGTGAGTAATAGTCCACGAAACGGGTCAGAATCGGCCAGACCCGCGGGTGTTGATGACCGACACGTAAGCGCACCTTGGGATCCAACAACTATGGAAATCGCTTTGAAAACAAAAAACTGTGAGTAATAGTGCACGAAACTGATCAGCCAGAATTGCGAGCATTGACGGACGACACGTAAACGCACCTTGGGGTTCAACAACCATGGAAACCATTTGGGGACACCAAACGGTGAGTAATAGTCCACGAAACGGGTAAGAATCGGTCAAAACCGCGAATATTGATGACCGACACGTGAACGCACCTTGGGGTCCAACAACAATGGAATTCGCTTTGAAACCCCAAAACGGTGAGTAATTGTGCACGAAACGGGCCAGAATCGGCCAGAATTGCGAGCGTTGACGACGGGCACGTAAACACACCTTGGGGGTTCAACAACCATGCAAATCGCTTCGGGACACCAAACGGTGAGTAATGGTCCGCGAAACGGGCCAGAATCGGCCAAAACCGCGAGTGTTGATGACCGACACGTAAACGCACCCCGGGGTTCATCAATCGTGGAAATCACCCCGGGCCCCCGAAACAGTGAGTAAGTCCACGAAACGGGCCAGAATCGGCCAAAACTGTGAGTGTTGATGACCGACACGTATGCGCACCTTGGGGTCCAACAACTAGGGAAATCACTTCGAAACCCCAAAACGGTGAGTAATAGTGGACGAAACGGGCCAGAATCGGCCAGAATTTCGAGCGTTGACGACGGACACATAAACGCACCTTGGGGTTCAACAACCATGGAAACCATTTGGGGACACCAAACGGTGAGTAATAGTGCACGAAACGTGTCAGAATCGGCCAAAACCGCGAATATTGATGACCGACACATAAGCACACCTTGGGGTCCAACAACTATGGAAATCGCTACGGAACCCCAAAACGATGAGTAATAGTGCACGAAACGGGCCAGAATCTGCCAGAATTTCGAGCGTTGACGACGGGCACGTAAACACACCTTGGGGTTCAACAACCATGCAAATCGCTTCGGGACACCAAACGGTGAGTAATAGCCCGTGAAACGGGCCAGAATCGGCCAAAACCGCGAGTGTTGATGACCGACAGGTAAACGCACCTCGGGGTTCGTCAATCGTGGAAATTTCCCCGGGACCCCAAAACAGTTAATAATAGTCGATGAAACGGGCCAGAATCGGCCAAAACTGTGAGTGTTGATGACCGACACGTAAGCGCACCTTGGGGTCCAACAACTATGGAAATCGCTTCGAAAACCCAAAACTCTGAGTAATAGTGGACGAAACGGGCCAGAATTGCGAGCGTTGACGACGGACACGTAAACGCACCTTGGGGTTCAACAACCATGGAAACCATTTGAGGACACCAAACGGTGAGTAATAATCCATGAAACGGGTCAGAATCGGCCAAAACCACGAGTATTGATAACAGACACGTAAGCGTACCTTGGGGTCCAACAACTATGGAAATCGCTTCGGAACCCCAAAACGGTGAGTAATAGTGCACGAAACGGGCCAGAATCAGCCAGAATTTCGAGCGTTGACGACGGGCACGTAAACACCCCTTGGGGTTCAACAACCATGCAAATCGCTTCGGGACACCAAACGGTGAGTAATGGTCCGCGAAACGGGCCAGAATCGGCCAAAACCGCGAGTGTTGATGACCGACACGTAAACGCACCCCGGGGTTCATCAATCGTGGAAATCACCCCGGGCCCCCGAAACAGTGAGTAAGTCCACGAAACGGGCCAGAATCGGCCAAAACTGTGAGTGTTGATGACCGACACGTATGCGCACCTTGGGGTCCAACAACTACGGAAATCACTTCGAAACCCCAAAACGGTGAGTAATAGTGGACGAAACGGGCCAGAATCGGCCAGAATTTCGAGCGTTGACGACGGACACATAAATGCACCTTGGGGTTCAACAACCATGGAAACCATTTGGGGACACCAAACGGTGAGTAATAGTGCACGAAACGTGTCAGAATCGGCCAAAACCGCGAATATTGATGACCGACACATAAGCACACCTTGGGGTCCAACAACTATGGAAATCGCTACGGAACCCCAAAACGATGAGTAATAGTGCACGAAACGGGCCAGAATCTGCCAGAATTTCGAGCGTTGACGACGGGCACGTAAACACACCTTGGGGTTCAACAACCATGCAAATCGCTTCGGGGCACCAAACGGTGAGTAATAGCCCGCGAAACGGGCCAGAATCAGCCAAAACCGCGAGTGTTGATGACCGACAGGTAAACGCACCCCGGGGTTCGTCAATCGTGGAAATTTCCCCGGGACCCCAAAACAGTTAATAATAGTCGATGAAACGGGCCAGAATCGGCGAAAACTGTGAGTGTTGATGACCGACACGTAAGCGCACCTTGGGGTCCAACAACACTGGAAATCGCTTCGAAAACCCAAAACTCTGAGTAATAGTGGACGAAACGGGCCAGAATTGCGAGCGTTGACGACGGACACGTAAACGCACCTTGGGGTTCAACAACCATGGAAACCATTTGAGGACACCAAACGGTGAGTAATAGTCCATGAAACGGGTCAGAATCGGCCAAAACCGCGAGTATTGATAACCGACACGTAAGCGTACCTTGGGGTCCAACAACTATGGAAATCGCTTCGGAACCACAAAACGGTGAGTAATAGTGCACGAAACGGGCCAGAATCGGCTAGAATTGCGAGCATTGACGACGGGCACGTAAACGCGCCTTGGGGTTGAACAACCATGTAAAATCACCCCGGGACCTTAAAACAGTGAGTAATAGTCCACGAAACGGGTCAGAATCGGCCAGACCCGCGGGTGTTGATGACCGACACGTAAGCGCACCTTGGGATCCAACAACTATGGAAATCGCTTTGAAAACCAAAAACTGTGAGTAATAGTGCACGAAACTGATCAGCCAGAATTGCGAGCATTGACGGACGACACGTAAACGCACCTTGGGGTTCAACAACCATGGAAACCATTTGGGGACACCAAACGGTGAGTAATAGTCCACGAAACGGGTAAGAATCGGTCAAAACCGCGAATATTGATGACCGACACGTGAACGCACCTTGGGGTCCAACAACAATGGAATTCGCTTTGAAACCCCAAAACGGTGAGTAATTGTGCACGAAACGGGCCAGAATCGGCCAGAATTGCGAGCGTTGACGACGGGCACGTAAACACACCTTGGGGGTTCAACAACCATGCAAATCGCTTCGGGACACCAAACGGTGAGTAATGGTCCGCGAAACGGGCCAGAATCGGCCAAAACCGCGAGTGTTGATGACCGACACGTAAACGCACCCCGGGGTTCATCAATCGTGGAAATCACCCCGGGCCCCCGAAACAGTGAGTAAGTCCACGAAACGGGCCAGAATCGGCCAAAACTGTGAGTGTTGATGACCGACACGTATGCGCACCTTGGGGTCCAACAACTAGGGAAATCACTTCGAAACCCCAAAACGGTGAGTAATAGTGGACGAAACGGGCCAGAATCGGCCAGAATTTCGAGCGTTGACGACGGACACATAAACGCACCTTGGGGTTCAACAACCATGGAAACCATTTGGGGACACCAAACGGTGAGTAATAGTGCACGAAACGTGTCAGAATCGGCCAAAACCGCGAATATTGATGACCGACACATAAGCACACCTTGGGGTCCAACAACTATGGAAATCGCTACGGAACCCCAAAACGATGAGTAATAGTGCACGAAACGGGCCAGAATCTGCCAGAATTTCGAGCGTTGACGACGGGCACGTAAACACACCTTGGGGTTCAACAACCATGCAAATCGCTTCGGGACACCAAACGGTGAGTAATAGCCCGTGAAACGGGCCAGAATCGGCCAAAACCGCGAGTGTTGATGACCGACAGGTAAACGCACCTCGGGGTTCGTCAATCGTGGAAATTTCCCCGGGACCCCAAAACAGTTAATAATAGTCGATGAAACGGGCCAGAATCGGCGAAAACTGTGAGTGTTGATGACCGACACGTAAGCGCACCTTGGGGTCCAACAACACTGGAAATCGCTTCGAAAACCCAAAACTCTGAGTAATAGTGGACGAAACGGGCCAGAATTGCGAGCGTTGACGACGGACACGTAAACGCACCTTGGGGTTCAACAACCATGGAAACCATTTGAGGACACCAAACGGTGAGTAATAGTCCATGAAACGGGTCAGAATCGGCCCAAAACCGCGAGTATTGATAACCGACACGTAAGCGTACCTTGGGGTCCAACAACTATGGAAATCGCTTCGGAACCCCAAAACGGTGAGTAATAGTGCACGAAACGGGCCAGAATCGGCTAGAATTGCGAGCATTGACGACGGGCACGTAAACGCGCCTTGGGGTTGAACAACCATGTAAAATCACCCCGGGACCTTAAAACAGTGAGTAATAGTCCACGAAACGGGTCAGAATCGGCCAGACCCGCGGGTGTTGATGACCGACACGTAAGCGCACCTTGGGATCCAACAACTATGGAAATCGCTTTGAAAACCAAAAACTGTGAGTAATAGTGCACGAAACTGATCAGCCAGAATTGCGAGCATTGACGGACGACACGTAAACGCACCTTGGGGTTCAACAACCATGGAAACCATTTGGGGACACCAAACGGTGAGTAATAGTCCACGAAACGGGTAAGAATCGGTCAAAACCGCGAATATTGATGACCGACACGTGAACGCACCTTGGGGTCCAACAACAATGGAATTCGCTTTGAAACCCCAAAACGGTGAGTAATTGTGCACGAAACGGGCCAGAATCGGCCAGAATTGCGAGCGTTGACGACGGGCACGTAAACACATCTTGGGGGTTCAACAACCATGCAAATCGCTTCGGGACACCAAACGGTGAGTAATGGTCCGCGAAACGGGCCAGAATCGGCCAAAACCGCGAGTGTTGATGACCGACACGTAAACGCACCCCGGGGTTCATCAATCGTGGAAATCACCCCGGGCCCCCGAAACAGTGAGTAAGTCCACGAAACGGGCCAGAATCGGCCAAAACTGTGAGTGTTGATGACCGACACGTATGCGCACCTTGGGGTCCAACAACTAGGGAAATCACTTCGAAACCCCAAAACGGTGAGTAATAGTGGACGAAACGGGCCAGAATCGGCCAGAATTTCGAGCGTTGACGACGGACACATAAACGCACCTTGGGGTTCAACAACCATGGAAACCATTTGGGGACACCAAACGGTGAGTAATAGTGCACGAAACGTGTCAGAATCGGCCAAAACCGCGAATATTGATGACCGACACATAAGCACACCTTGGGGTCCAACAACTATGGAAATCGCTACGGAACCCCAAAACGATGAGTAATAGTGCACGAAACGGGCCAGAATCTGCCAGAATTTCGAGCGTTGACGACGGGCACGTAAACACACCTTGGGGGTTCAACAACCATGCAAATCGCTTCGGGACACCAAACGGTGAGTAATGGTCCGCGAAACGGGCCAGAATCGGCCAAAACCGCGAGTGTTGATGACCGACACGTAAACGCACCCCGGGGTTCATCAATCGTGGAAATCACCCCGGGCCCCCGAAACAGTGAGTAAGTCCACGAAACGGGCCAGAATCGGCCAAAACCGCGAGTGTTGATGACCGACAGGTAAACGCACCCCGGTGTTCGTCAATCGTGGAAATTTCCCCGGGACCCCAAAACAGTTAATAATAGTCGATGAAACGGGCCAGAATCGGCGAAAACTGTGAGTGTTGATGACCGACACGTAAGCGCACCTTGGGGTCCAACAACACTGGAAATCGCTTCGAAAACCCAAAACTCTGAGTAATAGTGGACGAAACGGGCCAGAATTGCGAGCGTTGACGACGGACACGTAAACGCACCTTGGGGTTCAACAACCATGGAAACCATTTGAGGACACCAAACGGTGAGTAATAGTCCATGAAACGGGTCAGAATCGGCCAAAACCGCGAGTATTGATAACCGACACGTAAGCGTACCTTGGGGTCCAACAACTATGGAAATCGCTTCGGAACCCCAAAACGGTGAGTAATAGTGCACGAAACGGGCCAGAATCGGCTAGAATTGCGAGCATTGACGACGGGCACGTAAACGCGCCTTGGGGTTGAACAACCATGTAAAATCACCCCGGGACCTTAAAACAGTGAGTAATAGTCAACGAAACGGGTCAGAATCGGCCAGACCCGCGGGTGTTGATGACCGACACGTAAGCGCACCTTGGGATCCAACAACTATGGAAATCGCTTTGAAAACCAAAAACTGTGAGTAATAGTGCACGAAACTGATCAGCCAGAATTGCGAGCATTGACGGACGACACGTAAACGCACCTTGGGGTTCAACAACCATGGAAACCATTTGGGGACACCAAACGGTGAGTAATAGTCCACGAAACGGGTAAGAATCGGTCAAAACCGCGAATATTGATGACCGACACGTGAACGCACCTTGGGGTCCAACAACAATGGAATTCGCTTTGAAACCCCAAAACGGTGAGTAATTGTGCACGAAACGGGCCAGAATCGGCCAGAATTGCGAGCGTTGACGACGGGCACGTAAACACACCTTGGGGGTTCAACAACCATGCAAATCGCTTCGGGACACCAAACGGTGAGTAATGGTCCGCGAAACGGGCCAGAATCGGCCAAAACCGCGAGTGTTGATGACCGACACGTAAACGCACCCCGGGGTTCATCAATCGTGGAAATCACCCCGGGCCCCCGAAACAGTGAGTAAGTCCACGAAACGGGCCAGAATCGGCCAAAACTGTGAGTGTTGATGACCGACACGTATGCGCACCTTGGGGTCCAACAACTAGGGAAATCACTTCGAAACCCCAAAACGGTGAGTAATAGTGGACGAAACGGGCCAGAATCGGCCAGAATTTCGAGCGTTGACGACGGACACATAAACGCACCTTGGGGTTCAACAACCATGGAAACCATTTGGGGACACCAAACGGTGAGTAATAGTGCACGAAACGTGTCAGAATCGGCCAAAACCGCGAATATTGATGACCGACACATAAGCACACCTTGGGGTCCAACAACTATGGAAATCGCTACGGAACCCCAAAACGATGAGTAATAGTGCACGAAACGGGCCAGAATCTGCCAGAATTTCGAGCGTTGACGACGGGCACGTAAACACACCTTGGGGTTCAACAACCATGCAAATCGCTTCGGGACACCAAACGGTGAGTAATAGCCCGCGAAACGGGCCAGAATCGGCCAAAACCGCGAGTGTTGATGACCGACAGGTAAACGCACCCCGGGGTTCGTGAATCGTGGAAATTTCCCCGGGACCCCAAAACAGTGAATAATAGTCGATGAAACGGGCCAGAATCGGCCAAAACTGTGAGTGTTGATGACCGACACGTAAGCGCACCTTGGGGTCCAACAACACTGGAAATCGCTTCGAAAACCCAAAACTCTGAGTAATAGTGGACGAAACGGGCCAGAATTGCGAGCGTTGACGACGGACACGTAAACGCACCTTGGGGTTCAACAACCATGGAAACCATTTGAGGACACCAAACGGTGAGTAATAGTCCATGAAACGGGTCAGAATCGGCCAAAACCGCGAGTATTGATAACCGACACGTAAGCGTACCTTGGGGTCCAACAACTATGGAAATCGCTTCGGAACCCCAAAACGGTGAGTAATAGTGCACGAAACGGGCCAGAATCGGCTAGAATTGCGAGCATTGACGACGGGCACGTAAACGCGCCTTGGGGTTGAACAACCATGTAAATCACCCCGGGAACCTTAAAACAGTGAGTAATAGTCCACGAAACGGGTCAGAATCGGCCAGACCCGCGGGTGTTGATGACCGACACGTAAGCGCACCTTGGGATCCAACAACTATGGAAATCGCTTTGAAAACCAAAAACTGTGAGTAATAGTGCACGAAACTGATCAGCCAGAATTGCGAGATTGACGGACGACACGTAACGCACCTTGGGGTTTCAACAACCATGGAAACCATTTGGGGACACCAAACGGTGAGTAGTAGTCCACGAACGAAACGGGTAAGAATCGGTCAAAACCGCGAATATTGATGACCGACACGTGAACGCACCTTGGGGTCCAACAACAATGGAATTCGCTTTGAAACCCCAAAACGGTGAGTAATTGTGCACGAAACGGGCCAGAATCGGCCAGAATTGCGAGCGTTGACGACGGGCACGTAAACACACCTTGGGGGTTCAACAACCATGCAAATCGCTTCGGGACACCAAACGGTGAGTAATGGTCCGCGAAACGGGCCAGAATCGGCCAAAACCGCGAGTGTTGATGACCGACACGTAAACGCACCCCGGGGTTCATCAATCGTGGAAATCACCCCGGGCCCCCGAAACAGTGAGTAAGTCCACGAAACGGGCCAGAATCGGCCAAAACTGTGAGTGTTGATGACCGACATGTATGCGCACCTTGGGGTCCAACAACTACGGAAATCACTTCGAAACCCCAAAACGGTGAGTAATAGCGGACGAAACGGGCCAGAATCGGCCAGAATTTCGAGCGTTGACGACGGACACATAAACGCACCTTGGGGTTCAACAACCATGGAAACCATTTGGGGACACCAAACGGTGAGTAATAGTGCACGAAACGTGTCAGAATCGGCCAAAACCGCGAATATTGATGACCGACACATAAGCGCACCTTGGGGTCCAACAACTATGGAAATCGCTTCGGAACCCCAAAACGGTGAGTAATAGTGCACGAAACGGGCCAGAATCAGCCAGAATTTCGAGCGTTGACGACGGGCACGTAAACACACCTTGGGGGTTCAACAACCATGCAAATCGCTTCGGGACACCAAACGGTGAGTAATGGTCCGCGAAACGGGCCAGAATCGGCCAAAACCGCGAGTGTTGATGACCGACAGGTAAACGCACCCCGGGGTTCGTCAATCGTGGAAATCTCCCCGGGACCCCAAAACAGTGAATAATAGTCGATGAAACGGGCCAGAATCGGCCAAAACTGTGAGTGTTGATGACCGACACGTAAGCGCACCTTGGGGTCCAACAACTATGGAAATCGCTTCGAAAACCCAAAACTCTGAGTAATAGTGGACGAAACGGGCCAGAATTGCGAGCGTTGACGACGGACACGTAAACGCACCTTGGGGTTCAACAACCATGGAAACCATTTGAGGACACCAAACGGTGAGTAATAGTCCATGAAACGGGTCAGAATCGGCCAAAACCACGAGTATTGATAACCGACACGTAAGCGTACCTTGGGGTCTAACAACTATGGAAATCGCTTCGGAACCCCAAAACGGTGAGTAATAGTGCACGAAACGGGCCAGAATCAAGCAGAATTTCGAGCGTTGACGACGGGCACGTAAACACCCCTTGGGGTTCAACAACCATGCAAATCGCTTCGGGACACCAAACGGTGAGTAATGGTCCGCGAAACGGGACAGAATCGGCCAAAACCGCGATTGTTGATGACCGACACGTAAACGCACCCCGGGGTTTCATCAATCGTGAAATCACCCCGGGCCCCCCGAAACAGTGAGTAAGTCCACGAAACGGGCCAGAATCGGCCAAAACTGTGAGTGTTGATGACCGACATTTATGCGCACCTTGGGGTCCAACAACTACGGAAATCACTTCGAAACCCCAAAACGGTGAGTAATTAGCGGACGAAACGGGCAGAATCGGCCAGAATTCGAGCGTTGAACGACGGACACATAAACGCACCTTGGGGTTAACAACCATGGAAACCATTTGGGACACCAAACGGTGAGTAATAGTGCCGAAAACGTGTCAGAATCGGCCAAAACCGCGAATATTGATGACCGACACATAAGCGCACCTTGGGGTCCAACAACTATGGAAATCGCTTCGGACACCCAAAACGGTGAGTAATAGTGCACGAAACGGGCCAGAATCAGCCAGAATTTCGAGCGTTGACGACGGGCACGTAAACACACCTTGGGGGATTCAACAACCATGCAAATCGCTTCGGGACACCAAACGGTGAGTAATGGTCCGCGAAACGGGCCAGAATCGGCCAAAACCGCGAGTGTTGATGACCGACAGGTAAACGCACCCCGGGGTTCGTCAATCGTGGGAAATCTCCCCGGGACCCCAAAACAGTGAATAATAGTCGATGAAACGGGCCAGAATCGGCCAAAACTGGAGTGTTGATGACCGACACGTAAGCGCACCTTGGGGTCCAACAACTATGGAAATCGCTTCGAAAACCCAAACTCTGAGTAATAGTGGACGAAACGGGCCAGAATTGCGAGCGTTGACGACGGACACGGTAAACGCACCTTGGGTTCAACAACCATGGAAACCATTTGAGGACACCAAACGGTGAGTAATAGTCCATGAAACGGGTTCAGAATCGGCCAAACCACGAGTATTGATAACCGACACGTAAGCGTACCTTGGGGTCTAACAACTATGGAATCGCTTCGGAACCCCAAAACGGTGAGTAATAGTGCACGAAACGGGCCAGAATCAAGCAGAATTTCGAGCGTTGACGACGGGCACGTAAACACCCCTTGGGGTTCAACAACCATGCAAATCGCTTCGGGACACCAAACGGTGAGTAATGGTCCGCGAAACGGGACAGAATCGGCCAAAACCGCGATTGTTGATGACCGACACGTAAACGCACCCCGGGGTTCATCAATCGTGGAAATCACCCCGGGCCCCCGAAACAGTGAGTAAGTCCACGAAACGGGCCAGAATCGGCCAAAACTGTGAGTGTGTATGACCGACACGTATGCGCACCTTGGGGTCCAACAACTACGGAATCACTTCGAAACCCCCAAACGGTGAGTAATAGTGGGACGAAACGGGCCGAATCGGCCAGAATTTCGAGCGTTGACGACGGACACATAAACGCACCTTGCGGTTTCAACAACCATGGAAACCATTTGGGGACACCAAACGGTGAGTAATAGTGCACGAAACGTGTCAGAATCGGCCAAAACCCGCGAATATGATGACCGACACATAAGCACACCTTGGGGTCCACAACTATGGAAATCGCTTCGGAACCCCAAAACGATAGTAATAGTGCACGAAACGGGCCAGAATCTGCCAGAATTTCGAGCGTGACGACGGGCACGTAAACACACCTTGGGGTTCAACAACCATGCAAATCGCTTCGGGACACCAAACGGTGAGTAATAGCCCGCGAAACGGGCCAGAATCGGCCAAAACCGCGAGTGTTGATGACCGACAGGTAAACGCACCCCGGGGTTCGTGAATCGTGGAAATTTCCCCGGGGACCCCAAAACAGTGAATAATAGTCGATGAAACGGGCCAGAATCGGCCAAAACTGTGAGTGTGATGACCGAGCACGTAAGCGCACCTTGGGGTCCAACAACACTGGAAATCGCTTCGAAAACCCAAAACTCTGAGTAATAGTGGACGAAACGGGCCAGAATTGCGAGCGTTGACGACGGACACGTAAACGCACCTTGGGGTTCAACAACCATGGAAACCATTGAGGACACCAAACGGTGAGTAATAGTCCATGAACGGGTCAGAATCGGCCAAAACCGCGAGTATTGATAACCGACACGTAAGCGTACCTTGGGGTCCAACAACTATGGAAATCGCTTCGGAACCCCAAACGGTGAGTAATAGTGCACGAAACGGGCCAGAATCGGCTAGAATTGCGAGCATTGACGACGGGCACGTAAACGCGCCTTGGGTTGAACAACCATGTAAAATCACCCCGGGACCTTAAAACAGTGAGTAATAGTCACGAAACGGGTCAGAATCGGCCAGACCCGCGGGTGTTGATGACCGACACGTAAGCGCACCTTGGGATCCAACAACTATGGAAATCGCTTTGAAACCAAAAACTGTGAGTAATAGTTGCACGAAACTGATCAGCCAGAATTGCGAGCATTGACGGACGACACGTAAACGCACCTTGGGGTTCAACAACCATGGAAACCATTTGGGGACACCAAACGGTGAGTAATAGTCCACGAAACGGGTAAGAATCGGTCAAAACCGCGAATATTGATGACCGACACGTGAACGACACCTTGGGGTCCAACAACATGGAATTCGCTTTGAAACCCAAAACGGTGAGTAATTGTGCACGAAACGGGCCAGAATCGGCCAGAATTGCGAGCGTTGACGACGGGCACGTAAACACACCGTTGGGGTTCAACAACCATGCAAATCGCTTCGGGACACCAAACGGTGAGTAATGGTCCGCGAAACGGCCAGATCGGCCAAAACCGCGAGTGTTGATGACCGACACGTAAACGCACCCCGGGGTTCATCAATCGTGGAAATCACCCCGGGCCCCCGAAACAGTGAGTAAGTCCACGAAACGGGCCAGAATCGGCCAAAACTGTGAGTGTTGATGACCGACACGTATGCGCACCTTGGGGCCAAACAACTACGGAAATCACTTCGAACCCCAAAACGGTGAGTAATAGTGGACGAAACGGGCCAGAATCGGCCAGAATTTCGAGCGTTGACGACGGACACATAAACCGCACCTTGGGGTTCAACAACCATGGAAACCATTTGGGGACACCAAACGGTGAGTAATAGTGCACGAAACGTGTCAGAATCGGCCAAAACCGCGAATATTGATGACCGACACATAAGCGCACCTTGGGGTCCAACAAACTATGGAAATCGCTTCGGAACCCCAAAACGGTGAGTAATAGTGCACGAAACGGGCCAGAATCAGCCAGAATTTCGAGCGTTGACGACGGGCACGTTAAACACACCTTGGGGGTTCAACAACAATGCAAATCGCTTCGGGACACCAAACGGTGAGTAATGGTCCGCGAAACGGGCCAGAATCGGCCAAAACCGCGAGTGTTGATGACCGACACGTAAACGCACCCCGGGGTTCATCAATCGTGGAAATCACCCCGGGACCCCAAAACAGTGAGTAAGTCCACGAAACGGGCCAGAATCGGCCAAAACTGAGTGTTGATGACCAACACGTAAGCGCACCTTGGGGTCCAACAACTATGGAAATCACTTCGAAACCAAAACGGTGAGTAATAGTGGACGAAACGGGCCAGAATCGGCCAGAATTGCGAGCGTTGACGACGGACACGTAAACGCACCTTGGGGTTCAACAACCATGGAAACCATTTGGGACACCAAACGGGAGTAATAGTGACAACGGGTCAGAATCGGCCAAAACCGCGAATATTGATGACCGACACGTAAGCGCACCTGGGGTCCAACAACTATGGAATCGCTTCGGAACCCCAAAACGGTTAGTAATAGTGCACGAAACGGGCCAGAATCTGCCAGAATTGCGCGTTGACGACGGGCACGTAAACACACCTTGGGGTTCAACAACCATGCAAATCGCTTCGGACACCAACGGTGAGTAATAGCCCGCGAAACGGGCAGAATCGGCCAAAACCGCGAGTGATGACCGACAGGTAAACGCACCCCGGGGTTCGTCAATCGTGGAAATCTCCCCGGGACCCCAAAACAGTGAATAATAGCGAGAAACGGGCCAGAATCGGCCAAAACTGTGAGTGTTGATGACCGACACGTAAGCGCACCTTGGGGTCCAACAACTATGGAAATCGCTTCGAAAACCCAAAACTCTGAGTAATAGTGGACGAAACGGGCCAGAATTGCGAGCGTTGACGACGGACACGTAAACGCACCTGGGTTCAACAACCATGGAAACCATTGAGGAACCAAACGGTGAGTAATAGTCCATGAAACGGGTCGAATCGGCCAAAACCGCGAGTATTGATGACCGACACGTAGCGTACCTTGGGGTCCAACAACTATGGAAATCGCTTCGGAACCCCAAAACGGTGAGTAATAGTGCACGAAACGGGCCAGAATCGCGCTAGAATTGCGAGCATTGACGACGGCACGTAAACGCGCCTTGGGTTCAACAACCATGGAAATCACCCCGGGACCTTAAAACAGTGAGTAATAGTCCACGAACGGGTCAGAATCGGCCAGACCCGCGGGTGTTTGATGACCGACACGTAAGCGCACCTTGGGATCCAACAACTATGGAAATCGCTTTGAAAACCAAAAACTGTGAGTAATAGTGCACGAACGGATCGGCCAGAATTGCGAGCATTGACGACGGACACGTAACGACCTTGGGGTCAACAACCATGGAAACCATTTGGGACACCAAACGGTGAGTAATAGTCCACGAAACGGGTCAGAATCGGCCAAAACCGCGAATATTGATGACCGACACATAAGCGCACCTTGGGGTCCAACAACCATGGAAATCGCTTCGGAACCCAAAACGGTGAGTAATAGTGCACGAAACGGGCCAGAATCGGCCAGAATTTCGAGCGTTGACGACGGGCACGTAAAACACCTTGGGGTTCAACAACCATGCAAATCGCTTCGGGACACCAAACGGTGAGTAATAGTCCGCGAAACGGGCCAGAATCGGCCAAAACCGCGAGTTTGATGACGACACGTAAACGCACCCCGGGGTTCATCAATGTGGAAATCACCCCGGGACCCCAAACGTGAGTAAGTCCACGAAACGGGCCAGAATCGCCAAAACTGTGAGTGTTGATGACCGACACGTAAGCGCACCTTGGGGTCCAACAACTATGGAAATCACTTCGAAACCCCAAAACGGTGAGTAATAGTGGACGAAACGGGCCAGAATCGGCCAGAATTGCGAGCGTTGACGACGGACACGTAAACGCACCTTGGGGTTCAACAATATGGAAACCATTGGGACACCAAACGGTGAGTAATAGTCCGAACGGGTCAGAATCGGCCAAAACCGCGAATATTGATGACCGACACGTAAGCGCACCTTGGGGTCCAACAACTATGGAATCGCTTCGAACCCCAAAACGGTGAGTAATAGTGCACGAAACGGGCCAGAATCGCCAGAATTGCGAGCGTTGACGACGGGCACGTAAACACACCTTGGGGTTCAACAACCATGCAAATCGCTTCGGGACACCAAACGGTGAGTAATGCCGCGAAACGGGCCAGAATCGGCCAAAACCGCGAGTGTTGATGACCGACACGTAAACGCACCCCGGGGTCATCAATCGTGGAAATCTCCCCGGGACCCCAAAACAGTGAGTAAGTCGAAACGGCCAGAATCGGCCAAAACTGTGAGTGTTGATGACCGACACGTAAGCGCACCTTGGGGTCCAACACTATGGAAATCGCTTCGAAAACCCAAAACTGAGTAATAGTGGACGAAACGGCCAGAATTGCGAGCGTGACGACGGACACGTAAACGCACCTTGGGGTTCAACAACCATGGAAACCATTTGGGACACCAAACGGTGAGTAATAGTCCACGAAACGGGTCAGAATCGGCCAAAACCGCGAATATTGATACCGACACGTAAGCGCACCTTGGGGTCCAACAACTATGGAAATCGCTTCGGAACCCCAAAACGGTGAGTAATAGTGCACGAAACGGGCCAGAATCGCCAGAATTTCGAGCGTTGACGACGGGCACGTAAACACACCTTGGGGTTCAACAACCATGCAAATCGCTTCGGACACCAAACGGTGAGTATGGTCCGCGAAACGGCAGAATCGGCCAAAACCGCGAGTGTTGATGACCGACACGTAAACGCACCCCGGGGTTTCATCATGTGGAAATCACCCCGGGACCCCAAACATGATAATCCACGAAACGGGCCAGAATCGGCCAAAACTGTGAGTGTTGATGACCGACAAGTAAGCGCACCTTGGGGTCCAACAACTACGGAATCACTTCGAAAACCCCAAAACGGTGAGTAATAGTGGACGAAACGGGCCAGAATCGGCCAGAATTGCGAGCGTTGACGACGGACACGTAAACGCACCTTGGGTTCAACAACCATGGAACCATTTGGGACACCAAACGGTGAGTAATAGTGCACAAAACGTGGTCAGAATCGGCCAAAACCGCGAATATTGATGACCGACAAGTAAGCACACCTTGGGTCCAACAACTATGGAAATCGCTTCGGAACCCCAAAACGATTAGTAATAGTGCACGAAACGGGCCAGAATCTGCCAGAATTTCGAGCGTGACGACGGGCACGTAAAACCTTGGGGTTCAACAACCATGCAAATCGCTCGGGACACCAAACGGTGAGTATAGCCCGCGAAACGGGCCAGAATCGGCCAAAACCGCGAGTGTTGATGACCGACAGGTAAACGCCACCCCGGGGTTCGTGAATCGTGGAAATTCCCCGGGACCCCAAACAGTGAGTATAAGTCGATGAAACGGGCCAGAATCGGCCAAAACTGTGAGTTTGATGACTGACACGTAAGCGCACCTTGGGGTCCAACACTGGAAATCGCTTCGAAAACCCAAAACCTGAGTAATAGTGGACGAAACGGGTCCAGAATTGCGAGCGTTGACGACGGACACGTAAACGCACCTTGGGGTTCAACAACCATGGAAACCATTTGAGGACACCAAACGGTGAGTAATAGTCCATGAAACGGGTCAGAATCGGCCAAAACCGCGAGTATTGATACCGACACGTAAGCGTACCTTGGGGTCCAACAACTATGGAAATCGCTTCGGAACCCCAAAACGGTGAGTAATAGTGCACGAAACGGGCCAGAATCGGCTAGAATTGCGAGCATTGACGACGGGCACGTAAACGCGCCTTGGGGTTGAACAAAACCATGAAATCACCCCGGGACCAAAACAGTGAGTAATAGTCCACGAAACGGGTCAGAATCGGCCAGACCCGGGGTGTTGATGACCGACACGTAAGCGCACCTTGGGATCCAACAACTATGGAAATCGTTTGAGAACCAAAAACTGTGAGTAATAGTGCACGAAACGGATCGGCCAGAATTGCGAGCATGACGACGACACGTAAACGCACCTTGGGGTTCAACAACCATGGAAACCATTTGGGGACACCAAACGGTGAGTAATAGTCCACGAACGGGTAAGAATCGGCCAAACCGCGAATATTGATGACCGACACGTGAACGCACCTTGGGGTCCAACAACAATGGAATCGCTTGAAACCCAAAACGGTGAGTAATTGGCACGAAACGGGCCAGAATCGGCCAGAATTCGAGCGTTGACGACGGGCAGTAAACACACCTTGGGGGTTCAACAACCATGCAAATCGCTTCGGGACACCAAACGGTGAGTAATAGTCCGCGAAACGGGCCAGAATCGGCCAAAACCGCGAGTGTTGATGACCGACAGGTAAACGCACCCCGGGGTTCGTCAATCGTGGAAATCTCCCCGGGACCCCAAAACAGTGAATAATAGCCGAGAAACGGCCAGAATCGGCCAAAACTGTGAGTGCTGATGACCGACACGTAAGCGCACCTTGGGGTCCAACAACTATGGAAATCGCTTCGAAACCCAAAACTCTGAGTAATAGGACGAACGGGCCAGAATTGCGAGCGTTGACGACGGACACGTAAACGCACCTTGGGGTTCAACAACCATGGAAACCATTTGGGACACCAAACGGTGAGTAATAGTCCATGAAACGGGTCAGAATCGGCCAAAACCGCGAGTATTGATACCGACACGTAAGCGTACCTTGGGGTCCAACAAACTATGGAAATCGCTTCGGAACCCCAAAACGGTGAGTAATAGTGCACGAAACGGGCCAGAATCGGCTAGAATTGCGAGCATTGACGACGAGCACGTAAACGCGCCTTGGGGTTCAAACCATGGAAATCACCCCGGGACCTTAAAACAGTGAGTAATAGTCCACGAACGGGTCAGAATCGGCCAGACCCGCGGGTGTTGATGACCGACAAGCGCACCTTGGGATCCAACACTATGGAATCGCTTTGAGAACCAAAACTGTGAGTAATAGTGCACGAAACGGATCGGCCAGAATTGCGAGCATTGACGGACGACACGTAACGCACCTTGGGGTTCACAACCATGGAAACCATTTGGGAACACCAAACGGTGAGTAATAGTCACGAAACGGGGTAAGAATCGGTCAAAACCGCGAATGTTGATGACCGACACATAAGACGCACCTTGGGGTCCAACAACCATGGAAATCGCTTCGGAACCCCAAAACGGTGAGTAATAGTGCACGAAACGGGCCAGAATCAGCCAGAATTTCGAGCGTTGACGACGGGCACGTAAACACCCCTCGGGGTTCAACAACCATGCAAATCGCTTCGGGACACCAAACGGTGAGTAATGGTCCGCGAAACGGGCCAGAATCGGCCAAAACCGCGAGTGTTGATGACCGACACGTAAACGCACCCCGGGGTTCATCAATCGTGGAAATCACCCCGGGACCCCAAAACAGTGAGTAAGTCCACGAAACGGGCCAGAATCGGCCAAAACTATGAGTGTTGATGACCAACACGTAAGCGCACCTTGGGGTCCAACAACTATGGAAATCACTTCGAAACCCCAAAACGGTGAGTAATAGTGGACGAAACGGGCCAGAATCGACCAGAATTGCGAGCGTTGACGACGGACACGTAAACGCACCTTGGGGTTCAACAATCATGGAAACCATTTGGGGACACCAAACGGTGAGTAATAGTGCACGAAACGTGTCAGAATCGGCCAAAACCGCGAATATTGATGACCGACACATAAGCGCACCTTGGGGTCCAACAACTATGGAAATCGCTTCGGAACCCCAAATGAGTAATAGTGCACGAAACGGGCCAGAATCTGCCAGAATTTCGAGCGTTGACGACGGGCACGTAAACACACCTTGGGGTTCAACAACCATGCAAATCGCTTCGGACACCAAACGGGTGAGTAATAGCCCGCGAAACGGGCCAGAATCGGCCAAAACCCGCGAGTGTTGATGACCGACACGTAACGCACCCCGGGGGTTCGTCAATCGTGGAAATCTCCCCGGGACCCCAAAACAGTGAATAATAGTCGATGAAACGGGCCAGAATCGGCCAAAAACTGTGAGTGTTTGATGACCGACACGTAAGCGCACCTTGGGGGTCCAACAACTATGGAACTCGCTTCGAAAACCCAAAACTCTGAGTAATAGGGACGAAACGGGCCAAGAATTGCGAGCGTTGACGACGGACACGTAAACGCACCTTGGGGTTCAACAACCATGGAAACCATTGAGGACACCAACGGTGAGTAATAGTCCATGAAACGGGTCAGAATCGCCCAAAACCACGAGTATTGATACCCGACACGTAAGCGTACCTTGGGGTCTAACAACTATGGAAATCGCTTCGGAACCCCAAAACGGTGAGTAATAGTGCACGAAACGGGCCAGAATCAGCAGAATTTCGAGCGTGACGACGGGCACGTAAACACCCCTTGGGTTCACACCATGCAAATCGCTTCGGGACACCAAACGGTTGAGTAATGGTCCGCGAAAACGGGAACAGAATCGGCCCAAACCGCGATGTTGATGACCGACACGTAAACGCACCCCGGGGTTCATCAATCGTGGAAATCACCCCGGGGCCCCCGAAACAGTGAGTAAGTCCACGAAACGGGCCAGAATCGGCCAAAAACTGTGAGTGTTGATGACCGACAAGTATGCGCACCTTGGGGTCCAACAACTACGGAAATCACTTCGAAACCCCAAAACGGTGAGTAATAGTGGACGAAACGGGCCAGAATCGGCCAGAATTTCGAGCGTTGACGACCGGACACATAAACGCACCTTGCGGTTCAACAACCATGGAACCATTTGGGGACACCAAACGGTGAGTAATAGTGCACGAAACGTGTCAGAATCGGCCAAAACCGCGAATATTGATGACCGACACATAAGCACACCTTGGGGTCCAACAACTATGGAAATCGCTTCGGAACCCCAAAACGATTAGTAATAGTGCACGAAACGGGCCAGAATCTGCCAGAATTTCGAGCGTTGACGACGGGCACGTAAACACACCTTGGGGTTCAACAACCATGCAAATCGCTTCGGGACACCAAACGGTGAGTAATAGCCCGCGAAACGGGCCAGAACGGCCAAACCGCGAGTGTTGATGACCGACAGGTAAACGCACCCCGGGGTTCGTGAATCGTGGAAATTTTCCCCGGGGACCCCAAAACAGTGAAATAGATAAGTCGATGAAACGGGCCAGAATCGGCCAAAACTGTGAGTGTTGATGACCGACACGTAAGCGCACCCTTGGGTGCAACAACACTGGAAATCGCTTCGAAACCCAAAACTCTGAGTAATAGTGGACGAAACGGGCCAGAATTGCGAGCGTTGACGACGGACACGTAACGCCACCTTGGGGTTCAACAACCATGGAAACCATTTGAGGACACCAAACGTGTGAGTAATAGTCCATGAAACGGGTCAGAATCGGCCAAAACCGCGAGTATTGATAACCGACACGTAAGCGTACCTTGGGGTCCAACAACTATGGAAATCGCTTCGGAACCCCAAAACGGTGAGTAATAGTGGCACCGAAACGGGCCAGAATCGGCTAGAATTGCGAGCATTGACGACGGGCACGTAAACGCGCCTTGGGGTTGAACAACCATGTAAATCACCCCGGGACCTTAAACAGTGAGTAATAGTCCACGAAACGGGTCAGAATCGGCCAGACCCGCGGGTTGATGACCGACACGTAAGCGCACCTTGGGATCCAACAACTATGGAAATCGCTTTGAAAACCAAAAACTGTGAGTAATAGTGCACGAAACTGATCAGCCAGAATTGCGAGCATTGACGGACGACACGTAAACGCACCTTGGGGTTCAACAACCATGGAAACCATTTGGGACACCAAACGGTGAGTAATAGTCCACGAAACGGGTAAGAATCGGTCAAAACCGCGAATATTGATGACCGACACGGAACGCACCTTGGGTCCAACAACAATGGAATTCGCTTTGAAACCCCAAAACGGTGAGTAATTGTGCACGAAACGGGCCAGAATCGGCCAGAATTGCGAGCGTTGACGACGGGCACGTAACACACCTTGGGGTTCAACAACCATGCAAATCGCTTCGGGACACCAACGGTGAGTAATGGTCCGCGAAACGGACAGAATCGGCCAAACCGCGATTGTTGATGACCGACACGTAAACGCACCCCGGGGTTCATCAATCGTGGAAATCACCCCGGGCCCCGAAACAGTGAGTAAGTCACGAAACGGGCCAAATCGGCCAAAGTGAGGTTGATGACCGACAAGTATCGCACCTTGGTCCACAACTACGGAAATCTTCGACCCAAACGGTGAGTAATAGTGACGAAACGGGCCAGAATCGGCCAAAACCGCGAATGTTGATGACCGACACATAAGCGCACCTTGGGGTCCAACAACCATGGAAATCGTTCGGAACCCCAAAACGGTGAGTAATAGTGCACGAAACGGGCCAGAATCAGCCAGAATTTCGAGCGTTGACGACGGGCACGTAAACACCTTGGGGTTCAACAACATGCAAAATCGCTTCGGGACAACCAAACGGTGAGTAATGGTCCGCGAAACGGGACAGAATCGGCCAAAACCGCGATTGTTGATGACCGACACGTAAACGCACCCCGGGGTTCATCAATCGTGGAAAATCACCCCGGGCCCCCCGAAACAGTGAGTACGTCCACGAAGGGCCAGAATCGGCCAAAACTGTGAGTGTTGATGACCGACAAGTATGCGCACCTTGGGGTCCAACAACTACGGAAATCACTTCGAAACCCCAAAACGGTGAGTAATAGTGGACGAAACGGGCCAGAATCGGCCAGAATTTCGAGCGTTGACGACGGACACATAAACGCACCTTGCGGTTCAACAACCATGGAAACCATTTGGGGACACCAAACGGTGAGTAATAGTGCACGAAACGTGTCAGAATCGGCCCAAACCGCGAATATTGATGACCGACACATAAGCACACCTTGGGGTCCAACAACTATGGAAATCGCTTCGGAACCCCAAAACGATTAGTAATAGTGCACGAAACGGGCCAGAATCTGCCAGAATTTCGAGCGTTGACGACGGGCACGTAAACACACCTTGGGGTTCAACAACCATGCAAATCGCTTCGGGACACCAAACGGTGAGTAATAGCCCGCGAAACGGGCCAGAATCGGCCAAAACCGCGAGTGTTGATGACCGACAGGTAAACGCACCCCGGGGTTCGTGAATCGTGGAAATTTCCCCGGGACCCCAAAACAGTGAATAATAGTCGATGAAACGGGCCAGAATCGGCCAAAACTGTGAGTGTTGATGACCGACACGTAAGCGCACCTTGGGGTCCAACAACACTGGAAATCGCTTCGAAAACCCAAAACTCTGAGTAATAGTGACGAAACGGGCCAGAATTGCGAGCGTTGACGACGGACACGTAAACGCACCTTGGGGTTCAATCAACCATGGAAACCATTTGAGGACAACCAAACGGTGAGTAATAGTCCATGAAACGGGTCAGAATCGGCCAAAACCGCGAGTATTGATAACCGACACGTAAGCGTACCTTGGGGTCCAACAACTATGGAAATCGCTTCGGAACCCCAAACGGTGAGTAATAGTGCACGAAACGGGCCAGAATCGGCTAGAATTGCGAGCATTGACGACGGGCACGTAAACGCGCCTTGGGGTTGAACAACCATGTAAAATCACCCCGGGACCTTAAAACAGTGAGTAATAGTCCACGAAACGGGTCAGAATCGGCCAGACCCGCGGGGTGTTGATGACCGACACGTAAGCGCACCTTGGGATCCAACAACTATGGAAATCGCTTTGAAAACCAAAAACTGTGAGTAATAGTGCACGAAACTGATCAGCCAGAATTGCGAGCATTGACGGACGACACGTAAACGCACCTTGGGGTTCAACAACCATGGAAACCATTTGGGGACACCAAACGGTGAGTAATAGTCCACGAAACGGGTAAGAATCGGTCCAAAACCGCGAATATTGATGACCGACACGTGAACGCACCTTGGGGTCCAACAACAATGGAATTCGCTTTGAAACCCCAAAACGGTGAGTAATTGTGCACGAAACGGGCCAGAATCGGCCAGAATTGCGAGCGTTGACGACGGGCACGTAAACACACCTTGGGGGTTCAACAACCATGCAAATCGCTTCGGGACACCAAACGGTGAGTAATGGTCCGCGAAACGGGCCAGAATCGGCCAAAACCGCGAGTGTTGATGACCGACACGTAAACGCACCCCGGGGTTCATCAATCGTGGAAATCACCCCGGGCCCCCGAAACAGTGAGTAAGTCCACGAAACGGGCCAGAATCGGCCAAAACTGTGAGTGTTGATGACCGACACGTATGCGCACCTTGGGGTCCAACAACTACGGAAATCACTTCGAAACCCCAAAACGGTGAGTAATAGTGGACGAAACGGGCCAGAATCGGCCAGAATTTCGAGCGTTGACGACGGACACATAAACGCACCTTGCGGTTCAACAACCATGGAAACCATTTGGGGACACCAAACGGTGAGTAATAGTGCACGAAACGTGTCAGAATCGGCCAAAACCGCGAATATTGATGACCGACACATAAGCACACCTTGGGGTCCAACAACTATGGAAATCGCTTCGGAACCCCAAAACGATTAGTAATAGTGCACGAAACGGGCCAGAATCTGCCAGAATTTCGAGCGTTGACGACGGGCACGTAAACACACCTTGGGGTTCAACAACCATGCAAATCGCTTCGGGACACCAAACGGTGAGTAATAGCCCGCGAAACGGGCCAGAATCGGCCAAAACCGCGAGTGTTGATGACCGACAGGTAAACGCACCCCGGGGTTCGTGAATCGTGGAAATTTCCCCGGGACCCCAAAACAGTGAATAATAGTCGATGAAACGGGCCAGAATCGGCCAAAACTAGTGAGTGTTGATGACCGACACGTAAGCGCACCTTGGGGTCCAACAACACTGGAAATCGCTTCGAAACCCAAAACTCTGAGTAATAGTGGACGAAACGGGCCAGAATTGCGAGCGTTGACGACGGACACGTAAACGCACCTTGGGGTTCAACAACATGGAAACCATTTGAGGACACCAAACGGTGAGTAATAGTCCATGAAACGGGTCAGAATCGGCCAAAACCGCGAGTATTGATAACCGACACGTAAGCGTACCTTGGGGTCCAACAACTATGGAAATCGCTTCGGAACCCCAAAACGGTGAGTAATAGTGCACGAAACGGGCCAGAATCGGCTAGAATTGCGAGCATTGACGACGGGCACGTAAACGCGCCTTGGGGTTGAACAACCATGTAAAATCACCCGGGACCTTAAAACAGTGAGTAATAGTCCACGAAACGGGTCAGAATCGGCCAGACCCGCGGGTGTTGATGACCGACACGTAAGCGCACCTTGGGGATCCAACAACTATGGAAATCGCTTTGAAAACCAAAAACTGTGAGTAATAGTGCACGAAACTGATCAGCCAGAATTGCGAGCATTGACGGACGACACGTAAACGCCACCTTGGGTTCAACAACCATGGAAACCATTTGGGGACACCAAACGGTGAGTAATAGTCCACGAAACGGGTAAGAATCGGTCAAAACCGCGAATATTGATGACCGACACGTGAACGCACCTTGGGGTCCAACAACAATGGAATTCGCTCTTGAAACCCCAAAACGGTGAGTAATTGTGCACGAAACGGGCCAGAATCGGCCAGAATTGCGAGCGTTTGACGACGGGCACGTAAACACACCTTGGGGTTCAACAACCATGCAAATCGCTTCGGGACACCAAACGGTGAGTAATGGTCCGCGAAACGGGCCAGAATCGGCCAAAACCGCGAGTGTTGATGACCGACACGTAAACGCACCCCGGGGTTCATCAATCGTGGAAATCACCCCGGGCCCCCCGAAACAGTGAGTAAGTCCACGAAACGGGCCAGAATCGGCCAAAACTGTGAGTGTTGATGACCGACACGTATGCGCACCTTGGGGTCCAACAACTACGGAAATCACTCTTCGAAACCCCAAAACGGTGAGTAATAGTGGACGAAACGGGCCAGAATCGGCCAGAATTCGAGCGTTGACGACGGACACATAAACGCACCTTGCGGTTCAACAACCATGGAAACCATTTGGGGACACCAAACGGTGAGTAATAGTGCACGAAACGTGTCAGAATCGGCCAAAACCGCGAATATTGATGACCGACACATAAGCACACCTTGGGGTCCAACAACTATGGAAATCGCTTCGGAACCCCAAAACGATTAGTAATAGTGCACGAAACGGGCCAGAATCTGCCAGAATTTCGAGCGTTGACGACTGGGCACGTAAACACACCTTGGGGTTCAACAACCATGCAAAATCGCTTCGGGACACCAAACGGTGAGTAATAGCCCGCGAAACGGGCCAGAATCGGCCAAAAACCGCGAGAGTGTTGATGACCGACAGGGTAAACGCACCCCGGGGTTCGTGAATCGTGGAAATTTCCCCGGGACCCCAAAACAGTGAATAATAGTCGATGAAACGGGCCAGAATCGGCCAAAACTGTGAGTGTTGATGACCGACACGTAAGCGCACCTTGGGGTCCAACAACACTGGAAATCGCTTCGAAAACCCAAAACTCTGAGTAATAGTGGACGAAACGGGCCAGAATTGCGAGCGTTGACGACGGACACGTAAACGCACCTTGGGGTTCAACAACCATGGAAACCATTTGAGGACACCAAACGGTGAGTAATAGTCCATGAAACGGGTCAGAATCGGCCAAAACCGCGAGTATTGATAACCGACACGTAAGCGTACCTTGGGGTCCAACAACTATGGAAATCCGCTTCGGAACCCCAAAACGGTGAGTAATAGTGCACGAAACGGGCCAGAATCGGCTAGAATTGCGAGCATTGACGACGGGCACGTAAACGCGCCTTGGGGTTGAACAACCATGTAAAATCACCCCGGGACCTTAAAACAGTGAGTAATAGTCCACGAAACGGGTCAGAATCGGCCAGACCCGCGGGTGTTGATGACCGACACGTAAGCGCACCTTGGGATCCAACAACTATGGAAATCGCTTTTGAAAACCAAAAACTGTGAGTAATAGTGCACGAAACTGATCAGCCAGAATTGCGAGCATTGACGGACGACACGTAAACGCACCTTGGGGTTCAACAACCATGGAAACCATTTGGGGACACCAAACGGTGAGTAATAGTCCACGAAACGGGTAAGAATCGGTCAAAACCGCGAATATTGATGACCGACACGTGAACGCACCTTGGGGTCCAACAACAATGGAATTCGCTTTGAAACCCCAAAACGGTGAGTAATTGTGCACGAAACGGGCCAGAATCGGCCAGAATTGCGAGCGTTGACGACGGGCACGTAAACACACCTTGGGGGTTCAACAACCATGCAAATCGCTTCGGGACACCAAACGGTGAGTAATGGTCCGCGAAACGGGCCAGAATCGGCCAAAACCGCGAGTGTTGATGACCGACACGTAAACGCACCCCGGGGTTCATCAATCGTGGAAATCACCCCGGGCCCCCGAAACAGTGAGTAAGTCCACGAAACGGGCCAGAATCGGCCAAAACTGTGAGTGTTGATGACCGACACGTATGCGCACCTTGGGGTCCAACAACTACGGAAATCACTTCGAAACCCCAAAACGGTGAGTAATAGTGGACGAAACGGGCCAGAATCGGCCAGAATTTCGAGCGTTGACGACGGACACATAAACGCACCTTGGGGTTCAACAACCATGGAAACCATTTGGGGACACCAAACGGTGAGTAATAGTGCACGAAACGTGTCAGAATCGGCCAAAACCGCGAATATTGATGACCGACACATAAGCGCACCTTGGGGTCCAACAACTATGGAAATCGCTTCGGAACCCCAAAACGGTGAGTAATAGTGCACGAAACGGGCCAGAATCAGCCAGAATTTCGAGCGTTGACGACGGGCACGTAAACACACCTTGGGGGTTCAACAACCATGCAAATCGCTTCGGGACACCAAACGGTGAGTAATGGTCCGCGAAACGGGCCAGAATCGGCCAAAACCGCGAGTGTTGATGACCGACACGTAAACGCACCCCGGGGTTCATCAATCGTGGAAATCACCCCGGGACCCCAAAACAGTGAGTAAGTCCACGAAACGGGCCAGAATCGGCCAAAAACTGTGAGTGTTGATGACCAACACGTAAGCGCACCTTGGGTCCAAACAACTATGGAAATCACTTCGAAACCCCAAAACGGTGAGTAATAGTGGACGAAACGGGCCAGAATCGGCCAGAATTTCGAGCGTTGACGACGGACACATAAACGCACCTTGGGGTTCAACAACCATGGAAACCATTTGGGGACACCAAACGGTGAGTAATAGTGCACGAAACGTGTCACAATCGGCCAAACCGCGAAATATTGATGGACCGACACATAAGCGCACCTTGGGGTCCAACAACTATGGAAATCGCTTCGGAACCCCAAAACGATTAGTAATAGTGCACGAAACGGGCCAGAATCTGCCAGAATTTCGAGCGTTGACGACGGGCACGTAAACACACCTTGGGGTTCAACAACCATGCAATCGCTTCGGGACACCAAACGGTGAGTAATAGCCCGCGAAACGGGCCAGAATCGGCCAAAACCGCGAGAGTGTTTGATGACCGACAGGTAAACGCACCCCGGGGTTCGTCAATCGTGGAAATCTCCCCGGGACCCCAAAACAGTGAATAATAGCCGATGAAACGGGCCAGAATCGGCCAAAACTGTGAGTGCTGATGACCGACACGTAAGCGCACCTTGGGGTCCAACAACTATGGAAATCGCTTCGAAAACCCAAAACTCTGAGTAATAGTGGACGAAACGGGCCAGAATTGCGAGCGTTGACGACGGACACGTAAACGCACCTTGGGGTTCAACAACCATGGAAACCATTTGAGGACACCAAACGGTGAGTAATAGTCCATGAAACGGGTCAGAATCGGCCAAAACCGCGAGTATTGATAACCGACACGTAAGCGTACCTTGGGGTCCAACAACTATGGAAATCGCTTCGGAACCCCAAAACGGTGAGTAATAGTGCACGAAACGGGCCAGAATCGGCTAGAATTGCGAGCATTGACGACGAGCACGTAAACGCGCCTTGGGGTTCAACAACCATGGAAATCACCCCGGGACCTTAAAACAGTGAGTAATAGTCCACGAAACGGGTCAGAATCGGCCAGACCCGCGGGTGTTGATGACCGACACGTAAGCGCACCTTGGGATCCAACAACTATGGAAATCGCTTTGAGAACCAAAAACTGTGAGTAATAGTGCACGAAACGGATCGGCCAGAATTGCGAGCATTGACGGACGACACGTAAACGCACCTTGGGGTTCAACAACCATGGAAACCATTTGGGAACACCAAACGGTGAGTAATAGTCCACGAAACGGGTAAGAATCGGTCAAAACCGCGAATGTTGATGACCGACACATAAGCGCACCTTGGGGTCCAACAACCATGGAAATCGCTTCGGAACCCCAAAACGGTGAGTAATAGTGCACGAAACGGGCCAGAATCAGCCAGAATTTCGAGCGTTGACGACGGGCACGTAAACACCCCTTGGGGTTCAACAACCATGCAAATCGCTTCGGGACACCAAACGGTGAGTAATGGTCCGCGAAACGGGCCAGAATCGGCCAAAACCGCGAGTGTTGATGACCGACACGTAAACGCACCTCGGGGTTCATCAATCGTGGAAATCACCCCGGGACCCCAAAACAGTGAGTAAGTCCACGAAACGGGCCAGAATCGGCCAAAACTATGAGTGTTGATGACCAACACGTAAGCGCACCTTGGGGTCCAACAACTATGGAAATCACTTCGAAACCCCAAAACGGTGAGTAATAGTGGACGAAACGGGCCAGAATCGACCAGAATTGCGAGCGTTGACGACGGACACGTAAACGCACCTTGGGGTTTCAACAATCATGGAAACCATTTGGGGACACCAAACGGTGAGTAATAGTGCACGAAACGTGTCAGAATCGGCCAAAACCGCGAATATTGATGACCGACACATAAGCGCACCTTGGGGTCCAACAACTATGGAAATCGCTTCGGAACCCCAAATGAGTAATAGTGCACGAAACGGGCCAGAATCTGCCAGAATTTCGAGCGTTGACGACGGGCACGTAAACACACCTTGGGGTTCAACAACCATGCAAATCGCTTCGGGACACCAACACGGTGAGTAATAGCCCGCGAAACGGGCCAGAATCGGCCAAAACCGCGAGTGTTGATGACCGACACGTAAACGCACCCCGGGGTTCATCAATCGTGGAAATCACCCCGGGACCCCAAAACAGTGAGTAAGTCCACGAAACGGGCCAGAATCGGCCAAAAACTATGAGTGTTGATGACCAACACGTAAGCGCACCTTGGGGTCCAACAAACTATGGAAATCACTTCGAAACCCCAAAACGGTGAGTAATAGTGGACGAAACGGGCCAGAATCGACCAGAATGCGAGCGTTGACGACGGACACGTAAACGCACCTTGGGGTTCAACAATCATGGAAACCATTTGGGGACACCAAACGGTGAGTAATAGTGCACGAAACGTGTCAGAATCGGCCAAAACCGCGAATATTGATGACCGACACATAAGCGCACCTTGGGTCCAACAACTATGGAAATCGCTTCGGAACCCCAAATGAGTAATAGTGCACGAAACGGGCCAGAATCTGCCAGAATTCGAAGCGTTGACGACGGGCACGTAAACACACCTTGGGGTTCAACAACCATGCAAATCGCTTCGGGACACCAAACGGTGGAGTAATAGCCCGCGAAACGGGCCAGAATCGGCCAAAAACCGCGAGTGTTGATGACCGACAGGTAAACGCACCCCGGGGTTCGTCAATCGTGGAAATCTCCCCGGGACCCCAAAACAGTGAATAATAGTCGATGGAAACGGGCCAGAATCGGCCCAAACTGTGAGTGTGATGACCGACACGTAAGCGCACCTTGGGGTCCAACAACTATGGAAATCGCTTCGAAAACCCAAAACTCTGAGTAATAGTGGACGAAACGGGCCAGAATTGCGAGCGTTGACGACGGACACGTAAACGCACCCTTGGGTTCAACAACCATGGAAACCATTTGAGGACACCAAACGGTGAGTAATAGTCCATGAAACGGGTCAGAATCGGCCCAAAACCACGACTATTGATAACCGACACGTAAGCGTACCTTGGGGTCTAACAACTATGGAAATCGCTTCGGAACCCGGAAAACGGTTGAGTAATAGTGCACGAAACGGGCCAGAATCAAGCAGAATTTCGAGCGTTGACGACGGGCACGTAAACACCCCTTGGGGTTAACAACATGCAAATCGCTTCGGGACACCAAACGGTGAGTAATGGTCGCGAAACGGGACAGAATCGGCCAAAACCGCGATTGTTGATGACCGACACGTAAACGCACCCCGGGGTTCATCAATCGTGGAAATCACCCCGGGCCCCCGAAACAGGAGTAAGTCCACGAACGGGCCAGAATCGGCCAAAACTGTGAGTGTTGATGACCGACAAGTATGCGCACCTTGGGGTCCAACAACTACGGAAATCACTTCGAAACCCCAAAACGGTGAGTAAATAGTGGACGAAACGGGCCAGAATCGGCCAGAATTTCGAGCTGTTGACGACGGACACATAAACGCACCTTGCGGTTCAACAACCATGGAAACCATTTGGGGACACCAAACGGTGAGTAATAGTGCACGAAACGTGTCAGAATCGGCCAAACCGCGAATATTGATGACCGACACATAAGCACACCTTGGGGTCCAACAACTATGGAAATCGCTTCGGAACCCCAAAACGATTAGTAATAGTGCACGAAACGGGCCAGAATCTGCCAGAATTTCGAGCGTTGACGACGGGCACGTAAACACACCTTGGGGTTCAACAACCATGCAAATCGCTTCGGGACACCAAACGGTGAGTAATAGCCCGCGAAACGGGCCAGAATCGGCCAAAACCGCGAGTGTTGATGACCGACAGGTAAACGCACCCCGGGGTTCGTGCATCGTGGAAATTCCCCGGGACCCCAAAACAGTGAATAATAGTCGATGAAACGGGCCAGAATCGGCCAAAACTGTGAGTGTTGATGACCGACACGTAAGCGCACCTTGGGGTCCAACAACACTGGAAATCGCTTCGAAACCCAAAACTCTGAGTAATAGTGGACGAAACGGGCCAGAATTGCGAGCGTTGACGACGGACACGTAAACGCACCTTGGGGTTCAACAACCATGGAAACCATTTGAGGACACCAAACGGTGAGTAATAGTCCATGAAACGGGTCAGAATCGGCCAAAACTGCGAGTATTGATAACCGACACGTAAGCGTACCTTGGGTCCAACAACTATGGAAATCGCTTCGGAACCCCAAAACGGTGAGTAATAGTGCACGAAACGGGCCAGAATCGGCTAGAATTGCGAGCATTGACGACGGGCACGTAAACGCGCCTTGGGGTTGAACAACCATGTAAAATCACCCCGGGACCTTAAAACAGTGAGTAATAGTCCACGAAACGGGTCAGAAATCGGCCAGGACCCGCGGGTGTTGATGACCGACACGTAAGCGCACCTTGGGATCCAACAACTATGGATAATCGCTTTGAAAACCAAAAACTGTGAGTAATAGTGCACGAAACTGATCAGCCAGAATTGCGAGCATTGACGGACGACACGTAAACGCACCTTGGGGTTCAACAACCATGGAAACCATTTGGGGACACCAAACGGTGAGTAATAGTCCACGAAACGGGTAAGAATCGGTCAAACCGCGAATATTGATGACCGACACGTGAACGCACCTTGGGGTCCAACAACAATGGAATTTGCTTTGAAACCCCAAAACGGTGAGTAATTGTGCACGAAACGGGCCAGAATCGGCCAGAATTGCGAGCGTTGACGACGGGCACGTAAACACACCTTGGGGGTTCAACAACCATGCAAATCGCTTCGGGACACCAAACGGTGAGTAATGGTCCGCGAAACGGGCCAGAATCGGCCAAAACCGCGAGTGTTGATGACCGACACGTAAACGCACCCCGGGGTTCATCAATCGTGGAAATCACCCCGGGCCCCCGAAACAGTGAGTAAGTCCACGAAACGGGCCAGAATCGGCCAAAACTGTGAGTGTTGATGACCGACACGTATGCGCACCTTGGGGTCCAACAACTAGGGAAATCACTTCGAAACCCCAAAACGGTGAGTAATAGTGGACGAAACGGGCCAGAATCGGCCAGAATTTCGAGCGTTGACGACGGACACATAAACGCACCTTGGGGTTCAACAACCATGGAAACCATTTGGGGACACCAAACGGTGAGTAATAGTGCACGAAACGTGTCACAATCGGCCAAAACCGCGAATATTGATGACCGACACATAAGCGCACCTTGGGGTCCAACAACTATGGAAATCGCTTCGGAACCCCAAAACGATTAGTAATAGTGCACGAAACGGGCCAGAATCTGCCAGAATTTCGAGCGTTGACGACGGGCACGTAAACACACCTTGGGGTTCAACAACCATGCAAATCGCTTCGGGACACCAAACGGTGAGTAATAGCCCGCGAAACGGGCCAGAATCGGCCAAAACCGCGAGTGTTGATGACCGACAGGTAAACGCACCCCGGGGTTCGTCAATCGTGGAAATCTCCCCGGGACCCCAAAACAGTGAATAATAGCCGATGAAACGGGCCAGAATCGGCCAAAACTGTGAGTGCTGATGACCGACACGTAAGCGCACCTTGGGGTCCAACAACTATGGAAATCGCTTCGAAAACCCAAAACTCTGAGTAATAGTGGACGAAACGGGCCAGAATTGCGAGCGTTGACGACGGACACGTAAACGCACCTTGGGGTTCAACAACCATGGAACCATTTGAGGACACCAAACGGTGAGTAATAGTCCATGAACGGGTCAGAATCGGCCAAAACCGCGAAGTATTGATAACCGACACGTAAGCGTACCTGGGGTCCAACAACTATGGAAATCGCTTCGGAACCCCAAAACGGTGAGTAATAGTGCACGAAACGGGCCAGAATCGGCTAGAATGCGAGCATTGACGACGGGCACGTAAATGCGCCTTGGGGTTCAACAACCATGGAAATCACCCCGGGACCTTAAAACAGTGAGTAATAGTCCACGAAACGGGTCAGAATCGGCCCAGACCCGCGGGTGTTGATGACCGACACGTAAGCGCACCTTGGGATCCAACAACTATGGAAATCGCTTTGAAAACCAAAAAACTGTGAGTAATAGTGCACGAACGGATCGGCCAGAATTGCGAGCATTGACGGACGACACGTAAACGCACCTTGGGGTTCAACAACCATGGAAACCATTTGGGAACACCAAACGGTGAGTAATAGTCCACGAAACGGGTAAGAATCGGTCAAAACCGCGAATGTTGATGACCGACACATAAGCGCACCTTGGGGTCCAACAACCATGGAAATCGCTTCGGAACCCCAAAACGGTGAGTAATAGTGCACGAAACGGGCCAGAATCAGCCAGAATTTCGAGCGTTGACGACGGGCACGTAAACACCCCTTGGGGTTCAACAACCATGCAAATCGCTTCGGGACACCAAACGGTGAGTAATGGTCCGCGAAACGGGCCAGAATCGGCCAAAACCGCGAGTGTTGATGACCGACACGTAACGCACCCCGGGGTTCATCAATCGTGGAAATCACCCCGGGACCCCAAAACAGTGAGTAAGTCCACGAAACGGGCCAGAATCGGCCAAAACTATGAGTGTTGATGACCAACACGTAAGCGCACCTTGGGGTCCAACAACTATGGAAATCACTTCGAAACCCCAAAACGGTGAGTAATAGTGGACGAAACGGGCCAGAATCGGCCAGAATTGCGAGCGTTGACGACGGCCACGTAAACGCACCTTGGGGTTCAGCAATCATGGAAACCATTTGGGGACACCAAACGGTGAGTAATAGTGCACGAAACGTGTCAGAATCGGCCAAAACCGCGAATATTGATGACCGACACATAAGCGCACCTTGGGGTCCAACAACTATGGAAATCGCTTCGGAACCCCAAATGAGTAATAGTGCACGAAACGGGCCAGAATCTGCCAGAATTTCGAGCGTTGACGACGGGCACGTAAACACACCTTGGGGTTCAACAACCATGCAAATCGCTTCGGGACACCAAACGGTGAGTAATAGCCCGCGAAACGGGCCAGAATCGGCCAAAACCGCGAGTGTTGATGACCGACAGGTAAACGCACCCCGGGGTTCGTCAATCGTGGAAATCTCCCCGGGACCCCAAAACAGTGAATAATAGTCGATGAAACGGGCCAGAATCGGCCAAAACTGTGAGTGTTGATGACCGACACGTAAGCGCACCTTGGGGTCCAACAACTATGGAAATCGCTTCGAAAACCCAAAACTCTGAGTAATAGTGGACGAAACGGGCCAGAATTGCGAGCGTTGACGACGGACACGTAAACGCACCTTGGGGTTCAACAACCATGGAAACCATTTGAGGACACCAAACGGTGAGTAATAGTCCATGAAACGGGTCAGAATCGGCCAAAACCACGAGTATTGATAACCGACACGTAAGCGTACCTTGGGGTCCAACAACTATGGAAATCGCTTCGGAACCCCAAAACGGTGAGTAATAGTGCATGAAACGGGCCAGAATCAAGCAGAATTTCGAGCGTTGACGACGGGCACGTAAACACCCCTTGGGGTTCAACAACCATGCAAATCGCTTCGGGACACCAAACGGTGAGTAATGGTCCGCGAAACGGGCCAGAATCGGCCAAAACCGCGATTGTTGATGACCGACACGTAAACGCACCCCGGGGTTCATCAATCGTGGTAATCACCCCGGGCCCCCAAAACAGTGAGTAAGTCCACGAAACGGGCCAGAATCGGCCAAAACTGTGAGTGTTGATGACCGACACGTATGCGCACCTTGGGGTCCAACAACTACGGAAATCACTTCGAAACCCCAAAACGGTGAGTAATAGTGGACGAAACGGGCCAGAATCGGCCAGAATTGCGAGCGTTCACGACGGACACGTAAACGCACCTTTGGGTTCAACAACCATGGAAACCGCTTGCGGACACGAAATGGTGAGTAATAGTCCATGAAACGGGTAAGAATCGGCCAAAACCGCGAATATTGATGACCGACACGTGAACGCACCTTGGGGTCCAACAACAATGGAATTCGCTTTAAAAGCCCAAAACGGTGAGTAATTGTGCACGAAACGGGCCAGAATCGGCCAGAATTGGGAGCATTGACGACGGGCACGTAAACACACCTTGGGGTTCAACAATCGTGGAAATCACCCCGGGACCCCAAAACAGTGAGTAAGTCCACGAAACGGGCCAGAATCGGCCAAAACTGTGAGTGTTGATGACCAACACGTAAGCGCACCTTGGGGTCCAACAACTATGGAAATCACTTCGAAACCCCAAAACGGTGAGTAATAGTGGACGAAACGGGCCAGAATCGGCCAGAATTTCGAGCGTTGACGACGGACACATAAACGCACCTTGGGGTTCAACAACCATGGAAACCATTTGGGGACACCAAACGGTGAGTAATAGTGCACGAAACGTGTCACAATCGGCCAAAACCGCGAATATTGATGACCGACACATAAGCGCACCTTGGGGTCCAACAAACTATGGAAATCGCTCGGAACCCCAAAACGATTAGTAATAGTGCACGAAACGGGCCAGAATCTGCCAGAATTTCGAGCGTTGACGACGGGCACGTAAACACACCTTGGGGTTCAACAACCATGCAAATCGCTTCGGGGCACCAAACGGTGAGTAATAGCCCGCGAAACGGGCCAGAATCGGCCAAAACCGCGAGTGTTGATGACCGACAGGTAAACGCACCCCGGGGTTCGTCAATCGTGGAAATCTCCCCGGGACCCCAAAACAGTGAATAATAGCCGATGAAACGGGCCAGAATCGGCCAAAACTGTGAGTGTTGATGACCGACACGTAAGCGCACCTTGGGGTCCAACAACTATGGAAATCGCTTCGAAAACCCCAAAACTCTGAGTAATAGTGGACGAAACGGGCCAGAATTGCGAGCGTTGACGACGGACATGTAAACGCACCTTGGGGTTCAACAACCATGGAAACCATTTGAGGACACCAAACGGTGAGTAATAGTCCATGAAACGGGTCAGAATCGGCCAAAACCGCGAGTATTGATAACCGACACGTAAGCGTACCCTTGGGGTCCAACAACTATGGAAATCGCTTCGGAACCCCAAAACGGTGAGTAATAGTGCACGAAACGGGCCAGAATCGGCTAGAATTGCGAGCATTGACGACGGGCACGTAAACGCGCCTTGGGGTTCAACAACCATGGAAATCACCCCGGGACCTTAAAACAGTGAGTAATAGTCCACGAAACGGGTCAGAATCGGCCAGACCCGCGGGTGTTGATGACCGACACGTAAGCGCACCTTGGGATCCAACAACTATGGAAATCGCTTTGAAAACCAAAAACTGTGAGTAATAGTGCACGAAACGGATCGGCCAGAATTGCGAGCATTGACGGACGACACGTAAACGCACCTTGGGGTTCAACAACCATGGAAACCATTTGGGAACACCAAACGGTGAGTAATAGTCCACGAAACGGGTAAGAATCGGTCAAAACCGCGAATGTTGATGACCGACACATAAGCGCACCTTGGGGTCCAACAACCATGGAAATCGCTTCGGAACCCCAAAACGGTGAGTAATAGTGCACGAAACGGGCCAGAATCAGCCAGAATTTCGAGCGTTGACGATGGGCACGTAAACACCCCTTGGGGTTCAACAACCATGCAAATCGCTTCGGGACACCAAACGGTGAGTAATGGTCCGCGAAACGGGCCAGAATCGGCCAAAACCGCGAGTGTTGATGATCGACACGTAAACGCACCCCGGGGTTCATCAATCGTGGAAATCACCCCGGGACCCCAAAACAGTGAGTAAGTCCACGAAACGGGCCAGAATCGGCCAAAACTATGAGTGTTGATGACCAACACGTAAGCGCACCTTGGGTTCCAACAACTATGGAAATCACTTCGAAACCCCAAACGGTGAGTAATAGTGGACGAAACGGGCCAGAATCGGCCAGAATTGCGAGCGTTGACGACGGACACGTAAACGCACCTTGGGGTTCAGCAATCATGGAAACCATTTGGGGACACCAAACGGTGAGTAATAGTGCACGAAACGTGTCAGAATCGGCCAAAACCGCGAATATTGATGACCGACACATAAGCGCACCTTGGGGTCCAAACAACTATGGAAATCGCTTCGGAACCCCAAATGAGTAATAGTGCACGAAACGGGCCAGAATCTGCCAGAATTTCGAGCGTTGACGACGGGCACGTAAACACACTTGGGGTTCAACAACCATGCAAATCGCTTCGGGACACCAAACGGTGAGTAATAGCCCGCGAACGGGGCCAGAATCGGCCAACAAACCGCGAGTGTTGATGACCGACACGTAAACGCACCCCGGGGTTCGTCAATCGTGGAAATCTCCCCGGGACCCCAAAACAGTGAATAATAGTCGATGAAACGGGCCAGAATCGGCCAAAACTGTGAGTGTTGATGACCGACACGTAAGCGCACCTTGGGGTCCAACAACTATGGAAATCGCTTCGAAAACCCAAAACTCTGAGTAATAGTGGACGAAACGGGCCAGAATTGCGAGCGTTGACGACGGACACGTAAACGCACCTTGGGGTTCAACAACCATGGAAACCATTTGAGGACACCAAACGGTGAGTAATAGTCCATGAAACGGGTCAGAATCGGCCAAAACCACGAGTATTGATAACCGACACGTAAGCGTACCTTGGGGTCCAACAACTATGGAAATCGCTTCGGAACCCCAAAACGGTGAGTAATAGTGCACGAAACGGGCCAGAATCAAGCAGAATTTCGAGCGTTGACGACGGGCACGTAAACACCCCTTGGGGTTCAACAACCATGCAAATCGCTTCGGGACACCAAACGGTGAGTAATGGTCCGCGAAACGGGCCAGAATCGGCCAAAACCGCGATTGTTGGTGACCGACACGTAAACGCACCCCGGGGTTCATCAATCGTGGAAATCACCCCGGGCCCCCAAAACAGTGAGTAAGTCCACGAAACGGGCCAGAATCGGCCAAAACTGTGAGTGTTGATGACCGACACGTGAATGCGCACCTTGGGGTCCAACAACTACGGAAATCACTTCGAAACCCCAAAACGGTGAGTAATAGTGGACGAAACGGGCCAGAATCGGCCAGAAATGCGAGCGTTCACGACGGACACGTAAACGCACCTTTGGGTTCAACAACCATGGAAACCGCTTGCGGACACGAAATGGTGAGTAATAGTCCATGAAACGGGTAAGATCGGCCAATCTGCGAATATTGATGGACCGACACGTGAACGCACCTTGGGGTCCAACAACAATGGAATTCGCTTTGAAACCCCAAAACGGTGAGTAATTGTGCACGAAACGGGCCAGAATCGGCCAGAATTGGGAGCGTTGACGACGGGCACGTAAACACACCTTGGGGTTCAACAACCACGCAAATCGCTTCGGGACACCAAACGGTGAGTAATGGTCCGCGAAACGTTCCAGAATCGGCCAAAACCGCGAGTGTTGATGACCGACACGTAAACGCACCCCGGGGTTCATCAATCGTGGAAATCACCCCGGGACCCCAAAATAGTGAGTAAGTCCACGAAACGGGCCAGAATTGGCCAAAACTGTGAGTGTTGATGACCAACACGTAAGCGCACCTTGGGGTCCAACCACTATGGAAATCACTTCGAAACCCCAAAACGGTGAGTAATAGTGGACGAAACGGGCCAGAATCGGCCAGAATTGCGAGCGTAGACGACGGACACGTAAACGCACCTTGGGGTTCAACAACCATGGAAACCATTTGGGGACACCAAACGGTGAGTAATAGTGCACGAAACGTGTCAGAATCGGCCAAAACCGCGAATATTGATGACCGACACATAAGCGCACCTTGGGGTCCAACAACTATGGAAATCGCTTCGGAACCCCAAATGAGTAATAGTGCACGAAACGGGCCAGAATCTGCCAGAATTTCGAGCGTTGACGACGGGCACGTAAACACACCTTGGGGTTCAACAACCATGCAAATCGCTTCGGGACACCAAACGGTGAGTAATAGCCCGCGAAACGGGCCAGAATCGGCCAAAACCGCGAGTGTTGATGACCGACACGTAAACGCACCCCGGGGTTCGTCAATCGTGGAAATCTCCCCGGGACCCCAAAACAGTGAATAATAGTCGATGAAACGGGCCAGAATCGGCCAAAACTGTGAGTGTTGATGACCGACACGTAAGCGCACCTTGGGGTCCAACAACTATGGGAAATCGCTTCGAAAACCCAAAACTCTGAGTAATAGTGGACGAAACGGGGCCAGAATTGCGAGCGTGACGACGGACACGTAACGCACCTTGGGGTTCAACAACCATGGAAACCATTTGAGGACACCAACGGTGAGTAATAGTCCATGAAACGGGTCAGAATCGGCCAAACCACGAGTATTGATAACCGACACGTAAGCGTACCTTGGGGTCCAACAACTATGGAAATCGCTTCGGAACCCAAAACGGTGAGTAATAGTGCACGAAACGGGCCAGAATCAAGCAGAATTTCGAGCGTTGACGACGGGCACGTAACACCCCTTGGGGTTCAACCAACCATGCAAATCGCTTCGGGACACCAAGCCGGTGAGTAATGGTCGCGAAACGGGCCAGAATCGGCCAAAAACGCGATTGTTGGTGACCGACACGTAAACGCACCCCGGGGTTCATCAACTGTGGAAATCACCCGGGCCCCCAAACAGTGAGTAAGTCCACGAAACGGGCCAGAATCGGGCAAACACCTGTGAGTGTTTGATGACCGACACGTAATGCGCACCTTGGGGTCCAACAACTACGGAAATCACTTCGAAACCCCAAAACGGTGAGTAATAGTGGACGAAACGGGCCAGAATCGGCAGAAATGCGAGCGTTCACGACGGACACGTAAACGCACTTTGGGTTCAACAACCATGGAAACCGCTTGCGGACACTAAATGGTGAGTAATAGTCCATGAAACGGGTAAGATCGGCCAATCTGCGAATATTGATGACCGACACGTGAACGCCACCTTGGGGTCCACAACAATGGAATTCGCTTTGAACCCCAAAACGGTGAGTAATTGTGCACGAAACGGGCCAGAATCGGCCAGAATTGGGAGCGTTGACGACGGGCACGTAAACACACCTTGGTTCAACAACCACGCAAATCGCTTCGGGACACCAAACGGTGAGTAATGGTCCGCGAAGTTCCAGAATCGGCCAAAACCGCGAGTGTTGATGACCGACACGTAAACGCACCCCGGGGTTCATCAATCGTGGAAATCACCCCGGACCCCAAAATAGTGAGTAAGTCCACGAACGGCCAGAATTGGCCAAACTGTGAGTGTTGATGGACCAACACGTAAGCGCAACCTTGGGGTCCAACCACTATGGAATCACTTCGAAACCCCAAAACGGTGAGTAATAGTGGACGAAACGGGCCAGAAATCGGCCAGGAATTGCGAGCGTAGACGACGGACCACGTAAACGCACCTTGGGGTTCAACAACCATGGAAACCATTTGGGGACACCAAACGGTGAGTAATAGTGCACGAAACGTGTCAGAATCGGCCAAAACCGCGAATATTGATGACCGACACATAAGCGCACCTTGGGGTCCAACAACTATGGAAATCGCTTCGGAACCCCAAACAGTGTAGTAAAGTGCACGAAACGGGCCAGAATCTGCTAGAATTTCGAGCGTTGACGACGGGCACGTAAACACACCTTTGGGTTCAACAACCATGCAAATCGCTTCGGGACACCAAACGGTGAGTAATAGCCCGCGAAACGGGCCAGAATAGGCCAAAACCGCGAGTGTTGATGACCGACAGGTAAACGCACCCCGGGGTTCGTCAATCGTGGAAATCTCCCCGGGACCCCAAAACAGTGAATAATAGTCGATGAAACGGGCCAGAATCGGCCAAAATGTGAGTGTTGATGACCGACACGTAAGCGCACCTTGGGGTCCAACAACTATGGAAATCGCTTCGAAAACCCAAAACTCTGAGTAATAGTGGACGAAACGGGCCAGAATTGCGAGTGTTGACGACGGACACGTAAACGCACCTTGGGGTTCAACAACCATGGAAACCAATTGAGGACACCAAACGGTGAGTAATAGTCCATGAAACGGGTCAGAATCGGCCAAAACCGCGAGTATTGATAACCGACACGTAAGCGTACCTTGGGGTCCAACAACTATGGAAATCGCTTCGGAACCCCAAAACGGTGAGTAATAGTGCACGAAACGGGCCAGAATCGGCTAGAATTGCGAGCATTGACGACGGGCACGTTAACGCGCCTTGGGGTTCAACAACCATGGAAATCACCCCGGGACCTTAAAACAGTGAGTAATAGTCCACGAAACGGGTCAGAATCGGCCAGACCCGCGGGTGTTGATGACCGACACGTAAGCGCACCTTGGGATCCAACAACTATGGAAATCGCTTTGAAAACCAAAAACGTGAGTAATAGTGCACGAAACGGATCGGCCAGAATTGCGAGCATTGACGGACGACACGTAAACGCACCTTGGGGTTCAACAACCATGGAAACCATTTGGGGACACAAACGGTGAGTAATAGTCCACGAAAACGGGTCAGAATCGGCCAAAACCGCGAATGTTGATGACCGACACATAAGCGCACCTTGGGGTCCAACAACCATGGAAATCGCTTCGGAACCCCAAAACGGTGAGTAATAGTGCACGAAACGGGCCAGAATCAGCCAGAATTTCGAGCGTTGACGACGGGCACGTAAACACCCCTTGGGGTTGCAACAACCATGCAAATCGCTTCGGGACACCAAACGGTGAGTAATGGTCCGCGAAACGGGCCAGAATCGGCCAAAACCGCGAGTGTTGATGACCGACACGTAAACGCACCCCGGGGTTCATCAATCGTGGAAATCACTCCGGGACCCCAAAACAGTGAGTAAGTCCACGAAACGGGCCAGAATCGGCCAAAACTGTGAGTGTTGATGACCAACACGTAAGCGCACCTTGGGTCCAACAACTATGGAAATCACTTCGAAACCCCAAAACGGTGAGTAATAGTGGACGAAACGGGCCAGAATCGGCCAGAATTGCGAGCGTTGACGACGGACACGTAAACGCACCTTGGGGTTCAACAATCATGGAAACCATTTGGGGACACCAAACGGTGAGTAATAGTGCACGAAACGAGTCAGAATCGGCCAAAACCGCGAATATTGATGACCGACACATAAGCGCACCTTGGGGTCCAACAACTATGGAAATCGCTTCGGAACCCCAAAACGGTGAGTAATAGTGCACGAAACGGGCCAGAATCTGCCAGAATTTCGAGCGTTGACGACGGGCACGTAACACACCTTGGGGTTCAACAACCATGCAAATCGCTTCGGGACACCAAACGGTGAGTAATAGCCCGCGAAACGGGCCAGAATCGGCCAAAACCGCGAGTGTTGATGACCGACAGGTAAACGCACCCCGGGGCTCGTCAATCATGGAAATCTCCCGGGACCCCAAACAGTGAAAAATAGTCGATAAGCCGATGAAACGGCCAGAATCGGCCAAAACTGTGAGTGTTGATGACCGACACGTAAGCGCACCTTGGGGTCCAACAACTATGGAAATCGCTTCGAAAACCCAAAACTCTGAGTAATAGTGGACGAAACGGGCCAGAATTGCGAGCGTTGACGACAGACACGTAAACGCACATTGGGGTTCAACAACCATGGAACCATTTGAGGACACAAACGGTGAGTAATAGTCCATGAAACGGGTCAGAATCGGCCAAAACCGCGAGTATTGATAACCGACACGTAAGCGTACCTTGGGGTCCAACAACTATGGGAAATCGCTTCGGAACCCCAAAACAGTGAGTAATAGTGCACGAAACGGGCCAGAATCGGCTAGAATTGCGAGCATTGACGACGGGCACGTAAACGCGCCTTGGGGTTCAACAACCATGGAAATCACCCCGGGACCTTAAAACAGTGAGTAATAGTCCACGAAACGGGTCAGAATCGGCCAGACCGCGGGTGTTGATGACCGACACGTAAGCGCACCTTGGGATCCAACAACTATGGAAATCGCTTTGAAAACCAAAAAACTGTGAGTAATAGTGCACGAAACGGATCGGCCAGAATTGCGAGCATTGACGGACGACACGTAAACGCACCTTGGGGTTCAACAACCATGGAAACCATTTGGGGACACCAAACGGTGGACTAATAGTCCACGAAACGGGTCAGAATCGGCCAAAACGCGAATGTTTGATGACCGACACATAAGCGCACCTTGGGGTCCAACAACCATGGAAATCGCTTCGGAACCCCAAAACGGTGAGTAATAGTGCACGAAACGGGCCAGAATCAGCCAGAATTTTGAGCGTTGACGACGGGCACGTAAACACCCCTTGGGGTTCAACAACCATGCAAATCGCTTCGGGACACCAAACGGTGAGTAATGGTCCGCGAAACGGGCCAGAATCGGCCAAAACCGCGAGTGTTGATGACCGACACGTAAACGCACCCGGGGTTCATCAATCGTGGAAATCACCCCGGGACCCCAAAACAGTGAGTAAGTCCACGAAACGGGCCAGAATCGGCCAAAACTGTGAGTGTTGATGACCAACACGTAAGCGCACCTTGGGGTCCAAAAATGGAAATCACTTCGAAACCCCAAAACGGTGAGTAATAGTGGACGAAACGGGCCAGAATCGGCCAGAATTGCGAGCGTTGACGACGGACACGTAAACGCACCTTGGGGTTCAACAATCATGGAAACCATTTGGGGACACCAAACGGTGAGTAATAGTGCACGAAAACGGTCAGAATCGGCCAAAACCGCGAATATTGATGACCGACACATAAGCGCACCTTGGGGTCCAACAACTATGGAAATCGCTTCGGAACCCCAAAACGGTGAGTAATAGTGCACGAAACGGGCCAGAATCTGCCAGAATTTCGAGCGTTGACGACGGGCACGTAAACACACCTTGGGGTTCAACAACCATGCAAATCGCTTCGGGACACCAAACGGTGAGTAATAGCCCGCGAAACGGGCCAGAATCGGCCAAAACCGCGAGCGAGTGTTGATGACCGACAGGTAAACGCACCCCGGGGTTCGTCAATCATGGAAATCTCCCCGGGACCCCAAAACAGTGAAAATAGTCGATGAAACGGGCCAGAATCGGCCAAAACTGTGAGTGTTGATGACCGACACGTAAGCGCACCTTGGGGTCCAACAACTATGGAAATCGCTTCGAAAACCCAAAACTCTGAGTAATAGTGGACGAAACGGGCCAGAATTGCGAGCGTTGACGACGGACACGTAAACGCACTTGGGGTTCAACAACCATGGAAACCATTTGAGGACACCAAACGGTGAGTAATAGTCCATGAAACGGGTCAGAATCGGCCAAAACCGCGAGTATTGATAACCGACACGTAAGCGTACCTTGGGGTCCAACAACTATGGAAATCGCTTCGGAACCCCAAAACGGTGAGTAATAGTGCACGAAACGGGCCAGAATCGGCTAGAATTGCGAGCATTGACGACGGGCACGTAAACGCGCCTTGGGGTTCAACAACCATGGAAATCACCCCGGGACCTTAAAACAGTGAGTAATAGTCCACGAAACGGGTCAGAATCGGCCAGACCCGCGGGTGTTGATGACCGACACGTAAGCGCACCTTGGGATCCAACAACTATGGAAATCGCTTTGAAAACCAAAAACTGTGAGTAATAGTGCACGAAACGGATCGGCCAGAATTGCGAGCATTGACGGACGACACGTAAACGCACCTTGGGGTTCAACAACCATGGAAACCATTTGGGGACACCAAACGGTGAGTAATAGTCCACGAAACGGGTCAGAATCGGCCAAAACCGCGAATGTTGATGACCGACACATAAGCGCACCTTGGGGTCCAACAACCATGGAAATCGCTTCGGAACCCCAAAACGGTGAGTAATAGTGCACGAAACGGGCCAGAATCAGCCAGAATTTCGAGCGTTGACGACGGGCACGTAAACACCCCTTGGGGTTCAACAACCATGCAAATCGCTTCGGGACACCAAACGGTGAGTAATGGTCCGCGAAACGGGCCAGAATCGGCCAAAACCGCGAGTGTTGATGACCGACACGTAAACGCACCCCGGGGTTCATCAATCGTGGAAATCACCCCGGGACCCCAAAACAGTGAGTAAGTCCACGAAACGGGCCAGAATCGGCCAAAACTGTGAGTGTTGATGACCAACACGTAAGCGCACCTTGGGGTCCAACAACTATGGAAATCACTTCGAAACCCCAAAACGGTGAGTAATAGTGGACGAAACGGGCCAGAATCGGCCAGAATTGCGAGCGTTGACGACGGACACGTAAACGCACCTTGGGGTTCAACAATCATGGAAACCATTTGGGGACACCAAACGGTGAGTAATAGTGCACGAAACGGTCAGAATCGGCCAAAACCGCGAATATTGATGACCGACACATAAGCGCACCTTGGGGTCCAACAACTATGGAAATCGCTTCGGAACCCCAAAACGGTGAGTAATAGTGCACGAAACGGGCCAGAATCTGCCAGAATTTCGAGCGTTGACGACGGGCACGTAAACACACCTTGGGGTTCAACAACCATGCAAATCGCTTCGGGACACCAAACGGTGAGTAATAGCCCGCGAAACGGGCCAGAATCGGCCAAAACCGCGAGTGTTGATGACCGACAGGTAAACGCACCCCGGGGTTCGTCAATCGTGGAAATCTCCCCGGGACCCCAAAACAGTGAAAATAGTCGATGAAACGGGCCAGAATCGGCCAAAACTGTGAGTGTTGATGACCGACACGTAAGCGCACCTTGGGGTCCAACAACTATGGAAATCGCTTCGAAAACCCAAAACTCTGAGTAATAGTGGACGAAACGGGCCAGAATTGCGAGCGTTGACGACGGACACGTAAACGCACCTTGGGGTTCAACAACCATGGAAACCATTTGAGGACACCAAACGGTGAGTAATAGTCCATGAAACGGGTCAGAATCGGCCAAAACCGCGAGTATTGATAACCGACACGTAAGCGTACCTTGGGGTCCAACAACTATGGAAATCGCTTCGGAACCCCAAAACGGTGAGTAATAGTGCACGAAACGGGCCAGAATCGGCTAGAATTGCGAGCATTGACGACGGGCACGTAAACGCGCCTTGGGGTTCAACAACCATGGAAATCACCCCGGGACCTTAAAACAGTGAGTAATAGTCCACGAAACGGGTCAGAATCGGCCAGACCCGCGGGTGTTGATGACCGACACGTAAGCGCACCTTGGGATCCAACAACTATGGAAATCGCTTTGAAAACCAAAAACTGTGAGTAATAGTGCACGAAACGGATCGGCCAGAATTGCGAGCATTGACGGACGACACGTAAACGCACCTTGGGGTTCAACAACCATGGAAACCATTTGGGGACACCAAACGGTGAGTAATAGTCCACGAAACGGGTCAGAATCGGCCAAAACCGCGAATGTTGATGACCGACACATAAGCGCACCTTGGGGTCCAACAACCATGGAAATCGCTTCGGAACCCCAAAACGGTGAGTAATAGTGCACGAAACGGGCCAGAATCAGCCAGAATTTCGAGCGTTGACGACGGGCACGTAAAACCCCTTGGGGTTCAACAACCATGCAAATCGCTTCGGGACACCAAACGGTGAGTAATGGTCCGCGAAACGGGCCAGAATCGGCCAAAACCGCGAGTGTTGATGACCGACACGTAAACGCACCCGGGGTTCATCAATCGTGGAAATCACCCCGGGACCCCAAAACAGTGAGTAAGTCCACGAAACGGGCCAGAATCGGCCAAAACTGTGAGTGTTGATGACCAACACGTAAGCGCACCTTGGGGTCCAACAACTAGGAAATCACTTCGAAACCCCAAAACGGTGAGTAATAGTGGACGAAACGGGCCAGAATCGGCCAGAATTGCGAGCGTTGACGACGGACACGTAAACGCACCTTGGGGTTCAACAATCATGGAAACCATTTGGGGACACCAAACGGTGAGTAATAGTGCACGAAACGGTCAGAATCGGCCAAAACCGCGAATATTGATGACCGACACATAAGCGCACCTTGGGGTCCAACAACTATGGAAATCGCTTCGGAACCCCAAAACGGTGAGTAATAGTGCACGAAACGGGCCAGAATCTGCCAGAATTTCGAGCGTTGACGACGGGCACGTAAACACACCTTGGGGTTCAACAACCATGCAAATCGCTTCGGGACACCAAACGGTGAGTAATAGCCCGCGAAACGGGCCAGAATCGGCCAAAACCGCGAGTTGATGACCGACAGGTAAACGCACCCCGGGGTTCGTCAATCGTGGAAATCTCCCCGGGACCCCAAAACAGTGAAAATAGTCGATGATGAAACGGGCCAGAATCGGCCAAAACTGTGAGTGTTGATGACCGACACGTAAGCGCACCTTGGGGTCCAACAACTATGGAAATCGCTTCGAAAACCCAAAACTCTGAGTAATAGTGGACGAAACGGGCCAGAATTGCGAGCGTTGACGACGGACACGTAAACGCACCTTGGGGTTCAACAACCATGGAAACCATTGAGGACACCAAACGGTGAGTAATAGTCCATGAAACGGGTCAGAATCGGCCAAAACCGCGAGTATTGATAACCGACACGTAAGCGTACCTTGGGGTCCAACAACTATGGAAATCGCTTCGGAACCCCAAAACGGTGAGTAATAGTGCACGAAACGGGCAGAATCGGCTAGAATTGCGAGCATTGACGACGGGCACGTAAACGCGCCTTGGGGTTCAACAACCATGGAAATCACCCCGGGACCTTAAAACAGTGAGTAATAGTCCACGAAACGGGTCAGAATCGGCCAGACCCGCGGGTGTTGATGACCGACACGTAAGCGCACCTTGGGATCCAACAACTATGGAAATCGCTTTGAAAACCAAAAACTGTGAGTAATAGTGCACGAAACGGATCGGCCAGAATTGCGAGCATTGACGGACGACACGTAAACGCACCTTGGGGTTCAACAACCATGGAAACCATTTGGGGACACCAAACGGTGAGTAATAGTCCACGAAACGGGTCAGAATCGGCCAAAACCGCGAATGTTGATGACCGACACATAAGCGCACACCTTGGGGTCCAACAACCATGGAAATCGCTTCGGAACCCCAAAACGGTGAGTAATAGTGCACGAAACGGGCCAGAATCAGCCAGAATTTCGAGCGTTGACGACGGGCACGTAAACACCCCTTGGGGTTCAACAACCATGCAAATCGCTTCGGGACACCAAACGGTGAGTAATGGTCCGCGAAACGGGCCAGAATCGGCCAAAACCGCGAGTGTTGATGACCGACACGTAAACGCACCCAGGGGTTCATCAATCGTGGAAATCACCCCGGGACCCCAAAACAGTGAGTAAGTCCACGAAACGGGCCAGAATCGGCCAAAACTGTGAGTGTTGATGACCAACACGTAAGCGCACCTTGGGGTCCAACAACTATGGAAATCACTTCGAAACCCCAAAACGGTGAGTAATAGTGGACGAAACGGGCCAGAATCGGCCAGAATTGCGAGCGTTGACGACGGACACGTAAACGCACCTTGGGGTTCAACAATCATGGAAACCATTTGGGGACACCAAACGGTGAGTAATAGTGCACGAAACGGTCAGAATCGGCCAAAACCGCGAATATTGATGACCGACACATAAGCGCACCTTGGGGTCCAACAACTATGGAAATCGCTTCGGAACCCCAAAACGGTGAGTAATAGTGCACGAAACGGGCCAGAATCTGCCAGAATTTCGAGCGTTGACGACGGGCACGTAAACACACCTTGGGGTTCAACAACCATGCAAATCGCTTCGGGACACCAAACGGTGAGTAATAGCCCGCGAAACGGGCCAGAATCGGCCAAAACCGCGAGTGTTGATGACCGACAGGTAAACGCACCCCGGGGTTCGTCAATCGTGGAAATCTCCCCGGGACCCCAAAACAGTGAAAATAGTCGATGAAACGGGCCAGAATCGGCCAAAACTGTGAGTGTTGATGACCGACACGTAAGCGCACCTTGGGGTCCAACAACTATGGAAATCGCTTCGAAAACCCAAAACTCTGAGTAATAGTGGACGAAACGGGCCAGAATTGCTAGCGTTGACGACGGACACGTAAACGCACCTTGGGGTTCAACAACCATGGAAACCATTTGAGGACACCAAACGGTGAGTAATAGTCCATGAAACGGGTCAGAATCGGCCAAAACCGCGAGTATTGATAACCGACACGTAAGCGTACCTTGGGGTCCAACAACTATGGAAATCGCTTCGGAACCCCAAACGGTGAGTAATAGTGCACGAAACGGGCCAGAATCGGCTAGAATTGCGAGCATTGACGACGGGCACGTAACGCGCCTTGGGGTTCAACAACCATGGAAATCACCCCGGGACCTTAAAACAGTGAGTAATAGTCCACGAAACGGGTCAGAATCGGCCAGACCCGCGGTGTTGATGACCGACACGTAAGCGCACCTTGGGATCCAACAACTATGGAAATCGCTTTGAAAACCAAAAACTGTGAGTAATAGTGCACGAAACGGATCGGCCAGAATTGCGAGCATTGACGGACGACACGTAAACGCACCTTGGGGTTCAACAACCATGGAAACCATTTGGGGACACCAAACGGTGAGTAATAGTCCACGAAACGGGTCAGAATCGGCCAAAACCGCGAATGTTGATGACCGACACATAAGCGCACCTTGGGGTCCAACAACCATGGAAATCGCTTCGGAACCCCAAAACGGTGAGTAATAGTGCACGAAACGGGCCAGAATCAGCCAGAATTTCGAGCGTTGACGACGGGCACGTAAACACCCCTTGGGGTTCAACAACCATGCAAATCGCTTCGGGACACCAAACGGTGAGTAATGGTCCGCGAAACGGGCCAGAATCGGCCAAAACCGCGAGTGTTGATGACCGACACGTAAACGCACCCCGGGGTTCATCAATCGTGGAAATCACCCCGGGACCCCAAAACAGTGAGTAAGTCCACGAAACGGGCCAGAATCGGCCAAAACTGTGAGTGTTGATGACCAACACGTAAGCGCACCTTGGGGTCCAACAACTATGGAAATCACTTCGAAACCCCAAAACGGTGAGTAATAGTGGACGAAACGGGCCAGAATCGGCCAGAATTGCGAGCGTTGACGACGGACACGTAAACGCACCTTGGGGTTCAACAATCATGGAAACCATTTGGGGACACCAAACGGTGAGTAATAGTGCACGAAACGTCAGAATCGGCCAAAACCGCGAATATTGATGACCGACACATAAGCGCACCTTGGGGTCCAACAACTATGGAAATCGCTTCGGAACCCCAAAACGGTGAGTAAGTGCACGAAACGGGCCAGAATCTGCCAGAATTTCGAGCGTTGACGACGGGCACGTAAACACACCTTGGGGTTCAACAACCATGCAAATCGCTTCGGGACACCAAACGGTGAGTAATAGCCCGCGAAACGGGCCAGAATCGGCCAAAACCGCGAGTGTTGATGACCGACATACGCACCCCGGGGTTCGTCAATCGTGGAAATCTCCCCGGGACCCCAAAACAGTGAAATAGTCGATGAAACGGGCCAGAATCGGCCAAAACTGTGAGTGTTGATGACCGACACGTAAGCGCACCTTGGGGTCCAACAACTATGGAAATCGCTTCGAAAACCCAAAACTCTGAGTAATAGTGGACGAAACGGGCCAGAATTGCGAGCGTTGACGACGGACACGTAAACGCACCTTGGGGTTCAACAACCATGGAAACCATTTGAGGACACCAAACGGTGAGTAATAGTCCATGAAACGGGTCAGAATCGGCCAAAACCGCGAGTATTGATAACCGACACGTAAGCGTACCTTGGGGTCCAACAACTATGGAAATCGCTTCGGAACCCCAAAACATGAGTAATAGTGCACGAAACGGGCCAGAATCGGCTAGAATTGCGAGCATTGACGACGGGCACGTAAACGCGCCTTGGGGTTCAACAACCATGGAAATCACCCCGGGACCTTAAAACAGTGAGTAATAGTCCACGAAACGGGTCAGAATCGGCCAGACCCGCGGGTGTTGATGACCGACACGTAAGCGCACCTTGGGATCCAACAACTATGGAAATCGCTTTGAAAACCAAAAACTGTGAGTAATAGTGCACGAAACGGATCGGCCAGAATTGCGAGCATTGACGGACGACACGTAAACGCACCTTGGGGTTCAACAACCATGGAAACCATTTGGGGACACCAAACGGTGAGTATAGTCCACGAAACGGGTCAGAATCGGCCAAAACCGCGAATGTTGATGACCGACACATAAGCGCACCTTGGGGTCCAACAACCATGGAAATCGCTTCGGAACCCAAAACGGTGAGTAATAGTGCACGAAACGGGCCAGAATCAGCCAGAATTTCGAGCGTTGACGACGGGCACGTAAACACCCTTGGGGTTCAACAACCATGCAAATCGCTTCGGGACACCAAACGGTGAGTAATGGTCCGCGAAACGGGCCAGAATCGGCCAAAACCGCGAGTGTTGATGACCGACACGTAAACGCACCCCGGGGTTCATCAATCGTGGAAATCACCCCGGGACCCCAAAACAGTGAGTAAGTCCACGAAACGGGCCAGAATCGGCCAAAACTGTGAGTGTTGATGACCAACACGTAAGCGCACCTTGGGGTCCAACAACTATGGAAATCACTTCGAAACCCCAAAACGGTGAGTAATAGTGGACGAAACGGGCCAGAATCGGCCAGAATTGCGAGCGTTGACGACGGACACGTAAACGCACCTTGGGGTTCAACAATCATGGAAACCATTTGGGGACACCAAACGGTGAGTAATAGTGCACGAAACGGTCAGAATCGGCCAAAACCGCGAATATTGATGACCGACACATAAGCGCACCTTGGGGTCCAACAACTATGGAAATCGCTTCGGAACCCCAAAACGGTGAGTAATAGTGCACGAAACGGGCCAGAATCTGCCAGAATTTCGAGCGTTGACGACGGGCACGTAAACACACCTTGGGGTTCAACAACCATGCAAATCGCTTCGGGACACCAAACGGTGAGTAATAGCCCGCGAAACGGGCCAGAATCGGCCAAAACCGCGAGTGTTGATGACCGACAGGTAAACGCACCCCGGGGTTCGTCAATCGTGGAAATCTCCCCGGGACCCCAAAACAGTGAATAATAGTCGATGAAACGGGCCAGAATCGGCCAAAACTGTGAGTGTTGATGACCGACACGTAAGCGCACCTTGGGGTCCAACAACTATGGAAATCGCTTCGAAAACCCAAAACTCTGAGTAATAGTGGACGAAACGGGCCAGAATTGCGAGCGTTGACGACGGACACGTAAACGCACCTTGGGGTTCAACAACCATGGAAACCATTTGAGGACACCAAACGGTGAGTAATAGTCCATGAAACGGGTCAGAATCGGCCAAAACCGCGAGTATTGATAACCGACACGTAAGCGTACCTTGGGGTCCAACAACTATGGAAATCGCTTCGGAACCCCAAAACGTGAGTAATAGTGCACGAAACGGGCCAGAATCGGCTAGAATTGCGAGCATTGACGACGGGCACGTAAACGCGCCTTGGGGTTCAACAACCATGGAAATCACCCCGGGACCTTAAAACAGTGAGTAATAGTCCACGAAACGGGTCAGAATCGGCCAGACCCGCGGGTGTTGATGACCGACACGTAAGCGCACCTTGGGATCCAACAACTATGGAAATCGCTTTGAAAACCAAAAACTGTGAGTAATAGTGCACGAAACGGATCGGCCAGAATTGCGAGCATTGACGGACGACACGTAAACGCACCTTGGGGTTCAACAACCATGGAAACCATTTGGGGACACCAACGGTGAGTAATAGTCCACGAAACGGGTCAGAATCGGCCAAAACCCGAATGTTGATGACCGACACATAAGCGCACCTTGGGGTCCAACAACCATGGAAATCGCTTCGGAACCCCAAAACGGTGAGTAATAGTGCACGAAACGGGCCAGAATCAGCCAGAATTTCGAGCGTTGACGACGGGCACTAAACACCCCTTGGGGTTCAACAACCATGCAAATCGCTTCGGGACACCAAACGGTGAGTAATGGTCCGCGAAACGGGCCAGAATCGGCCAAAACCGCGAGTGTTGATGACCGACACGTAAACGCACCCCGGGGTTCATCAATCGTGGAAATCACCCCGGGACCCCAAAACAGTGAGTAAGTCCACGAAACGGGCCAGAATCGGCCAAAACTGTGAGTGTTGATGACCAACACGTAAGCGCACCTTGGGGTCCAACAACTATGGAAATCACTTCGAAACCCCAAAACGGTGAGTAATAGTGGACGAAACGGGCCAGAATCGGCCAGAATTGCGAGCGTTGACGACGGACACGTAAACGCACCTTGGGGTTCAACAATCATGGAAACCATTTGGGGACACCAAACGGTGAGTAATAGTGCACGAAACGTGTCAGAATCGGCCAAAACCGCGAATATTGATGACCGACACATAAGCGCACCTTGGGGTCCAACAACTATGGAAATCGCTTCGGAACCCCAAAACGGTGAGTAATAGTGCACGAAACGGGCCAGAATCTGCCAGAATTTCGAGCGTTGACGACGGGCACGTAAACACACCTTGGGGTTCAACAACCATGCAAATCGCTTCGGGACACCAAACGGTGAGTAATAGCCCGCGAAACGGGCCAGAATCGGCCAAAACCGCGAGTGTTGATGACCGACAGGTAAACGCACCCCGGGGTTCGTCAATCGTGGAAATCTCCCCGGGACCCCAAAACAGTGAATAATAGTGATGAAACGGGCCAGAATCGGCCAAAACTGTGAGTGTTGATGACCGACACGTAAGCGCACCTTGGGGTCCAACAACTATGGAAATCGCTTCGAAAACCAAAACTCTGAGTAATAGTGGACGAAACGGGCCAGAATTGCGAGCGTTGAAGACGACACGTAAACGCACCTTGGGGTTCAACAACCATGGAAACCATTTGAGGACACCAAACGGTGAGTAATAGTCCATGAAACGGGTCAGAATCGGCCAAAACCGCGAGTATTGATAACCGACACGTAAGCGCACCTTGGGGTCCAACAACTATGGAAATCGCTTCGGAACCCCAAACGGTGAGTAATAGTGCACGAAACGGGCCAGAATCTGCCAGAATTTCGAGCGTTGACGACGGGCACGTAAACACACCTTGGGGTTCAACAACCATGCAAATCGCTTCGGGACACCAAACGGTGAGTAATAGCCCGAAACGGGCCAGAATCGGCCAAAACCGCGATGTTGATGACCGACAGTAACGCACCCGGGGTCGTCAATCGTGGAAATCCCCGACCCAAAACAGTGAATAATGTGGTGAAACGGCCAGAATCGGCCAAATGGGAGTGTTGATGACCTACACGTAAGCGCACCTTGGGGTCCAACACTATGGAAATCGCTTCGCAAACCAAAACTCTGAGTAATAGTGGACGAAACGGGCCAGAATTGCGAGCGTTGAAGACGGACACGTAAACGCACCTTGGGGTTCAACACCATGGAAACCATTTGGGGACACCAAAACGGTGAGTAATAGTCCATGAAACGGGTCAGAATCGCCAAAACCGCGAGTATTGATACCGACACTAAGCGCACCTTGGGGTCCAACAACTGGAAATCGCTTCGGAACCCCAAAACGGTGAGTAATAGTCACGAAACGGGCCAGAATCTGCCAGAATTTCGATCGTTGACGACGGGCACGTAAACACCCTTGGGGTTCAACAACCATGCAAATCGCTTCGGGACACCAAACGGTGAGTAATGCCCGCGAAACGGGCCAGAATCGGCCAAAACCGCGAGTGTTGATGACCGACAGGTAAACGCACCCCGGGTTCGTCAATCGTGGAAATCACCCCGGGACCCCAAAACAGTGAATATAGTCCATGAAACGGGCCAGAATCGGCCAAAGCTGTGAGTGTTGATGACCTACACGTAAGCGCACCTTGGGGTCCAACAACTATGGAAATCGCTTCGCAAACCAAAACTGAGTAATAGTGGACGAAACGGCCATTGCGAGCGTTGAAGACGGACACGTAAACGCACCTTGGGGTTCAACAACCATGGAAACCATTTGGGACACCAAACGGTGAGTAATAGTCCATGAAACGGGTCAAATCGGCCAAAACCGCGAGTATTGATACCGACACGTAAGCGCACCTTGGGGTCCAACAACTATGGAAATCGCTTCGGAACCCCAAAACGGTGAGTAATAGTGCACGAAACGGGCCAGAATCTGCCAGAATTTCGAGCGTTGACGACGGCACGTAAACACACCTTGGGGTTCAACAACCATGCAAATCGCTTCGGGACACCAAACTGAGTAATAGCCGCGAAACGGGCCAGAATCGGCCAAAAGCGAGTGTTGATGACCGACAGGTAAACGCACCCCGGGGTTCGTCAATCGTGGAAATCTCCCCGGGACCCAAAACAGTGAATAATTGGATGAAACGGGCCAGAATCGGCCAAAGCTGTGAGTGTTGATGACCTACACGTAAGCGCACCTTGGGGTCCAACAACTATGGAAATCGCTTCGCAAACCCAAAACTCTGAGTAATAGTGGACGAACGGGCCAGAATTGCGAGCGTTGAGACGGCACGTAAACGCCCTTGGGGTTCAACAACCATGGAAACCATTTGAGGACACCAAACGGTGAGTAATAGTCCATGAAACGGGTCAGAATCGGCCAAAACCGCGAGTATTGATAACCGACACGTAAGCGTACCTTGGGGTCCAACAACTATGGAAATCGCTTCGGAACCCCAAAATAGTGAGTAATAGTGCACGAAACGGGCCAGAATCGGCTAGAATTGCGAGCATTGACGACGGGCACGTAAACGCGCCTTGGGGTTCAACAACCATGGAAATCACCCCGGGACCTTAAAACAGTGAGTAGTAGTCACGAAACGGGTCAGAATCGGCCAAACCGCGAATATTGATGACCGACACAAAGCGCACCTTGGGGTCCAACAACTATGGAAATCGCTTCGGAACCCCAAAACGTGAGTAATAGTGCACGAAACGGCCAGAATCTGCCAGAATTTCGAGCGTTGACGACGGGCACGTAAACACCTTGGGGTTCAACAACCATGCAAATCCTTCGGGACACCAAACGGTGAGTAATAGTCCCGAAACGGGCCAGAATCGGCCAAAACCGCGAGTGTTGATGACCGACAGGTAAACGCACCCCGGGGTTCGTCAATCGTGGAAATCTCCCCGGACCCCAAAACGTGAATAATAGTGGATGAAACGGGCCAGAATCGGCCACTGTGAGTGTTGATGACCTACACGTAAGCGCACCTTGGGGTCCAACAACTATGGAAATCGCTTCGCAAACCATAACTCTGAGTAATAGTGGACGAAACGGGCCAGAATTGCGAGCGTTGAACGGACACGTAAACGCACCTTGGGGTTCAACAACATGGAAACCCTTTGAGGACACCAAACGTGAGTATAGTCCGAAACGGGTCAGAATCGGCCAAAACCGCGAGTATTGATAACCGACACTAAGCGCACCTTGGGGTCCAACAACTATGGAAATCGTTCGGAACCCCAAAACGGTGAGTAATAGTGCACGAAACGGGCCAGAATCTGCCAGAATTTCGATCGTTGACGACGGGCACGTAACACACCTTGGGGTTCAACACCATGCAATCGCTTCGGGACACCCAAACGGTGAGTAATAGCCCGCGAAACGGCCAGAATCGGCCAAAACCGCGAGTGTTGATGACCGACAGGTAAACGCACCCCGGGGTTTCGTCAATCGTGGAAATCTCCCCGGGACCCCAAAATGAATAATAGTGGATGAAACGGGCCAGAATCGGCCAAAGCTGTGAGTGTTGATGACCTACACGTAGCGCACCTTGGGGTCCAACAACTATGGAAATCGCTTCGCAAACCCAAAACTCTGAGTAATAGTGGACGAACCGGGCCAGAATTGCGAGCGTTGAAGCGGACACGTAAACGCACCTTGGGGTTCAACAACCATGGAAACCATTTGAGGACACCAAACGGTGAGTAATAGTCCATGAAACGGGTCAGAATCGGCCAAAACCGCGAGTATTGATAACCGACACGTAAGCGTACCTTGGGGTCCACAACATGGAAATCGCTTCGGAACCCAAAATGTGAGTAATAGTGCACGAAACGGGCCAGAATCGGCTAGAATTGCGCATTGACGACGGGCACGTAAACGCGCCTTGGGGTTCAACAACCATGGAAATCACCCCGGACCTTAAAACAGTGAGTAATAGTGCACGAAAACGTGTCAAGAATCGGCCAAAACCGCGAATATTGATGACCGACACTAAGCGCACCTTGGGGTCCAACTATGGAAATCGCTTCGGAACCCCAAAACGGTGAGTAATAGTGCACGAAACGGGCCAGAATCTGCCAGAATTTCGAGCGTGACGACGGGCACGTAAACACACCTTGGGTTCAACAACCATGCAAATCCCTTCGGGACACCCAACGGTGAGTAATAGCCCGCGAAACGGGCCAGAATCGGCCAAACCGCGAGTGTTGATGACCGACAGTAAACGCACCCCGGGTTCGTCAATCGTGGAATCTCCCCGGGACCCCCAAACAGTGAATAATAGTGGATGAAACGGCCCAGAATCGGCCAAAGCTGTGAGGTTGATGACCTACACGTAAGCGCACCTTGGGTCCAACAACTATGGAAATCGCTTCGCAAACCATAAACTCTGAGTAATAGTGGACGAAACGGGCCAGAATTGCGAGCGTTGAAGACGGACACGGAACGCACCTTGGGGTTCAACAACCATGGAAACCATTTGAGACACCAACGTGAGTATAGTCCATGAACGGGTCAGAATCGGCCAAAACACCGCGAGTATTGATAACCGACGTAAGCGCACCTTGTGTCCAACAAATGAAATCGCTTCGGAACCCCAAACGGTGAGTAATAGTGCACGAAACGGGCCAGAATCTGCCAATTTCGATCGTTGACGACGGGCACGTAAACACACCTTGGGGTTCAACAACCATGCAAATCGCTCGGGACACCAAACGGTGAGTAATAGCCCGCGAAACGGGCCAGAATCGGCCAAAACCGCGAGTGTTGATGACCGACAGGTAAACGCCCCCGGGGTTCGTCAATCGTGGAAATCTCCCCGGGACCCCCAAAACATGAATAATAGTGGATGAAACGGGCCAGAATCGGCCAAAGCTGTGAGTGTTGATGACCTACACGTAAGCGCACCTTGGGGTCCAACAACTATGGAATCGCTTCGCAAACCATAAACTCTGAGTAATAGTGGACGAAACGGCCAGAATTGCGAGCGTTGAAGACGGACACGTAAACCACCTTGGGGTTCAACAACCATGGAAACCATTTGAGGACACCAAACGGTGAGTAATAGTCCATGAACGGGTCAGAATCGGCCAAAACCGCGAGTATTGATAACCGACACGTAGCGCACCTTGGGGTCCAACAACTATGGAAATCGCTTCGGAACCCCAAACGGTGAGTAATGCACGAAACGGGCCAGAATCTGCCAGAATTTCGATCGTTGACGACGGGCACGTAAACACACCTTGGGGTTCAACAACCATGCAAATCGCTTCGGGACACCAAACGTGAGTAATAGCCCGCGAAACGGGCCAGAATCGGCCAAAACCGCGAGTGTTGATGACCGCAGGTAAACGCACCCCGGGTTCGTCAATCGTGGAAATCTCCCGGGACCCCCAAAACAGTGAATAATAGTGGATGAAACGGGCCAGAATCGCCAAGCTGTGAGTGTTGATACCTACACGTAAGCGCACCTTGGGGTCCAACAACTATGGAAATCGCTTCGCAAACCATAAACCTGAGTAATAGTGGACGAACCGGGCCAGAATTGCGAGCGTTGAAGACGGACACGGAAACGCACCTTGGGGTTCAACAACCATGGAACCATTTGAGGACCCACACGGTGAGTAATAGTCCATGAACGGGTCAGAATCGGCCAAAACCGCGAGTATTGATAACCCACGTAAGCGTACCTTGGGTCCAACAACTATGGAAATCGCTTCGGAACCCCAAAGTAGTAATAGTGCACGAAACGGGCCAGAATCGGCTAGAATTGCGAGCATTGACGACGGGCACGTAAACGCGCCTTGGGGTTCAACAACCATGGAATCACCCCGGGACCTTAAACAGTGAGTATAGTGGCACACGAAACGTGTCAGAATCGGCCAAAACCGCGAATATTGATGACCGACACATAAGCGCACCTTGGGGTCCAACAACTATGGAAATCGCTTCGGAACCCCAAAATGGTGAGTAATAGTGCACGAACGGGCCAGAATCTGCCAGAATTTCGAGCGTTTGACGACGGGCACTAACACACCTTGGGGTTCAACAACCATGCAAATCCTTCGGGACACCAACGGTGAGTAATAGCCCGCGAAACGGGCCAGAATCGGCCAAAACCGCGAGTGTTGATGACCGACAGGTAAACGCACCCCGGGTTCGTCAATCGTGGAAATCTCCCCGGGACCCCAAAACAGTGAATAATAGTGGATTGAAACGGGCCAGAATCGGCCCAAAGCTGTGAGTGTTGATGACCTACACTAAGCGCACCTTGGGGGTCCAACAACTATGGAAATCGCTTCGCAAACCATAAACTCTGAGTAATAGTGGACGAAACGGGCCAGAATCGAGCGTTGAAGACGGACACGTAAACGCACCTTGGGGTTCAACAACCATGGAAACCATTTGAGGACACCAAACGGTGAGTAATAGTCCATGAAACGGGTCAGAATCGGCCAAAACCGCGAGTATTGATACCGACACGTAAGCGCACCTTGGGTCCAACAACTATGGAAATCGCTTCGGAACCCCAAAACGGTGAGTAATAGTGCACGAAACGGGCCAGAATCTGCCAGAATTTCGATCGTTGACGACGTCACGTAAACACACCTTGGGGTTCAACAACCATGCAAATCGCTTCGGGACACCAACGGTGAGTAATAGCCCGCGAAACGGGCCAGAATCGGCCAAACCGCGAGTGTTGATGACCGACAGGTAAACGCACCCCGGGGTCGTCAATCTGGAAATCTCTCCTCCCCGGACCCCCAAAACAGTGAATAATAGTGGATGAAACGGGCCAGAATCGGCCAAAGCTGTGAGTGTTGATGACCTACACGTAAGCGCACCTGGGGTCCACAACTATGGAAATCGCTTCGCAAACCCAAAACTCTGAGTAATAGTGGACGAACCGGGCCAGAATTGCGAGCGTTGAAGACGGACACGTAACGCACCTTGGGGTTCAACACCATGGAAACCATTTGAGGACACCAAACGGTGAGTAATAGTCCATGAACGGGTCAGAATCGGCCAAAACCGCGAGTATTGATAACCGACACGTAAGCGTACCTTGGGGTCCAACAACTATGGAAATCGCTTCGGAACCCCAAATAGTGAGTAATAGTGCACGAAACGGGCCAGAATCGGCTAGAATTGCGAGCATTGACGACGGGCACGTTAACGCGCCTTGGGGTTCAACAACCATGGAAATCACCCCGGGACCTTAAAACAGTGAGTAATAGTGCACGAAACGTGTCAGAATCGGCCAAAACCGCGAATATTGATGACCGACACATAAGCGCACCTGGGGTCCAACAACTATGGAAATCGCTTCGGAACCCCAAAACGGTGAGTAATAGTGCACGAAACGGCCAGAATCTGCCAGAATTTCGAGCGTTGACGACGGGCACGTAAACACACCTTGGGGTTCAACACCATGCAAATCCCTTCGGGACACCAAACGGTGAGTAATAGCCCGCGAAACGGGCCAGAATCGGCCAAAACCCGCGAGTGTTGATGACCGACATAACGCACCCCGGGGTTCGTCAATCGTGGAAATCTCCCCGGACCCCAAACAGTGAATAATAGTGGATGAAACGGGCCAGAATCGGCCAAGCTGTGAGTGTTGATGACCTACCGTAAGCGCACCTTGGGGTCCAACAACTATGGAAATCGCTTCGCAAACCATAAACTCTGAGTAATAGTGGACGAAACGGGCCGAATTGCGCGTTGAAGACGGACACGGAAACGCACCTTGGGGTTCAACAACCATGGAAACCATTTGAGGACACCAAACGGTGAGTAATAGTCCATGAAACGGGTCAGAATCGGCCAAACCGCGAGTATTTATAACCGACACGTAAGCGCACCTTGGGGTCCAACAACTATGGAAATCGCTTCGGAACCCCAAAACGGTGAGTAATAGTGCACGAACGGGCCAGAATCTGCCAGAATTTCGATCGTTGACGACGGGCACGTAAAACCACCTTGGGGTTCAACAACCATGCAAATCGCTTCGGGACACCAACGGTGAGTAATAGCCCGCGAAACGGGCCAGAATCGGCCAAAACCGCGAGTGTTGATGACCGACAGTAAACGCACCCCGGGGTTCGTCAATCGTGGAAATCTCCCCGGGACCCCAAAACAGTAATAATGTGGATGAAACGGGCCAGAATCGGCCAAAGGTGAGTGTTGATGACCTACACGTAAGCGCACCTGGGGTCCAACAACTATGGAAATCGCTTCGCAAACCATAAACTCTGAGTAATAGTGGACGAAACGGGCCAGAATTGCGAGCGTTGAAGAACGGACACGTAAACGCACCTTGGGGTTCAACAACCATGGAAACCATTTGAGGACACCAAACGGTGAGTAATAGTCCATGAAACGGGTCAGATCGGCCAAAACCGCGAGTATGATAACCGCCACGTAAGCGCACCTTGGGGTCCCAACAACTATGAAATCGCTTCGGAACCCCAAAACGGTGAGTAATAGTGCACGAAACGGGCCAGAATCTGCCAGAATTTCGATCGTTGACGACGGGCACGTAAACACACTTGGGGTTCACAACCATGCAAATCGCTTCGGGACACCAAACGGTGAGTAATAGCCCGCGAAACGGGCCAGAATCGGCCAAACCGCGAGTGTGATGACCGACAGGTAAGCAAACGCACCCCGGGTTCGTCAATCGTGGAAATCTCCCCGGGACCCCAAAACAGTGAATAATAGTGGATGAAACGGGCCGAATCGGCCAAAGCTGTGAGTGTTGATGACCTACACGTAAGCGCACCTTGGGGTCCAACAACTATGGAAATCGCTTCGCAAACCCAAAACTCTGAGTAATAGTGGACGCCGCCAGAATTGCGAGCGTTGAAGACGGACACGTAAACGCACCTTGGGGTTCAACAACCATGGAAACCATTTGAGGACACCAAACGGTGAGTAATAGTCCCTGAAACGGGTCAGATCGGCCAAAACCGCGAGTATTGATACCGACACGTAAGCGTACCTTGGGTCCAACAACTATGGAAATCGCTTCGGAACCCCAAAATAGTGAGTAATAGTGCACGAAACGGCCAGAATCGGCTAGAATTGCGACATTGACGACGGGCACGTAAACGCCCTTGGGGTTCAACAACCATGGAATCACCCCGGGACCTTAAAACAGTGAGTAATAGTGCACGAAAACGTGTCAGAATCGGCCAAACCGCGAATATTATGACCGACACATAAGCGCACCTTGGGGTCCAACAACTATGGAAATCGCTTCGGAACCCCAAAATGGTGAGTAATAGTGCACGAAACGGGCCAGAATCTGCCAGAATTTCGAGCGTTGACGACGGGCCGTAAAACACACCTTGGGGTTTTCAACAACCATGCAATCCCTTCGGGACAACCAAACGGTGAGTAATAGCCCGCGAAACGGGCCAGAATCGGCCAAACCGCGAGTGTTGATGACCGACAGGTAAACGCACCCCGGGGTTCGTCAATCGTGGAAATCTCCCCGGGACCCAAAACAGTGAATAATAGTGGATGAAACGGGCCAGAATCGGCCAAAGCTGTGAGTGTGATGACCTACACGTAAGCGCACCTTGGGGTCCAACAACTAGGAAATCGCTTCGCAAACCTAACTCTGAGTAATAGTGGACGAAGGGCCAGAATTGCGAGCGTTGAAGACGGACACGTAAACGCACCTTGGGGTTCAACAACCATGGAAACCATTTGAGTACACCAAACGGTGAGTAATAGTCCATGAAACGGTCAGAATCGGCCAAACCGCGAGTATTGATAACCGACACGTAAGCGCACCTTGGGGTCCAACAACTATGGAAATCGCTTCGGAACCCCAAAACGGTGAGTAATAGTGCACGAAACGGGCCAGAATCTGCCAGAATTT